>VFFE01007114.1:616051-806701 GCA_008921705.1 Burhinus oedicnemus | reverse complement strand
AACCAAAAAAAAACCCCCCAAAAAAACCAAAAAAAAACCCCCAAAAAAAAAAAAAAAAACCAAGCCAAACCCCCACCACGGGCTGCGCCGTCACATTCACCACCGCCCAGCTCTGGTTTGGGCCGTTAGCCTTTGATGGCGTCCCAATGCTAACCGACACGTGCCAGGGTGCAGGCAAGGCTCTTGGAGGAAATTCCTGCTTCACTAGACCAAACGAGCAGCTTTCCGGCAGCCCCAGGAGCACAGGCACAAGCTCCCAGAGCCGCCCAGCCACCGCTGCCCACAGGCAGCATCCCAGCCTGCGGCACGGCTCTCCGGGGCTGCCGCTTCCACAGCCTGCGGGGAAACTGCCCCAGCCGGAGCCCTCCCTTGGAGCCCAAGCCAGCCCAGGAGGCACGGGAGCTTCTCCGGGCTCCGGCTGGGGAAACCTTCCCCCTTCCTGGCCTGCCCAGAGCTCCCCAGTGCCGCTGGCCCCGGGCAGCACCCGGCCCTGCATGGTGCACGGGCGACGAGCACAGCTACGGAGGGTGATCGTCAAGTTGGTTTTGGGGCACAGAGAGCAAAAGATGCAATAAGCAGAAAAACTCAGGCTTTTTTTTTTTTCTCGTCAACCTTCCCTTGCTTATTTTCTTTTTCTCAGTTTCTGTTAAAGGAAAATTTCCAACCAGTTCTCAAAACCACTAAGTACAGTCAAAATAAACTCACCCTGCGACTGCCAGCTGCCGTAAGAGCTCACTTCATTGCACCTATAAGCGTCAATTTGAGCAAATAAAGACGGCGCCGAACAGCAGCTCTGCAGCCCACGCTGGTAACAGCGACGGTGTCCGCTGGCACCGGGAGCCGGGAGCCAGCCCGCCGTGGGTGGCTGCTGCTCCTGGAGCTGGCTAGCAAGTCCAGCCTCCTGACCTGTGAGGACAGTAACGCTGTCACTGTGTGAAATTAGAATGTTTTACTGTGAATTGCGCGGGGTTGTTGCCTGCTGCGTGTCTGTGCGGTGGAGGAAGAGTTTTGCTTTGCGACTGGCGAGCGTATCACCGGCAGACGCCGCTGTTGGGGGGTTTCCCCTCAGAGAGGCGTGAGAGTCAAATACAAGATTTCACCGCTCTATCCACGCGCCAGTTTGCTCACATAAATTACCAAGTACAAAAATCCCAGGAGGGGGCTCAGTAAAGAGGCACTTGCTGAAAACAAAGCCGCTGCCGCCGGGCGCAGCAGTGACGGGGAAGCAGCCCCGTGCCCCGGCCGGAGCCCCAGGGAGCTTCCCACGGGCTTTGAGCGGTCACAGCCCGGGGCTGGCCACGGTCGGATCCCAGGATCCGGCCGTACGGTTTTAATTGCCGTTCCTTCTGTCTGTAGTGGGAAGAGAGCAACGGGAACTGCCGGACCACGATGTCCCACCTACGCCGAAGGGGTGGCTGGGGGCTCGGGCCAACATCCAGCTCCTGGTGCTGGTCCCCGCGCTGGCCCCGCAGCAGCGGGAGATGCTCGCAGCCCCTCACTCCTTCCTCAGGCTAAGCGGCGGCTGCCCCGCAATTAAGAAAGGAACACACGTGATTTTAAAGCCAAGAATCCTGTGAGAATGAAAGGGCTTTCTGAGTCACCCCCAGCTCCTTCCAGCTTTAAAAATTCAATGATGCCATAAAGCTGGAAATATTTTTTATTTTAAAAATACATGCTTCGGAATAATCAAAAGCACAAACACTACATAAAGCTAAATTTAATTGCATTTCAGTTTACTGCTGCATCTGAAATAGCTGTTTTTCCAATAGCTATCTTGAATCCCAACTTTATAGTCCCCATGATACAAGAGGTCTGGCAAAACTTCAAGTCCAGGCCACTGTTTTACAGAAGGAGTTGCAGCCGCTCATGAACCCTCGTGTGTGGATGTGGCCCATAGCAGGCATTGCAAGCTAGAAAGCCAGGATATTTTATCTGGCTGCTTTTGCATGGGAAATTCTCTTTATCCTAGAATTTTTTCCTAGTCCTCACCCCCTGCACTCAGTCTGCAAGAGGCCCAACTTTGGTAAATTTACTAAAAATACAGAGATGTGCGGTCCCATGCACACACCTCCCTGGAAAAGGCGTATTAGTGCTTCAGTAAAAAGCTGCTGAATGTCACGGGCTTTAGATGAGCCTTGGGAATATACTAAGGGTAGAGAGAATGATGAGTGTTTCCCTGCCTTTCTTAAATGCGCACATGAGTAAATCCCCAAGCACAACATAAAATTCCCACATAGCTATCCATTTGGTATCCTGATTTTCAGAGGAATACACACTGAGAGTAAATATTGTAAAACGTACCATACTTAAGTCAGGTCTTTGGAGACAAAGCATGGAAATACAAGCGATGCACAAAGTTATTTGGTGCTGAACACTTATTAAAACTTCATTGCGTTAATGAGGTCACTGATTAGTGGTAACATACTGCAGTGCTACACATCTTTTTTAGGACGCAGGTAAAATACTGTTACACTCCTAGGTAGTGTCATACCACCAGTTACATCCTCTGACCGCCTAAACCGTGCTCTTGAGCATGGTATTTTCATTAGTTAAAAAAAATAAAATAAAAAAAACCCAAACAAAAAGTAGTCCTCAGATCGACTGTAGTAAATAAACTCACGGAAAAGTAGAGCAGGAGCCCATTGCCGCTTCAAGCATCCTGCTCCGCGAGCGCGCAAACCGGCTTGTGGGGGCTGTGCACAGAGCCGTTCTGGTAGCTGTCGGGTTGGTTTGGAAACTACAGCATCAAAGCATTACTGGGAGGGAAAACAGAGCCAGGAGAGCTGGCTTGCACACAGGCAGATGAAGAAGGGAGGAACAACTCGAATGCTGCAGTCTCAAGCTTTAGAAAGCATTTGCAGCAGAAAAAGAGAATTTGCATGAGTTCATGCCACGTATCAAGACCATTTCTTCATTTTCCTTCTTTTTGTTTATCTAGGAACACTGAGCTTACTCAAAGGACTCGCTGTTAAGATCCTTTTACATCATGTTGCTGTAAGGTTCACAGGATTCAAACCATTTCCTTCAAAGAAATCCTTTACTTATTAAAAACTGTCAGCCTCTGCTCCTGCGGCCTCCTGCTTCTAGCCGTGCCGAAGCCCAAGTCACGCTCATTCAACTCCTTTGTGGATAAAGCCTTGAAAAAGAGCCTGAACTTGTTGGCATTAAACCAGCACCCATTTCCATAATCATTACCATTAATACTGCAGCACTGCGAGGAAAAATCCCCACCGCAGCCTCTGGAGATGCACTAGTTTTTTGTTTGGTGCCAAGAAACGCAGAAGGATGCCACCTCCTGCTCCGGGGTCCCATTCTCCCCGGGGATACAGCCGCAACGCTCCATTCAAACCGATGAGTTTAAACCTATTTCAACTAGAGCAGGCTATGGATCACGCTGATCCTATAATCCAGGCTGATCCCATAATCCAGAAAGCCCTATTTAGGCTACGGCAGACCTTCCCAAGGTAGGCAGCCAGGGTTTCCGCAGGGAAACCCACAGGCTCCCATCTTCTGCCCGCCACGTGCAGGCTTGGGGGTACCTGCCACAGGCAGGGGTGGACGGGAGCCACGGGCGACGAGGAGCAGCGGCGGCAGCGGGTGGCTCAGGCACTGCCGAGCCCTGAGGATGCACGGTGCCACGGAGCAGAGCGCGGTGAGGAGCGCCCCGCGGTGAGGAGCGCCCCGCGGTGAGGAGCGCCCCGCGGTCCCTGCCCAGCCAGGCTGGTCCTCCAGGCTGGAGGCACCACGGGGCAGGTCACCTGGGGGGAGAGGAAGGGTGGCGGGGGCTACACGTTATGCCCAATGTATATAACCTCTGCAAAGGGTAGGAAACACTCCCTCTGCACGTCTCCTTGCGGGAACTGCGCCTGCCTGGTGGAGGGTTTTGTTCGCAGCTCCAGAACGACATTGTTCATGCTAAAGTGTTTCTCGCTTCATCCCATTATGGCCTCAAAGCCCATAAAAATCAATGGAGCCTGCAGAGACCCTGGGAATAACAAGCTGGCCTAATGCGGGATGGTGGAAATATATATACAGATGTTTTTTAACAGAGAGACTTCAGTTTCAAGCTTTTGGGAGATTATATAATAATTTTACACTCTTTCTGTTTTGTTTTGGTTTGTTGTTTTTCTACTGTACTTCTGCATAACTCCATGCTATTTATTTCCGTTGCCCTGAACGCTTACTTGTCAACAAGGAGACATAGAAAGCAAACCGAAGGCAGTGAGATCTGGTACCCTGCCTCCATCCCCCGAGGCCACTCCAGCGCAGGAGGGCACGGCTGTACCCGCGGGGACGGGGCTGCTGCCCACGGCTACGCTGGGCCGGTGATCCCCGTTTCTGACCCGGGCAAGGCCCTGGTGAACAGCAATCAGAAAAACGCACGTGCAGCAATAATGAATTTTACGGCACCTGCAAAACCAAGCTACCAAGCGACACATTACTGGGCATCGCCTCCCGGCACCTCGGCTATTAACTAAATATTCCCTACACATAGGTACAAATCATTCGTTTAACGCCAAGTCCCTGACGTGCGAGCACTGGCCCGGTACCGCAGACCTCCGTTCCTGCACACGAAGAGCTGCAGAAGAAGCTTTTGTCCATTGGCACGAGGCGCACTGCTGTTTGAGCATAACATCTTACCTTATTACGGTAAAGAGAGAGAAGCCAGAACAAAAATGAAATCTATATGTCTGCTTATTTTAATACATAGTCATATGTAAATTATAGAATTTTTATATATATATATAAAAGAAAGTGAATAAACTTCGCTGCTCATCACTACTTCAACAAAATCTATGCTGAGTGATACAAAAGGGACTGCAGTCCTTCTCAAGATAATTAGGTCTATACACGTGTGTATATACACACGCGTGTGTGAGCGTACAAGTCGACGTGTGTTTAGCAATGGCCATAGAGGGGTGTGTATGTGTGGGGGGGGTGTTTCCATCCAGCCCCTGCCGTGACTCCTGTGCCACTTCTGTCACCGCCAACACCTGCCGTGCAGCCACCAGCCCAGGCCCCAGGAACGCGTCCGTGGGGCCAAATAACGAACCAGGGCAGCACGCTTTCACTCTGAAAATGAAGCCCAGCTACATCTATACAAACTTTTCTGCCTCGCTAATTATTCCCCATTTGCAGTAATGTGTTTGCCTTCTCCTTCGCAAAGTTAGTAATTTGTCCTTCTCTTTATTTAATTTCAGGTGGCTGATTTTGAGCCAACTCACCAATTTGTTAGAATCATTTTGAATTCAGGTCCTCCCCTTCAGAGCGCTCGCAGCGACTCCTCCACTGCCGGGGTGTGAAAAAAACATGATTATTTACTTTCTTCTGCACAGAAAATAACTGGTGTTGGGCTTGTCCAACAGGCAGCGGTGATGATTTAGCTTAAATTCCCACACCTGGGCAAGGCAGTCAAATGCCAAAATATCTGTTCTTCTATCAAAACGGACTCTCCATAAACCAAAGGATCATTTATTAATTACTCCTGCCAGCAAACACGCCACCCTCGGAGAGCCGGCCTCGAGGCAGCAGGATGCTGCCCACCTCCAGCCTCCGTGGGTCCATCGCAGGGGCACGCAGCCCACCAGCCGCGTCCTCGGCTCCGACCGCCCAGTCCCGGCTGCGATGGAGACCTCCAAATTCAGCATGGAACCACAGCCGGCATCCAGCCCGGACTGCCCTACCCGACACTGCAAAGGTCAGCCTCCCACAAGGCTCAGGTACGCTCAGTTACTGTAGGCAGCTTTTAAGGAATAAAGTAAGATCTGGTTTACGTAAGCAGAAAAGCTCCCTGACCGCTCGTTCTTGGCTCTCCGTGTTACGACAGTCGATCGCGAAACCACCTTGGAGAAGAGCACACAGCGCTTGCGTGTGCTCCCGGCCGCCGCTGCCCAGGCGGAGGTGGGAAGCCTCCCGCTTACGTGCCAGCGCTGCCCACGCACGCACACCCGCACGCACGGCCAGGCTGACTGCAGGTGCTCCGGGTGCCCTGGGTACGGCTGCTGGATGCGGTCGGCTGCTGGATGCGGGATGCTGGACGCAGGCTGCTCTTTTCCTGGCTGGTGGAAGCGCCCGGCACCGGCTCTGCAGGACGGGGCTGGGCAGCTCCAGGGAAGCCCCGCAAAGCCGGGGGCAGCGCCTGCAAGACTTGAACAGATCCTGGGAATAGGCACAGGACTGTGGGCTACCTTTGCTCAGCCTTTATTACTCCAGCCAGGCACCATTCAGTACTTCCGCCGTGTATAAACTCATCGGGACAGAATACTTTATTATGAAACTTTTTCTCAGCTGAAACCTTGCACAAAGAAATGTGTAAACCGCTTATGCAAAAGCACAAAAAAAATCACCGAAAGCCACAGCATGCACTGAGCAGACAGATTTAAAGGCATTTTTCAGGATTATGGCATTAAATTTGCAAGAAGATGTGCTTTTCCCCCCAGTCATTGTATGCTTCCTGCTGTGCTTGGCAGGGCTGTATGCACAGTGTTATTCCCATTAAAGCACGGGTACCCGCATGCCTTTTCGCGTTCAACCAATTGCATTGAATATGGCAAAATGGAAAGATCGCACCGAAACACCTACCACCGTGGACGACTTTCACTCAGACATTTCTTTAACACCAGGAGTTTTACGAAGAAAGGCTTCGATTGGAAAAAATCCTCATATCAAAATTAATACTTCTGTTGATTAAAAATTTCAGTTTAAAATGCGTGTTGACCCTGGGGAAGTGTTACACACTGGAGCGCGGTGCCCCAAACCTGGGGCGTGTGGGACTCCTCATACGGATTCCCACAGAGCCACGACAGCTTGAACCAGCAAAGGGTTCCATTCGCAACGGTCCTTCCAACAGACCAAGCTACGCAATCGTAATTCTTTCGCTCTGCTTTATGCGTTTTGTTTGGGGGTTTTTAAACCACACACTACATTTTCTCATGTATGACCATCGCTTTAAAAGTCAACACAATGGAGTACCAGATAACAGCAATTTTTCTAAAAACGCCTAAGCGAAGGAGCTGTTACATGTACAGCAATTTTCATTTACGCAAACTAAGTCCAAATGAGGTAGATTTTTTTTTTTTATACTGATTATTTCTTATGCATCCAGACACACTCAGCTGACTGACCTTTCCATCGGGGTCGGTGACGGGGGTGTCCTCAGGCGAATCCAGCCCAGCACTGGCGAAAGGAGCTACCAGCCAAAGATGTCTTAATAGACACAAGTGAGAACTAAACAAACAAATATAAGGATTAATGAGCAAATCAGCATACCAAGCTGTGATTTGTCGTCCATTATCAAGGTAAAGGGAAGTCAGCTGGCTCGTTAATTAATTTTCACTAAGTGCGAACAGGAGCCCAGCATGTTGCAGTTCCCTGTCAAAGGCTTTCCAGAGCACCGGGGATGAGGAATGGCCGATCCGCCATGGAACATGGAAACCGGGCGCTTGGCCGGCAGTGCCAGACGCCAGGGGGGAGCCACGCATGGGTTGGCCACGCAGAGCCAAGGCAGAGAATCCCTCTCTCCCGGGGGCGGCAGGCCTTCGAGACCCAACCCCAACCCCAGCCTGATTTTCCTGAATATTAAAAGCTGTTGCAAGCGGTGGGGATGCGGCATCCTGGAAGACACAACTGTGCAACGCGTCATCCTTGCTGCCTTTTCTCAGGGAGCAGCAACCGAAGCTGCAGCCCCGGGCACGGTGCGGCGGCGGCATGGCACGGCGCGGGCACAGCCTCAAGCCCGGCACGCGGCACGTAGAGCTGCCGCCCCGGCTGGTGCAGACCTGTGAGCAGGAGCCCGTCTCCAGCCGGCAGCAAGGGCTGCTCCCAGGATCCTGTTGGGAGAGCAGAGCCAGCGTGGAGGGAGCATCCCCAGAGAGAGGCGCGCTTTTCTGGGAAACGAGCAAAATATGTTCTCTTGTGCCCCGCATGACGATGGTCGTTAACCCAAGCAGGCGCTGGGCTTGGGCTGGGAGCTGCGATCGCAGCAACACGGCCGCCTGGCTATAAAAAGAGACATGATTCAGATGTCAACCTAAAAAAAAGGTTCTTTCTAACCGCAGGCGGGCACGACTCGCTCACTGAGCTCACAACGTGACCGGAGCATTTCCAGATCCCCCGGTGAGGAGATGAGAGGGCACCGGCGTGCCAGCCCGACCTGCCGGACAACGGCTCCCTGTCCCACAGGCAGCCAAAGCCCAGCCCGGCCCTGCGCTCCCCGCGGACACCAGCGGCCTCTGGCCCGGGGCAACTGAATGCCACACCTGCACATCCCGGCGTGCCCACGTCTGCCCGTGCCTGGGAGGATCGATGGGGATCATCACCTGGTTTAGGGATGCCAGGTCCAGTGGACTTACTGCCACCGCCCGCCTCGGAGCACCCCTGCCTCTGCTGCCCAAGAGAGATGTACCTGTGACCCCACAGCTGACAAAGAGTCAAAAAAGATTTTGGTTGCTACCATTTTGAATGGAAAATTACTTACTAACAAAGGTGCTTCGCTGAAATTCCATCACGCCGCTTCATTTGCGTAACAGCCGGTGCCCAGCACGTACAGCCAACGAGGAGTCACCCAGCGTGACGAGACGAACCGAGTTTACAGCCCAAGTGCAGATCCTCCACACCGCCCAGCGACTGCCTTCCTCCCCAGTCACCGTGCTGCGGGATCCAAGGGTTTTGCCCAAAACTCTTCCCACGTGCACAGCTCCACCCGCTGCGTTACTTCATCTACCTGCGAATCGGATATTCCACAGCAAGTGAGGGGCAAAGTGAGAAATCGGGTGCCGGTTGTAAAAGGTTAGACCAAACGCGATTAGAAACCGTTTGATTTCAGGGCAGAGCGCGTAACTGGAACGAATGTCACACCTCGGATGCGAAGTAAGCGCAGGTGCAGCGGGAGGACGGGCTGCGGCAGCTTCGCCCCGCGCTGAGCCGGTGAGGATCGGCTTCGTCCGTCGGAGACGCGCTGAATTGTAGAGTGCTCTGCGGGATCGTTCCCTTCTGCTGCCAGCATCAGAAACGTCCCTTTTGCCTTCATCTGCTTCCTACACGAGAGGCTGCTCCCAGCATAAAGCCTCTTCTCCGTGCCTGCCGTGCCGCCTACCTGGCAAAGGGACACGGCCACGAGACTGAGAGCCGGAGCGGGGCAAGCGCCGGCCCTCGCTCCCAGGGAAAAGCCCCCTGGGGCTGCAAAGCCGCCCAGTGCTGCAGTGGGGACGGGTTTTCCCCTCGGACCAGCGCTTACAAGCCATGGCAGGACTTGGTGGTGAAGAACACAACATATTGATTCTGGAGGGTGGGAACTCACCGAAATACGGCAGCAGGACTAGGAAACCTAAGGGATCGGGAAGATTCACTTTCAGGATTCACAGATGTACCAGCAGTTCTAGGGTTTCTATTTACAGGGAAATTATTGTGAAATAATTCCCTTCTGCAGCAGGCTCTCCTGCCTCCCCACCAGCAGCCTCATGTTTTCTGCACATCCTTCCTGCCACTGCGATGAAGGAATTGTTTTTCAGGGGTTACAATATTTTATAGAGAAATTAAGAGTTTCCCCGAGGTGACAGAGATTTTCTAATCCAGAGCAGAGCCATGTGGTCCGGCCCGGTCTCCCTCACCCAAACTGGTGCTTTTCCCATTGCACCTGCCCTCCCCTCACCTTCCCCGGAAGCCGCGTTCATGGTGCCCGTACCCCACGCCTGCTGCTCTGGGGATCACACCGGCCGTTTCTGTGTTGCCTTTGCTCCGTATCATCCCCCCCTCTTCCCACTGCTCCCACACCAGCTTTCCTCCAGTTTCAACCAATGCAGAACGGCTGTCCTGGTTTCGGCTGGGATAGAGTTAATTTTCTCCCCAGCGGCTGCTGTGTTTTGCATTTAGTATGGGAATAATGTTGATAACACGTATTGGTTTAGTTGTTGCTCAGTAATGCTCGTGTTAAGTCGAGGACTTTTCCAGCTTCCCACAGAAGCTGCGGGAGCACAGCCGGGACCAGGCGGCCGCAGGAACGTTCCACACCACAGACCTCATGGTCAGGGTCCAGGTGGGGTTGGCCGGGGGCAGGGATGCGCGGTGGCTGCTCGGGACGGGCTGGGCGACCCGTCACCGGGGGGTGAGAGCAACTCGGGTTCTATTACTCTATTTCCTATGGTCTTTTACCGTTATTAGTAGTATTATCTTCTCTTCTGTTAGTGTTCTATTAAACTGTCTTCATCTCAACCCACGAGATTTTATTTCTTCTCCCCGTCCCACTGAAGGGGCGAGTGAGCGGGCGGCTGCGTGGTCCAAGTTGCCAGCTGGGGTTAAACCACGACAATGGCGCATGTTGATTCCTAAATACTTTTTTTTTTTTATAGGAGTTTGTTTTGTTTGTTGAAATTTGATTTAATGCAGACTGTGTTGTATTTAACGTTATAATGTATCCGACTGGTTTCTTCATTAGCATTTTAACGCTGATTCAGCTGCGTGAGGAGGGGGCTCGGAGCGGTACCCACGCGCAGACACACATTTACCTGTGAGCAGTTCCTCTCCTCTTCGCAACGTGCTGCTGGATCCCCTTCCCGGCAGGTAAACTGTTTCCGCTTCATTTGCAGATTTTTGGGTTTTTTCCCAGAAACACATGAACGTTTCAGATTTTTAACCCTCTGTCTGATGATTCAGTTACAGAGGAACCTGCGTTTCACCCAAGCTTTCACCACGAGCCAAACGCAAGGAACAGGACAAATATTCACTGCTTTAGCACTGAACTAAAGCATTTCAGACCTTCGTTGAAAGGCCCACTATAATACGGGTGAATAAACACACTTTTGCCACAGAAAATATTGTCTTTTTGTCTCAAAAAATGTGAACCACCAAAACATCAGAAATTCAACCAGACATTAGAGCTGGAAAGCCGATGAAAAAAAAACAAACCAACCACCAGCATTAGTTAAAGAAAGCGAATACTTTCTGTAAAAGCTTTCATTAACTGGGAAAACCAATTTTCCCCTATGATAAAAGTTGAGATGGAAAATTTTCAAATCACCCGATCCTATACCGTTTTCAGAAAATTAAACCATTTTTCATCTTGTTCAGACTCTGAAGTATCACGAAACCCAGCTGCCATCCTGTTATTTCCAACACAGAACAGCACAACAAAGACAGGAGCAATGTGACGGTCAGTGCGGTCCTGCGTAGTTCTGTTTCCAGAGCAAACCTTTTAGGTCTGGTTCGGGAACAGAAGGACACTGACGGTCAAATTTCTCCGATCAGCTGCGGCACTGGCATTTTCCCTAAGTCAGCCGGCGCTGGAGCATTTCAGCCCCTTTCCCGGGACGCCGGGCGCTGCTGGCTCGCCGGCGCAGGGAGACGGCTTTAGACGACCGCCACGGCTGCCGCAGTCTGCAGCGATCCCTTCGGTTTCCAAAGACATTCCTGCCTGAGAAAAACAATCTGATACAAACTTCTCCCCAGCTGCAAAGCAAAGGAAACCCAGGTAACCCTCGCCCTCCAAAACCCGGCTTAAACCCCCCCGGCCATCGCATTTCGGAGAGGGACACGCAGTGGGAGAAGGGGCGACCTCCCATACTGCCGCCCCAGCGTTCCCGGGAACCACTGCCCTTCACACGGCTCCCAGGGACGCTCTGGAGCGGGGGTACATTTTTACTGTGTCTGTGATTATTTTGCTTCAAGTTTTGCCCTCCTGCCCTGGCCTGAGGGACAGCTCCATGACTAAATTCATTTCCTCCTGAACGGATTTTCTGCCTAAAGCCGCCGTTCCCAAAGCTTTCTGGTCGCGACCCCCCACGCAGCACAAGGCGTTTGTTGCGGGTGGCTATAAAATGTGAGCGATGCCATTCAAAATTAATGAAAAGGTGAGAAGAGAACGAAGTAACCCACTTTACGACTAGACAGTTCAAAAACGTAATTGTGTTTTTCTCCGCCTTTACGCCCCCGGCTGGGCTGAGGGCTGGGAGGCAGCGCGGCTCAGCAAGCGCCGCGCGTATCATCCATCGTCTTGCTGCACGTCACCGCTTTTAAGCGCTGCCTTTGCTCCTCTTTGCTGTGACTTTTGTCCCTAGCCCGGTCGTTCACAAGTCCCTGACCGCTCCCCAGTTGCCCCTTGACTCGGTGACGGAGGAGCGGAGCTGCCCAAGGGAGCGAGGGGACAGGACAGCGTGGTGAGGACACTGCGTTTCCTTCGGCATTGTTGTTTTTTCCCTTACGTTATCCCATTTCTGTGAATTTAGGGCTGGCGAGAGATATGCAGCAAACAGCCCCGGGGGAGTCGTTTATGGCACCCCAGGGACCGGCAGACACCCGCGGCAAAGGCCATACCCGGCAGCGCTCACCCGTGGCCGGAGCCGGCCCCGGCACTGGGTCCGGCAGCGTGCAGGCAGGGCTGCCACAGTCCCTGCTGGTGGCCGAGGGTCCTGCCTGGGCACCCCTCTCCTTTGGGACAGCAATAAGTGGCACCGGGCCACCAAATCCACAGGTTTTTTCCTAAGCCTCCTTATTTCCAGGGATGTCTGCTCCATGCAGCCTGCCACCCGCACCTCCGCAGCTGCTCCACGTGTCCAAACGCCCCGCTCAGGTTTGTCACCAGCACAAACAAAATCGCCCGCGTTTGGCACTGTAACTCACAACTCATTACAAAAGGGACAAAAAAAACTCCATCTGAGGCCCCACGGCCATGGTCCACTTTCCTCCGCTCGTCGTGCTCATCGTCACCCAGGAGCGTGGGTCCGCGGCTCTGGAGCACGGCTGTCCCTGCCCCACGTGCCGCACGCCTCCAGCGGGACCGACCCCTCAGGGTCTCACAAAGCTCCTCACTCCCTGCAAAGCTGCAGGAGGAGGTGACGCAGCCACGGGAGAAGGTGTCAAGCTGCAGGAGGAGGTGATGCGCCAACGGCCCGTGAAGGATCCCAAAGCGGTGTCTCAAACTCAAAAACCTCTGAGCGCGTCAGTGAAGGTGCTTACAACAGGTGCATTAAGCGAACACGAAATCGCCACCTTCAGCAAAGATAACCATGTTAGACTTTGAATGGTGACTTCAACAATACGTGATATAAAAAGTGAATCTCAGGAGGCTGTCAGCAAACCAGTTTGATTTATGTCGGTGTATAACGTGTCATAGCTGTTCTCTTTCTCTTCTATTACACCAAGTAATTGCTTCATTATCTTAACGCTCCAATTATTGCGGTAGCATGGCTCTTTTGCTTATTTTCAATGGAAATGTAATTATCCGCAGCCACACCAGTTCACCGATCAAAGATGTTGCAGAATTGATGACCTGCCTCATCCCTGCATACAAATGTCTTTCCAAGTCGCCACCAGCAGCAGCCCGGCTGGGCTGCCACTGCTCGGAGAAAGCTCTTTGCAGTATTATTGCTCCTCTAACACAAAAGGTTTAACACTTTACCCAAAGGCGCATGGCAAGCGGTCAGTAACAGCTGAACTCGCGTGAAAGGATCACTAATGCCACGCCAGCATCTGAAGCCTGCCAGGTCCAGGTTTTGCCAGATGCTCCTGCAGTGTGGAAAAACTCCTGAGGAGGAAACTCGTCTCTCCAGGACAGCGGCTGACTGCCCGAGTGCTGCCTACCCCGCGCCTTCGGCACTGCCCTGACACAGGCAAAAATTGCTGAAACCATTTTAAGGGTTTAGGTGGTCAGCCCTGGAAACCATCGCAGCCCTACCCACCTCCTCAGGCAGCCGCAGCCCCGTCCCACGGCCGGCTCACACCTCCCGGACGGGTCTCCACCACTCCCGGTCCTCACATTGTGCCCCTTCCAGCCATCTCACCCCTATTTCCATTCTTTTCAATTATTTTTTTTTAAACCCCTTTATTTGGGTTTCCATCCGTTTCATTTTGCACTCATTTCACTTGCACGTTTGCTCCCATCTCTTTTGTCTCTTGAGAGCGGGCGGTTGGGCACATCGCACACCCTACTGCTGCCTCCAGTTTTCTCCACTCCCTGTACTTTCGGAGAGGACACAAAGACGAGGTCCTGACCTTCTGTGGCTATCTCTGCGGTTCCCACGGCCCTGCTCGTGGAAGTGACCCCGGCTCTCCTTGCCAAATTCCAGCCTGGGCAGTTGCCTTCTCCCAGGCTGGACCCCATCTGCCACATCCCCCACGGCGCGTCCCACTGTCCTCACCCTCAAACTGCTGCCGCCAGCACCACCCGGCTCCGTACGGCACGGGGCTGGGAGCAGCGCAGCATGAGTACCCGCCGCCTGCCGCCACCTCCCGTCTTCTGCACCAGCGCTGCCCGGACCCCGGCACTCACGTGGGGACAGGAGCCAGCCGGAGCGTGGCGGTGGAGTGATTCAGATCCTCCCGTGACAATGATGGCAACGGACACTGCTGACATCCACACTTCCCGAGCTCACCACGACATTTCCAGCCACCATTGCCATTTCCAGACTGGGAATGCATGGGAAGACGCTCCAGCTGCCTGCAGAGGAGCCACGCACCATCCTTCCCACCACCCAACCGCAGCAGGTGGCTGCACGGCACTTCTGTCCCTCTCGAGGGCCTTGTCTTAAAAGTGTGGTATCGCCTTCGCCCCTCGAAACCAACTAGCAAGCTGTTTTGGCAGCGCTAAGGGGAAGATGTTGTACGGTGAAAGGGAAAACACTAAATCAAACGTGAGATGTGGACGTAATAAAAATCATCCAGATTTTGAAGATGCTGGGATTTGTGGCATTCGGATCACATAGCAAGGTCTAGTCTTAAAAAGAACGTTGATCTCCCACTTTTGGAAATACGTTTTGTGGGTGCGTTTTCCCAGTCACCACATAATATTCTTGATATAATACAATGGGTTTTAGTAACTTCTGAAACAGAAGGACGTTCCACGACACCACACATACTTAGCAACGACGGAGAAACAGCAGCACTGAAAAACCAGCTCCTTGCCAAAGAGCCAGCCACCAGAGTGACCTTACCCTAGGTAAGACAGGTCACTGGATGCAAAGTAATTGTAATAATCAAACTTACTTTCTGCCTTCACAAAGGGAGTGCTCAGATTGCGCACGCGGGTTGAGGAAAAGATAATTCCCACATTTAAAAGTCTTTAGCCAGAAATCCTGTTGCTCAAGCATTTATTTTGCAAGCATATGGATTAAAAGCAAGGTGTCTTGATGTTGAAGAATTTTAGTTAGTTTAAATCTTAAGTTAAGCATAATGTGGCAGTCTCCCTTTTGAATAAGATAGTATTTCTCACTACCAAGTCCTATTTCATAGACCCAAAGATCACCCCCAAACGCATGCTGCATCTATAAATATGTTCAGACATATTTTTCTAATTTCACTGCTATGCTAAAACTTCATTTAAGCCTGCAAAAGACATTCAAAACAGCTTTGTTTAAGTTTCTGTAAAGTAGATTTTGTAGAAGATATTCTTAAAAAGACCCTTTTCTCAGGCAGATCCTCTGTTCCTGATCACAAAAACCGAACTGGAGGCTGTGGAGGAGCGGGATGAGGGTGCTGGGGAAGGACTGCCCACCCCAGTCCTTGGGTTGTCCCAGCCCACCGAGGGCTGCGATTTGGCGGCAGAAGCCACCCCTGCTGAGAAGGAACATGGATTCCTCTCGCCTCAGAAACAAATTTCCTGTTCCCCCCGCCTGGAGCAGCGATGCCGGCGCATCGCTCGGGCGGGATGGGCTGGACCACGGCACCGGCACACTACGACCCATCAGCACCAAACCTGTGAGGGTGCGAGCGGCTCGGCGGAGCCCCGGGCACGTCTGTGCTCGGCCGCCGAGGGTCTCCGCATGCAGTGGTGGCAACACTACGACGTGCTAAACAAAATAAAAACCTCTTGGTTGCGTTCAGTCCGCAAGGCTGGAGTCACGCCTTGAAAGCTGCAGTTCCCTACCGGAAAACAACCGTGGGCACTGCAAGAATTTTAAACAGGGCTCCTGGTTGCTGCGGCATCTCCCTGGCGTAGGGCCCCGGGAGCGGGAGAGGCTGCTGCCTGCGCCCTGGCTCTGCCGGCAGCTCCGGCAGGGCACGGCATGGGGACGGCTGCACCGGCAGCCCCGGCGGCGGCGATGCAGCAGGCAGCACTGCCGTGCCATTAAACCGCTCGGTGATGATTTTATGAGCTCTGGGTGGCTCGGATCTGCCACCAAGTACTAGTGAGTCACTGCCACGCGGCTGCTCCTCAGCTGAAAATGAGAATTGTCTGGTTTGTCAATGCGGCTTCTTTACGAGCACGTTTGCTAATAAATCGTTTCCTTTGTGGCAGCCGTCCCCCACTGACACCCGGGACCCAGTGTCCTTCTCCCGCCAGCCACAGCTCGGCTCTGGGCTCCTGCCGAAGTCACGACGGGACCAAGGCTGCCGCGAGCCGCCGTGGTGCCGGAGCAGCGGGGATGCCCTCGGGTCCCCTCGAACCTCTGTAACGCCGTGCGCCTCACCGGGGCTCATCCCAAGGCACCGCACAGGTCTTCTGAAAGACGAGGTATTTTAAGGAATCTTTCTGAGGAACACGACAACATTTTCAGGAGAAAAACTCCTGTGTCTCTGCAGTGAATGAATCCATGCAGTGTCTTAATTTTACATCTATTTATAATTACTTGCCAGTCATTTCCTTTCCAGTCATTAAGAGCTCCGCTGAAATAAATACCCTTCATTCAGCTGCCGTTATGAACGGCACCAAATAAAGCAGTCAGGCATTTCTTCCAGCAGCACTGAAAAAAATAAAAGTCACCAAAAAAAAAAAAAAAATCCCAAATCCACACAGGGTATGGTGACGTCACTGCTGAAATACTGGTGATAATGAACAGAGTTTTGTAAGAAGCAGGTGCGGGAAGTGCAGCCCTCCACGAGCAGCACCCCAGGTCACCAGCACAACACCCCGGTGACATTTCTGCTGGCACACTCAGGCTTCGCCTCCTGATGGTCTTATTTAAGCCCGTCGTTGTGGCCTCGGGCGTTTGCCGACATGGCTTGGTTTCACGTTTGGTTCTGGTCTGTCCCTCCCTTCCGCTGAAGTACCTGCTTTCCTCGTGGAGCCAGATCTCCCCGCAGAGGCGCTCAGCAGCGGTTTATCTGTGGGGACAGTTGTCCCCGATGTGCTCGCAAAATTGGGGACTTGAGTTGGGTCGCTGCTCCCTCTGTGGGAGTTCACCCGGGGATGGAGCCAGCTCCGTTCCTTTGAACCAGAACCCAGCGGTGGTTTTCCCATGTTCGTGTCGCTGACTCTCCTGCTTGTGTTTTGAATCGCCGTTCCGTTATCATTTAACGGGTGGTGGCCAGGAGAAGACAAGCGACGGAGCATTGCATAGGTGACAGCGTGTATCACACTGGGTATTCGATGGAGGGGACAAGCGTGGTGAGGGAGGGGAGGAGGCAGGGAGGGAAGCAAAGAAGGGGTTCTCAGAGCAATAACGCTGTGAAGTCACTGTCTGGGCAGCACACTGGGTACCTGAGCATGGATGGGTTACTTCCGTCACGGCTGGTGAAAAAGGGATTTGCTAGAAAATTTGCTCAGTGTAGTCCAAAACAAACTTCTTGGACCAACTTCCAGCCAGTTCAAAGGAGCTTCCAAAAGAAGGTGGTGATGAACCCCGATCTTTTCAGTCCTCTCTTCACGCCACACACGGGCCCAGCCAGCTGCCAGGCCAGGGCTGGGCTCACCTCTCCCCGTCCCACCTGGACAGGTACGAGCCCCCGGGCCAGCGCAGCCCAGGGCCCCGGCAGCTCCGGCCTCTCTCCCGGGAGCCCTTTCCCACCCCGTGCCAGATGGACCTTCCTGGTGCATTCGCCCGCTCGCAGGGCCCCAGCTGTGCTGTGGTGAGCAGATCACACCCCGCTGGCCGGGGATAAATTAAATCTATGCGACGTCACAGCACTGATGTTTGCCGTATTGATGAGAAAACAGACCCATACGCATTCACGCCTCTGTCCCCAGAGGCGGTGGCAGAGCCACTGCTCGGACCACGACCTCCAGCCCATTTGTGTGATGAAGCCACTCCTGCGATGGTACCCAGGGGCCAGAGAGCGCCAGAAAATGAACCAGGGGTTTTGCCCCACCTCGGTGTTGCCGTCACAGCGCGACAGCATCCCCCCGCCTTCCGCACAAGTACCAAAGCGCCCGATTTCGGCAGGAGCCAGCAGCGTGAGTGCCGGTCCAGGGAAGCGGACGACGACCTCTGCTAGCAGACGGTGTCCCCGGAGCTGCGCACTCCGAATGCCCATTAACGGGAATGCAGAACGAGGGAGGCTGGAACGAGCTGCTCCCGGTCCCTTCGGTCTCACAGCACCCGGGTGCCCCCGCTGCAGTGTCCCCACGAATGACACCCAAGGCTCCGGCAGCTTTGAAGCATTTAAATTATTCATGGTAAAAACAACCCGCCACGGTTTCAACTCTGATCTGTGCCCAGCCACTGTAAATTGACCTTTTTTCTGTAATTGTCAGTAATTTGTTTTACAAATCGCGCTGTCTGCGGCAGCGAAAGCACGACGCAGCTATTCCGAAGCCTGGAAGGATGTCTGACACGTAAAAGCAGTAATTATCACCGCTCGCCATGGGGGCCCTGCCAGCCCTCTAGAACGTGGATCCTTGCAAGCGCCGGGATGCATTTTCTCCCGTGTCGTCCCCCTCCCGCGGAGCGGCGGCTGTCGCACAAGGGCAGGGGCAGCCCCGCTACCCTCGCCCCAGCCGAGAGGAGCTGGGAACTCCTGCGGGTCGCTCGTCGGCATCCCTCCCACGTTTCAGGCTCCGCTGAAATCCCTCCAGCCGCAATCCGGGTCTTTCGCTCTTCTCTCTGGAGAGCACAAGAGGGAGAACAGCGGATACCGGTCCCAGAGAGCAAACAAGCATCTCCAGCAGCGAAACTGTAAATCCACTGTTGACAGTATTTACAGGCAGAAGCGCCTCTCGGAGCGCAAGAGCAGAGCTCGGATTCCAGTATCACACCGGATTGGTTTCACGGACCTGGCTAAGGACCGATCGTCACAGCAAAAGCGAACACAACACTCAAAACCCAGTTAACCACCACGAACAACAAATAACTGGGAATCACTTATGGAGCAGACATGGAAGTTCTGTGAGGAAAACATGGTTAAACCTCCCTAAAGCTCCTCTCCAAATAGTCTTTGTGAATTATTTGCTCAGCTGTAATCGGGAGGCGCATTAAGTATTTAATAAAGCAATTATTTGAAAAAGATTTTAAAAGGCTTTTGTAAGGATTTACTGCGTAAGCGGGGATTCCAGCGGGTAGGGAGGGGGATGGCCAGGCAGTTCTGTGCCACGTGGGGGAAACATTATTTTTAACGAAGTTGCTTTACGACTGCAGCGCTCTCCGTTACTGTACAAGGAAGGGCTTCCCACACAGCCCACGCCAGCGATTAAACCCTCTAGGAACATGGACTATTTTATTTTATTTCTAAATAACGTGCAATGACTTCCCATACACCTGTGACCACGGCGGAGACGCTGCGGGTTCCCGTGCTGGCTGGCAGCGGGTCGGGCGGCTGGGTGGTCCCGGGGCCCCTCGCCGTCCCCAGCCCCTGCAGCCAGGGAGGCGCCGGGCACCCTGACCCCGGGGCGGCACCCTGACCCCGGGGCGGCACCCTGCCAAAGCAGCCCAGGATTCCCTGTCGGCACACCGCCGTGGTGACGCCGGAGCAGCGGGCAGAAACGTTGCCGACAACGCAACTCCCTGCAGAAAACGGCCGCAGGTCTCGGTCTGCGCGTGCACATGGGCACGGGGTTACCCGGGGCGGAGAAGCTCCCGAAGGCTTTGCCGTGCCCTGCTTCTGGCGCACAACTTAGTGACGTAAGCTGCACCTCTACATCAGACGAACTTGCCTTGCATTTGCCCCCCTCAGGCAGCCACCAAACCCGTCCTCTACGCAGCCGCGGAGCCGGGAGGGAGCCGTACTCAACGTCTGGCCAAAGTGGGGTCGGGTGGTTTTCAGACGCACGGCCAGCCTATTTGCCTGCGAGAAGCGATCTCCCACTGGCTGCAGAGAATATCAAAATGATGAATTAAAACACGCTCACAAATGGCTCGGCTGCTGGCCGGGGCTCCCCCTCAGACGCCGGTGGCAGGGCAGCCAGCACCCCCGTGCGAAGCCACGGCTGCGCCGGCGCGGGGCAGGAACCCAGGCAGCAGATGCCGTCCTGAACTGCGCTTGCCGCAACCATCTCCCGTGCGCCTGAATGCAAAACTCCGGCCCAATCCCATAACCCAGGCTGAATCCTGAAATTCTGCCTCTGGCCTGGTGCAGAACTGCACAAATTGTTTATGATTACGGAGTAATCGAGAGCGTTTCACAGCTGCTCATCGGAAGCCAGCGCACGTGCAAACACAGTTGGCAGCAAGAAGAAATCACAAGGTAAAATTAAGAAACCTATTGTCAATTAGGGGCTCATTTAATCTCACACTCCAACCTGAAAGAGAAGATTCCTCGGGGCCTTTCTGGGTGTGCGTGCTCGTGCATGCCTATAAATAGCATAACTCACCTAGAAATGGCAGCTTTATTTATTTGCTTTTCCAGTAAAGCAAGCAGACTGTGCTGTAGCTGGAGACCTTTGCAGGTATCCAATGCTACTCTTCACTATTACTTGCTTCCTACAGTCTGAAAATTTAATTTTTAATTTTAATTTCACTTAAAACCTTCCTGGTGTTTTTTTTTTGTTTTGTAGTTTAGCTTTACTCACGTGTCTGCCCTCATACAAATTTTGTGCGAAGAATTTTTCTTGTTAGCAGCATTGCCACCGACACACTATTATTTGCTGGAAACTTCAACTTTCAAAATTACGCGTGTTAAAGCCATGGCACAATGAAGGATGCAGGGTTTTTCCAGGAAGGCAAATCCATACCTTATATTAAGAGATGCTCTAAAAAGAGAGATTTCAGACTCATTCGGAGCATTTGCAGACAAACAATCCAGTTATCCCAGCTGGACAATCACAGAGCTGCGGGAACAGCCCGCGGGCAGGGTCCCTGCGCACCACGGAAGCGCCTGCGGTGACTTACGGCTCCGCAAACGCTCTGGGAAGGGAGCAGCAGGGACACCTGACACGGTCCGTGAGCTGCAGGATTGATCCAAGGTGCGATTTCCCACCTCAATAGGCCGGGCCAGCTGTTAAGAAACCCCCGTGCTGGACAGGAGGGGCGGTCGATGGCAACCTCGCGGGCTCCCCGTCAGCCAGAGGCTTCTGCCACCGACAAGCCAGGAAGCTGCCAGGAGCCCCCTTCAGCACACGGCGTGCTCCCTCGCGGAGCGTTTCGCTCTACCCAAAAACTGGGCTGAGCTACGGAAACAACATCATCGGGCAAAACTGGGCTTTACAGAAAGCCTGTTTGACGGCGGATAGATGGAAAGGGACAGGAAAACATTTCAAACCCGCCGGCAGCAGAGACCAGAAGGTATCCGAACATCCACCTAAACCCACCACTGCGATGATTCAATGAAGTCACCGGCTGCCCAGCAGTTAGGTCCCGGCGGCGGCAGCCCCGTTCCCAGCGCGAACCGCAGCGATGCTAACCCAGCCCTGCGTGCGCAGGAACAGACAGAACAAACAACGCAGGAAAATAAACACATTCCTTTTGCGATGATTCAATCGCAACTCTCACACTTTAAGCAGTTTTCAGCTCATCTATCGCATTCTTGCATAAATCTGTACTTTTCTCAGAGAAACTACAAGCCTGGCAGAAAACCTGACGCCCACGCAACTGACCGTGGCACAACACCGTATTTAGGCAGCGCTTGCCCTCTCTGCCTCACCGAGCACCAAAACCATGCACCAAACCCATCACAGTTTGGTTTTAAGTGCAGAATCGCAAATACTTTCCGAACAAGAGTCTTATTCGGCATCTGCGGGCACGGAGCGGAGACATCGCCCAGTGTCGTAGCTGCCGTGCCGCAGGCTGGAAGGACAGAGGATGCTCCGAGGGTTTCAGAGAAGCGCTGGCGTTGGGGGGGGGTTCCCCAGAGCCTGAGGAGATTCGGCGTTTCCAGGAGAGAGGGAGCGGGGCTGCTCACCACGCTCACCGCAGAGCACGGGCACGATGCCTTGCAGAGCCATGGGCACCGGTGAGACACGGCAGCGAATGCAGCCGCCCTCGTCCCCGTCCCCCGGCACTGACGGTCTCTGCCAGCAGCCGAAGGCAGCGCAGCCGATAGCGGTGCTGGGGGCCGGTGTTTCTGCCTATACTGCCTGCTGTCGTGGCTGGCATTTAGGCTCTGAAGCCTTCAGGGAGTTATTAAAAAGGTCAAACTTTGAGAAATATTTCAGGCTTCCGGGGTTTTTTTGCCCCCCCCCCCCCCTTTTTTTTTTTCTTTAAACACACCTTTTGAGCCGGTTTGGAAGGAGGCTGGGTTTCAAGGTTTCCTTTTGCTGAGCTGTATTCTAGCAGGCACAAAGTATCCTGGGAAAAACCCAAGCATTTTCTAATAGATGCATGGAAAGGTCACCTTTCGGAAAACACGATGTGGCTGAATGTGGTTGTACACCAGCCCAAACACACGGCGCAAACCCAGGCTAAACCACAGACTGAAGCGAACAGTGCCGTTTTGCAAAGAAAACAGCAAACACACCAACGAGGGAGTATTTGGGAGCTCACGGAACCCAAACAATAATGCGATTATTGCACCTCAGCACCCCATGGCTTGCCATGACCCGGACCCACCGGTGCGTGAACAGCCGGCACTGCTGCACGCCGCGGCTCCGAACCGGCCATCGCAGCTCCAGCGGCATCGGGCTGCAGCCACCCACCGCGGCCACCGTGAAACACCACCTCCGAAACGGCTCCGCCGTCCGTTCAAACGAGCCAAACCCTCCCGAAACCACGGCAGCCCCTTCCCAAAGGGAAGGCTGGCAGCACCTTCCAGCCTCGCTGGCAGCTCAGCCGCGTTGTCCCCAGACGGTGCTTTAGGAACCGCAAGGGGAGACCACGATGCGTGGCACTAAACGCGCCGGGGCAGCTGCCAACGCAGACCGGGACGCCTCAGCTCCACACCAAAAAGTGGTTTGGATTTGTGGTGGGTGGGTCAACAGAAGTCCAGAAATGGTTCTCGTTCCTTTATGATCCTAACACACACCTAAAATAACAGAATCCACGGAGGGGGAAAAAAAAAAATAAATACAAAAGTAAAATGAGACTGCAGGATCGTCTCACAATGGAGTCTTTCACTCATCAAAGTTAATATCCTGGAATTCATATATGATATTGTATTTTATCTGATCATTAAAATAATTGATTCAAAGCTGCCTATAGTGGAAAGTTAAGAAGTTTTCTTAGGGAAAGGAATATTGCATTACAATGTTCTCCCTGAATAATGAGCTTTGACAAATAGAATGGTTAATGAAAAAGAAAGTGAAATCTTAATTAAATCCTGCTTATTGCAAGCAGGAGGTTGGATGGATTAGTTTCATTCAATTCATTGCGGCACGCGGCTCTCGAAGGCAGGACGGGACTCCCGGCCGGGCACCCCTCGCCGTGGGGGAGCGGAGGGGTCGGGACCCGCTCCCGCCCCACCACGCTGCCGCAGGCAGAGCGCTGCACACCCCAACGCCTCTGCTCCCGCGCCGCTCCTGGAGAACGGCCGAGCCAGCGCTAAACCCTTCCCAAAATCCCGCCCGTGCCTGTGGAGCCCTGGCTCCCTTGGCGACTTGGCTTCCTTTCCACATGAAGGTCTGAGCTGTTTGTGGGGACGATCCGTGCTTGGTGTCATTCGTCCCCTCAAGACTTTCCTCTTCTGGTAAAGGAGAGGGTGCAGCCTCCGAATTGCTCCTTTCTACTCGTCCTTCCTGACGGCAGCGCCGGGGAGAGTCGCTGCACCTTGCAGGAGGAAGGGGCCGGAGCATCGCACTTGACTCAGTCGCTTAATTACCGGAAAACAAATACAAGAAAAACAAATTATGAAAACAGTACAGCCAACATAGCCTTGAGAATGATTTCCTTGGATTCCCCATACACCGACCTCGCACGCCTGCTCAGCCCAGCCCAGCCCACATTCCCAGCCTGCAGACGCGGCTGCCACCGGGGCTGCCCGGCTCAGCCCCCGCTGAAGCCAGCGTGACTACGGCAGCGACGCCGGAGGCGCGGGGCTTGGCCCCATCCCATCTCCGCAGGTCCCTGAGGCGATGGGCAACAGCCCCGTGTGCAGCCGCAGGTGGGATCTTCACATCTGGCATCCGGCATCCTACGGCACATCGCAGGCACCAGCTGCACGGCCACGCTGCCGGGGCAAGGGCAGCCTGCCATGCCAACAGCAATGTAAAAAAAATAAACATCCAAGGCTCGGATTTGCAGAGGACAAAGTGGAGGCACAGAAGAAAATAAGCATTTGGGGTTTTAACTGAAAACAGCTCTTTGGGGAAAGCCCACCGCAGATCCAGGACAGCGCGTCACTCTGTGGTTCACGGCAAATGACAACAGAAGGGTTTAAATTCAAAACATTTGCAAAAGACTAAACCATTGTTCGGAAGGTTGATGTCCCCCCGCGTCTGCCCAGGCTGACAGGGAGGGAGCCCTTGGAAAGACGCGCCGAAGGGGGACCAAGCTCTGGCTTTCTGCTTGGACAAATCATGATTTGATTGAATGAACTGAAGGAAAACAGTCATTTCCAAAGCTTAACTCTTTTTATACGTTAAAGAGAATAGCTCCAAGAGCAACAGTTTTTCTTGCGTTTTCAGGTGTCAGGGGACGTATTCCGAACTCGCCACGACAGCCAGGACCGTTCTGCTGCCGCCCGGCACCCCCGCAGCCCCAACAGCAGCATCTCGCCTTGCTGGGCTCCGGAGGGTCACAAACCCCTCGGCAGCCTCCAGCCTCCCGGCACGACGCTCACCGGGGCTCGCACCGGCCTCCTCAGCACCGACACACGGGGTCCGTTCACGTTCCACGTGGTTTTATTCACCTTCTGTACTGAGTTTTTCTACGTACTTTCTAGCCCATACTTAACACGTTAGACTTTTCCCCTCGTTGGGCATCGAGACACCTTTTCATCTCACATCACTATTGTCATTAACTGCAAATTCAACTCTGCGAGCAGCACCGGGTTCCAAAGCTCCACAAGAAGTGGCTGCTATCGATACACCACATTTATAGCCCGTTCTCTATATTAAAAAGCAAAGCTCCCAGGCAGTTAAGTATTGCAGGGTCCTCATTTTCCTGCCGATCCAGCAGAGTTACGGACCTCACACAGTACGGGGCACCACCGGCACGACCACTCCCAGACTGACCTTTCACGAGTTGGCCCTCGTGCTGCCGCGGGCTCCCGGCCCCCGCGCACACGTGCGATCGCGGTTTCACACCGAGGCAGCAGCTCCGCCGTGTCAGACGTGGGACGGTGCGTGACACGGCCCAGCACTGCCCGCGTCCCAGCATCACCCCCGCACACGCCGGGGGACGGAGCGGAACAGCGAGGGCACCGCATCCAGCCTCAGCACAGGAACGTTCCCGTCCCTCTGCACAGCTGCATCCCGCGTCTGATGTTCTAATAGTACCGACAGTTTTCTGAAGCTCTGTTCTGTGCGTGACAGTGGATAGCATTACCATATTGAAGAAAACGAAGTGCTGCTAACTCAAATATCACCAAAACATCACAATAAAAACCTCCAAGGGATGCTCAGCAGCTGAGCTAAACCGATTTACATGAATTTCGTTGACCATTATGCACACAAACATTTTTATTCTTCTCTGGCTAACTGCACAAAATGTACATCTGTCTTGTATTAATTGCTATAATTAAAAGGTAGATCTGAAAGCAGAAGCTGATAATTACCTTCTTTCAAAAGGTTTGCTTATAGTAAAAAACAAACAAGCAAACAAAATCAGCTTCCCGTTTTTCCTCTGCATCTACTTCCTTCAGTGGATTTACCACAGTTCATAGCACCACAGATTTAGCCTGTTCTGAACAAAAATACTGCCCGCTAACCACGGTTTGCGGAGGAATATTTCTGAAAGCGCAAGTCCCAGTTGCAGCTACAGTCTAAAGTCAGACGACTCACAACCCTCAACCTTAAACAGATTTTGTGCCTTCTTTGCAGAGCTCCCGACGAAAGGCTATGGCCAAAGCTTCGGGCTCAGTAAGAACATCTTTGAATATTCCGCACGCTAGGGACTTTGATCACAAGCTGTATTTTTAAAACCCTACCCTGTTGTTCAGATTTACTTCAATTTTCTCGCATTGCTTTATTTCGTTACTAAACTCCATCATCTTCTAAGAAATAGAAGACTTTTTAATGCTAATATTTATTTTAAAGCTAGAATATTTAATGTCCAACAACCTTCCAAATTCCTTCAAATTTAATGAGTTTAAACTGATATAGTGACTCATACTAATGAGTAAGTTTACATGGACGTATTAAAAAAAAAAAAGCATATTTCTGTAGAAGAGAAGTCTGCCCCGTCCCTCAGCTCCCCCCACGCCCCAGCCCCAGCCCAGCCAGGAAAGCGAAGCATCAGCCCGATCCCCAGGAAAATGCTGTCCCGCGATTGCTTCCAGGAGGGCAGAGCAAGTGTCTGCGGGATGCGAGCGGGGACGGCGGCACCACACAGCCCCACGTCCGTCAGCGGCGATGACGCCGCACTGGCAGACGGACCCGCTCGAGGCTCCGGCAGGACGCTGGTCCTTCTGCCCGGTCTTAAAGTTCAACGGTCCACAGTGCTGTAAACAAAAAACCATCAGCACACCAATCTGGTTATTTTAAGGCAGGCTGAATGACAGTTATGCGAAAATTCAGCATTTTATTAAGTACCCGGATACACTGAAAACTGGAAAAAACTAAGAAGTATTTCTCAGCGTTAAGCCTTCTGCGCAGCTTTAAGCTTCACACCACTGCAGCGCTAGCTCTTCTTCCGCTTACTCTTGGGAAGCAGCTGATCATTTTCTCGCCTTCGGGACTGACGTGACTTTCTTTTGTTAGCTCTCAGATCCAGAAAACTGCTGCTGAAAGACAAAAAAGAAAGAAAAAGGACAACGGGGTTTTGAAGATGCTCTAAACACAGCAAATACTGCGGGCTGTGTTAACGCACTGTAAGCAGCGCGCGGGCACTCACACGTGCGTGTTACTGCTGACGGCGAAGAGAAACACTGCTCTGTTGTCTTGTTCGAAGAAGAGGACAGCACCCACGGACCACCCCGTTCATCCTGAGGCCCGCGGTGCCTCTCCTCCCGCCACCAGGGACCGGTTTGGAACGGGAAGGAGCAGCAGCAACCTTTCGAATTCCTTGTCCATAAATGAGAAGAGCCCCTGGCGCTGACGAAACCACGACTACGTTATAGCAGAAAAGGTCGACTGGAAACAGAGTCATCCTCAGCGGCACTGCCACCGAGGGAAAGGACAAGTGGTTTTGGGCACGGTTACCCAAGAAGGAAAGCGCGTGGGACTCCCATCTTTAAACAGGCTCTCTTTGCCAGAGGCTCTTCTCATTTATGGACAAAGAATTTTCCACTGGAAACTCAAAGAAGTGTTTTCTTTTTAGTCATAGAGTTAATTTTAAAGAAAAAAAAAAAAGTTAAACTAGCCATATTTAAATTAAGCAGCTAATTTCCATCATTCAGCCTCGGAGCTTAAAATTCCACTTAGTGTTGACATGAAAGATATTGCTCATCCATCAATAGCTATTGCTCATTAAACATTCCTTATAAATGCACTCTTCTTTTTACCATTTGCTAGGATGAATCCATCCTGCACAGACTATTCATTTGGCTTAAACTGGTAATTCACAACTGGAAATAACAACGGAAAACTCTCAAATGCCAAAGTCCGTGTCTCTGTTGCCTGCCACAAGGCACGTGCTAGAAGAGATGAACAGGAGCAGCTCCTGTCTGAGAGCTCAGTTCGGCACCAGGATGGAAGCAGAGCTCCTGCACCTCTGAGACCGTTAACCACGACCAGGAGGATCAGCGCGACCCAGCACCACCAGATTTAGTCTGTACCTCTGGAGACGGCAGGGTGATGAACCGCACGTACCTGCCGCGTGCAGGAGGAAGCGGCGATGCGTATGCACAGCCCTGCCCAACCCTCCCCAATCCGCAACGCCACCAGCCTTACAAGCGCGAGTGCTGTAACGCGCGACGAGGGAAGGCGGAGGCCTTTCCCTCCCAGCTGTTCCCTCCGCTCCCCCATTTCCATCCCCTGCAGTCATTCAGAGGAGAGGATCACTCATTTTAACCTAGAAGCAGCTAAGGTTTTAAAAGTTGGTGAAATCAGATATTAACCAAACCTCTTTATATATGCCGCCTTTTTCTCTGCTGCAGTTCACAACTTTGCATTATTTAAATTCAATGCTAAGGCTGAGTTTTGTGAAATCTCTCAGGACCGCCAAAGGCAGTCCCACGCCGAACTGAAAAACACAGGCTAGCTGATGAAAGGATGCATAAATGGATACACAGATGTTTTAAGAGTGCCATGATACAAATCACTTTTTTCTTTGAAACTAAGCTCTAAAGCAGCTATTTTCAACCAAACCCAAGGGAGCTGTTGCTTTGTATCCATCGTGCCCAACTCTTGTATGTGAGCCGCATCTTCCGTTCGTGGTCAAGGAGAACTTGCCTCTCCCCATCCAACTCTGCAGCTGTATGACAGAGCCAAGGGTGGCTAGCCTTGGTGGCCAGGGTGTTACGAGCCTCTGCCGAAGGACACCGGAGCAGCACGCGCTGTAGGGACAGGGTAAGACACGGAAGCGATGCACGAACCCTTCTCCGGAGCACAGGGCTTTGGCCACCGATGATGAGGGATCCCGAGCTGGATGGACAACTTGCCCGATGCAGCATATTGCCTATTAATCACCTTTGCTTTTCCCACCCCAGGGCGCTTTGCTAGCCCAGGGGCAGAGCAGCCTGAAGGGAGATGTTCAGCTGTGCCCGTCTGGTACCGAACAGCCACGGCCGTGACACGGAGCTTCCCCCGGACACGACTCCCGCCCTCCCAGCGGCCACAGCCAGCAAATCACCTGGGGAATAAAATTAACTCCTGATGGTCTGCAAAGCACTTCCCGATGGTGAGACCAGCCTGACAAAACAAGGGTTTTTCTCCAAAAACTAACTGCAGTAAATAAAGCCAAAAATGCATTAAACATTTAATATTTCTTTCCCTAAAATGAATTGCTGTGCTTGCCCAGAGACATATCTTGGCTATAAAAGCAGAGAGATATATACAGGCAGGACTGTGAAAAAGGGAGGGTTTGCTATCAATTGTTATGTACTTATTTAAGATCTTCTTGTCAGATACAATCGGCACACTGGCACCGCGTGGGAAGAGCTGCGCTGCTTACTTACTAATGAATTGTTGAGGTCTAGCCTGAAATAGCCTGTCTAGAGGTTGACAGAAAACCGGTAGGAAGTAATTCTTGAGATTGGGTAAATTATTTCAAGCATGATTATATAACTAATATAGAGAAAGGATGTTTAGGGGCTCCTCTACTTTGCTATTCACTATTTCCCTTCAAGCCTCTCGGTATTGTTTTCCCTTTTCTCCACAGGGACGCTGTGCGCACTGCAGAGGACTCTAACCCTGCCGTGCCGCCTTCCCTGGCTCCGTGCGATCCCACCTGCACCAGGACTCGGTCATGCCACAGAAAAGCATACTAAATGATGGTCTGCAGAACTCAAAGGGCTATGCGTGACAAGCAGTCAGTGCTACACTGACCTCCGCACCGCCATGCGCTGTGCGGAGGGAGCCGGAGCACCGGGAGCGCTGGCAGGCATGCCGGGCAGCGGCGGAGCCGGTGCCTGCAGCGGCAGCGGACGACAGCCCCAGCACTCGCAGCCAAGTTGCCCTGAACCTTGACGGGTTTGTACGGCGCGTTCTGGAGCTGCAGAGCGAAAGTCAGAGTTGCGGTCGTCTGTACGGTTCTACGTTTCCTTTGGCACAGCACCGTTCTCTGTCTTAGATCAGTATTCTCCCTCCCCCAGTAAATAAAAACCTCAACTTGATTATCTATTTAAATCCAGAGAATATTATCTCAAAGTACTTCCAAATGTCCTTGTAGCTTACGATAGCAAAGTAAACTCCCTGTGGCAGCCTTCATCTCATACCAAATATCCCGCTGACAATAATTATATTTATTTGAGTTTCAAGTGCTTGAGGACAACAGATTTTTATTTTTACTTCCATAAATACTTTTACAATCCTCCCTCTATTTATAAGTGTTTCATCCACTTTATAGATGACCTTACAGATACCACTTCCTACTGTCCTTTTATTATTTCCAGATTTTGTTCGGTAATGAAATATCTCGTATTTTCTACCTTTGTTTTGCTGAGTTTAAGATAAGATGCAAACACTAGGAAAAAAATTAACATTGAATTAAATGAGGAATTACTCAATTATTTTCCACGCAAATAAAAAATAATTAAAAAGAGGAAACTGAAAAAGTGGCAAAGTTAATTACAACTTTTAGTAACCTAAAGCTTTGTAACTACCACTAAGCCAAAGAAGATGCTGGCCACAGGAATCTATTCCGAGAAATAACTGATTAGGATCAATCTAAAGACCCACCCTGCAAATACTACGCCCTTTGTCTTAACTGGGACGGCTCACACGATTTACAGCTGCTTAGGTAAGTCTGGGGAGCGCCTGAACGAGATGCTTGTCTACCACCGCAGCCCCAGCAGGCGGGAGGTACGAACGCCGACCCGGCCGCACCTCCGCGACCCGCTCCCGTACCCCGACGGCACAGCGCTCGGTACCATCGGGCACCCCCCCACTGCCATCGTGTACTTCGTTACACTCTTCATGCTTGCTGGGCCCTCCAGAAATAAACAAATAACTCATTCTTGGTAAGCAACATTTTAAGTTTGCCAAAGAGACAGAATCTGCGCCCAGTACCAGGACCGGTGACTCCAGAGGAGTCTAAAAACCGGTTTGCGCCTCAAATGCCAATGCAGAATAACAGTAACATACCTGAGAAAACACGTACCTGCACGGGAATCCCTCCTCTGAAGCGGTGTGACACTTCACTGGAGAGAAAGGTAATGATGTCCAAAGATAAGCTGGTTAATGAGGTCCCACTGCATCATGGGGAACTCGCGGAGGACACAAGATATTCAAAAGGCTGGAAAGAGGAAATGGGGGGGGGGGGGGGGGGGGGGCAGAGGGGCACTAACCAGACCAAAACACTGGTTCTCGTATCACGCTCCCCAGGAGGGTCAGCTGTCGCCACGTCTCAGTGGGAACAGTGTGTACACGGCACATTGTTCTCCCCCCATCATTCCCTTCTCCTCCAGAGGAGGCTAGAAAATAAAACCACCTGGAGGGATTAGAGGTGTAGGGAACATGAATTCACAGCAACTGGTTTTGTTTCCTCTGGAAAAGAGGAGACCGAGGAGAAAACATAACAGACTTCTAAAGTGTAAAATCCACTTCTCTCCTTACCAGGCTTGTACTTTGCAGCAAAAAAATAACCATCCTTTTGATGATGGTGATAATTAAGCAAATTAACACTAGGAGACTGTGGAGTCCTCACCACTGGACATCTGCATCGACCTGCTAACTACGGACCCAGCAGCCCCTTTCCCAGAATCGCGGGTACGGGATTTCTGAAGACACCAGACACGTGACTGGAAGCCTAGCAATTTAACAAAGCCCATCCGAGCTCCCAAACTCCATCTGATATTATTTTTACTATAGTTACAAGGAACATAAATGACTGCACCTGCAAAACTTTAGAGAGAAAAATATTTTCTTATTCATCTGACACCTCTATGGGTTTGTCTTGACCTGAACTTCAGCGCAGCAGATGTCAGCTAACACCTTCAGACAAGAACACACGTCTCCTGGAAGACTGGGAAAAAACACGTAGCATTGCCAATCCCAACTACTCTAGAAAGCATAATATAGATCCCCAAATGACATAGAAAATTAATTCTTTGTCTTCTAAAATCAATCTCCAGCTAGTTTTCTCTATACATTCTGCACTCCAGAAGGAGAAGGACGCTGCAGACCGCAGACACGTACTCATCTCACTGCCGCCGCTCCCTTCTGTGGCAGGCGGTCTCCTCCACTGCTCCCTGCGGAGCGCTGCGCCCTGCCTCGGGAGCAACCCTGTGACTTCGGTCTAGTGGGAGGTGTCCCTGCCCATGGCAGGGGGTTGGAACTAGATGGTCTTTAAGGTCCCTTCCAACCTAAACCATTCTATGATTCTATGACTTGACTCGCTCTCCTGAAGTCTAAAGGGTACAAGAGAAAAAACAAATTCACTAAAAAGTCTCTCTCGATTACAAAATATGTAATCACATTCACAAAAATATGATTCGGAGACCTGCATTTCTCCCCAAAACATCACTAAGCAGGCTGATATTGTCATCTGCAGACACAAAAATGGATTAAACAAGCAGCTGTTGCCTGGAGGTTTTGTTTATTAAGGCAATTTCTGAACTCAGGGTCTGTGTCATTCTAGCACTAATCGCTTACCAAGCCATGAACCTGCAAAGGCGGAGGCATTTGTATAATCCTGTACGCCAGCAACACGCTGAAGTCAGAGCTATTCCGATATACGACTGTTGCCAAGAGCGGGTCACGTGGGATTCAAATTTTTCTGCCTGACCTATTAACACTTACCTGCACAAAGATGCTTGCTTAGAACCAGGAACTTAATTTATATTTGAAGGATTAAAACCTTACTCTGTTTCTGAACTTGAATTTAAAACCACTTGTCTGCCAGTAATTCTATAAATAAAAATTAAGTTGCAACAGCATAGACTAACAAATAACCGTGGTTCGCAGGGAAAAACAGGCAATGGTTTGGGCACAGCTGTTGAACCGAGGGGACGGGAGGCAGAGCCCACAGAAAAAGAGACCTGGTTGAGACGGCTGAAGGACTCGGCTGCGGAGCCAGGCAGGGCTGAAGTAAATCCATCCCTCCGAACGCAGTGAGCCAGCGGTCTCACACCAAACGTCTTCCTAAAACCAACCCGGTTTAATACACAGTACCTTGCTAATGTGGGACTGCTGCTTAAATAGTCCCCAGAAAATGAAGAGTTAAAGGCGATTTCATTGAGTCAGGTATGTTCTTCGCCCAAAGAAAAAGGAAGTTGCCTATTTTAATAACTCTAACTACAGAAAAGCAAAGGAGCTTTTACATCCAAACTGTCTCACAGCAGAGTATTTTAAAAGCATGTGGAAAAAAACATCTCTCCGCTGCGTGGCTGAAAAGACACACTGAACTAGGACAAAAATGACCGGGTTCTGATCCGGATCTGAAAGCTTTCTTTTTAAGAACTGAGGCAGTATTCAAAGTCTTCCAAACTCCGCACAGCACTGTCGGGCATTTCAGAAGGTCTGAGCATCCACGAGCAGAGGCAGGTGCTCGGTGGTACCGCCGGTACCGCACCGCGGGCGCCCAAATCCGACCAGGACACCCCCGTGTAAGGGGAAGGCACCAGCTGCAGAGCTGATGGCCAGGAGCCACCGCGGCAAGGAGCCACCGCGGCAAGGAGCCCTGCAAGTCAGGAAGCTTCTGGGAGCCCCACGGCCTCTCCCCGCACGTCTCCTTGTGCAGTAAGGACGTAAGAGCGATTACTGCAGGGGTTTTAAAATAGATTCAACTTTGGTTTACGTTCATTTTAATTAGGGTAAGAACATTTTTGTACTCTTGGACTTTGAGCCACTGGTCGCATGGCATAGTGCCACCACTATTAAAAACGCAGAGCAAATGTACTTGACCTTCTCCAGAAACGTGCAAACGTTTGGTAAGCCAGATCCCTTCCCATACCTTACGGTGCATTTTGTAATAATGAGGTCTGCTTGTCCGGGGATGAGAAGACACTGACTACGTACGACACGGTCATTTCTCCCCATCTCAGGTCAAGCCAGGCACAGCTACGTTGCAATGACATTTCTAGCAGCCCACCTCACCTTAGGGATGAACTGAGCTTGTTTCTCACAACATCGAGGGACGCTTTCACGTAGCAAAGGATCTTGATCAAAACAGCACATAATTAATGACTGACTGTACTTTTTATGAAAAGTCTTGGGTTTTTTTTGTTTTTTATTTTCCCCACACAACAAAGTCATATAGGAAACATATTCACCAGGTACCATTTCTGGGATTTCATTAAAAGCTCTATAGAAAAGCTGCAACTGTATTTAGGAGTGAAACTGAGCTATGACTGAATGGCAAGTCACTATAAAAGCCTTTCATCAAATCCCACGTTAATTTTTAAGCATTCAGATCTGATACTGCCCAAGGAACCGACCCAAATCGGTTAAGGTGGCATCATCAACGACCTATTTGACATCCGCACCAGAGAACCATGAGACACTCAGTAAGTGCTCACAAAGAGGTTACCGAGAGCCTGAAACGCTGCCTCAGGTTCACCAGGTACACCGTGATACGAACTTAGGTCATCCCAATAACATTAGGCCACAGCAAGTGGATCTGTTGCTTAACAGAGGGTGCAAAAAGCAAGAAAAAATTCCTACTGAAAGCTCAGAGAACGTTGAAATTGTGCATAAGCAAATTGCAGAAAAGGAACGAAGTTTTGCTAAAAATACGCTCCAAACTGCCACTAAAATATCCCTATACTGCTCCATTTGTGCACTTTCACAAATACGTAGCAAGGATGTCATATACAAATACTTGGGTTTATTTTTGAGCACTAACTTCTAATCTCTTTGTGTCAAAACGAGGTAATTAGTAGAAATGAAAGACGACTCTAGGGAATTTATGTAATGTCTCCATTTTCATTAAAAGCTTCCAAAATAGACAATTTATTCTAAATGCAAAATATAAATGTTTAGTGCTGCTTTATTAGATCTGCCATGTAAATTAAAATGCTCAACAAATCACCGTTCCCACTGACAAAGGCACAATACCCTGGTTCAGGACTTTACCTGGTCACACGAGTCTCTCACCGTCTGCTCAGACACAACTGCACCTAGAGGGGCTGTTACGGTCAGACCACCTTCAGCTTACCACCCGGACAGATGACAAGGCTGTGTTCAGAACCGAAGCCACAGATTTCAACTGAGACCAAATCATTCCATCTCACTTCTGCCATTTTTTCATCTACTTACAGAAAATAAAGCATCAGCACAAGTTTTAAGCTTGTTTTACGTGGTCTAATTCTCTTTCCGAGACCTTCAGTCTGAAATTGTATGAAACCTGTACTCTCCTGCTAAGAACCCTGGCAAACACTAAAAATAAAATGGTGATAAAAAAGCCAGGGGAAAGATCCAGTCCTGCTTGTGTCACCCCGGCACGACGCTGCAGAGACCATCCTGGCTTACAGGCGGGAATAAGGACCTGAGTTTTCCCACTGCAAGTGCCCTACCACGTGCCTGGCGTCCACGCGTTGCCTGGACACGCCGCAGAGGACGCCAGCTCACTGCTCCCACTGGGGAGGAAACAGGGGAGTTAAAAAACTGTGATCTTCCCTCCCACTCCCAGGAATGCACACCCTGAATGAAGTAAATTAAAATTATCAAGCCATGCTGTCACTGCTGAGCCCGTTCATATTTCTTCTGCTGAAGCTTTAACTTGAATTTAACCCTTCAAGAGACACAAGAAACCCCAAATCCAAACTGTGGAAAAGCATAAAATAGAGGGTATTTTTTAGAAGGCCTTAAAATAACATTTGACAAAAATAAGTCATTTACATAAAGAAAAATAATTTTCTCCATAGCAGTTAACAAAATGATCCTGCTTTTATGGATCACACTCTGGAGGAATACTGGCTGCCTTTAGTATGTGGATGTGATACTCGAAGAGATCCCAGATCAAGCCAGTTTCAGCTGCAAGGGCAGAGTGCGCTGCTTTTGCAGGCTCCACCAGTCTGCATTCCTGTTGCTTTGTACAGTAACTACAAAGCTTTTCAGCTGATCTAACACCACACTATTCCAAATTTCACTATAACCGCACACCTTCAACGCCTCCATGTATTCCCGTGTTCCCTCTCCATCTTCATCTATTTCATTGGGTTACTTCAGGAATCCTTGGATGGTTTCTTAGTATGTCTTTGTACAACCCCCTGTACAGCTAGACCCAAATTTTAAATATTACCACTACGTAACAGAAGGGGATTTTTGGTTTTAAGAAATAAGATGTTAAGATTTTAAAAAGAAGACCGTGCTCTTCTCTCTTCAAACTGAAGTAAGTCCAAAAGGATACTGCAATTCCAGCATGTTCAACTTGACAGAGATGTACGCGAGACTTAAACAATATAACTTTAAAGACAATAGTAGATCAGATTGTCTTAACTTTCCATGAAAATCAGTTAGATTAGAACAATGATTTTCAACTAGTCATCGGCGGATCCTTGGAGCACCCAGATGTTATTTGCCAAAGATCCAAAACCACTGACCAAATTGTATCTCCCACAGCTGTGGAGATTCCCCAAGAACCCGACTTTTCAGAGACATCTGCCTCTCCCGCAGAAAACCCGTGGGATTCCACAAACTGGAAACTACTGACCTCAATCAGTCACAAGGACTTTTGCACCCATATATTCTACTTACTTGTCAGAGGAGGCTGAACACGTCTCAGGCCCTTGCAGATCTCTCAAAATGTCTGAACTGGAGCTGAAGGGGAAAATAAAACAGATGTAAATTATTCCAGCAACACCTCGGGCAAGGCAGGGCTCTGCTCGCAAAGGCAGTACAGTCTGTAGACGAGACAGACCCCTCCACGCAGCACTGGCAACGAGAAGTAATTTCAACCACCCAGAAATAATTTCAACCAAGAGCACAGTCCAGAAAGTCCTGGCTCTGCATCACATAAATTTCAGAGTTATTACTGGCTCTCATTTTCATTATTTAACACACAATTCTCTCTGTCCATGTCTGCTTGTTGGTAACTACACCACCTTCGTGTTCACAGACACCACGCAATTTCTCTGGGGACGATCTGCAAGACACTTTGGTGGGTAAAGTACATTTCAAAGAGTAAAGGTGCTTTCAACTTCAAAACTCAAGGCTTAGGTGTAACCTTACATTTTGACCATAACAACAACAACAACAAAAAAAAAATTAATCAACAACTACGAAGAAACCTTAATGTTGAAATCGTTAGTGACAAAAATCCAAACTGCCAAGGCTGTCAGCACATCCAGATAAAAGGCAAGTGGGACGTGCTTCGCCAGCCTCCACAGCAACTCATCACACGAACAGAGGTGGCTCCTTTTGAGCTGCTTGAAGCGAGTTTTCCTTGTCAAGCCTTCCCAGGAAAAGGCACAGTCGAGAAGACAGACAAAAGCATACGCTACGCAGGGTCACAGCAACCTCCAGCTGCGATCTGCCCCCGAAGTAAAGTGTTTTGGCTCTGTGGTTTGATCACATATTCTGAAAAGAACACAGCTGACCACAGAAAGATGTATTTCATAAACCTATTTATTTCTTAATTAAAATAATTAATTTAAAGCTTTAATGGATGCTTTTTTTAGACAAAGAGCCATAAAGCATCTCAGTGCCTTGGATACGGCAAATTGAGGTGAATGAGGATTGAATCAAGCTAGATGTGACAACAACTTTTTTCTTAACCTGCCTGAAAAGATGATTTAGTTTTTCATCTTCACGCATGATTTCACATTCTAACAGGACAAGGAAAACAAACTATTTATTTTTTAAGTCAGCATTTATACGCTTACAATACAGAACACATCAGGTCAAACTCAGTACCAGTGCTGGACAGGCGAGGAGCTTCCACGTAAAGGATTTAAGATGGTAACTCAAAATAAATAAATAAAGAAGAACAACCCTACATCATGAATTTTCAGCAATAAGCTTAACTCTACCAACCTGGCTAACAAGGGAATCGAGCAACTCCTGTCAAGGCTCAGCCAGCCTTCAAGCTGTCGCAGTAACGAGAGCCCAAAATGCCACCCCAGACTGCTTTTAGAAGAGCACGCGCGTAAATGCGTGACGTCTTTATGGCTTTATTTGTTTCTTTTAAACACTTAGGCCTATATAAAATTTAAGCATACTTTAAAGCTTTTCTAGTAGTGAAAAGACACGTAACGCGCACCGGACGAGGGCTAAGCGCCCACCCGCGAGGCCGGGGAGCGGGCGCCTCACCTCCTGCTGCCCCTGCGGCGCGGGGGCTCCCGCCAGCCCCCGAAGCAACCGCCCAGCGCGTCGCCTCCGGGCACCGGCACGGCACCGGTGCTCGCCAGCCCGGCCCTCGGCTACCAGGGACCAGCACTTCCTTTGCTACGTTTCTGTGTATTTCACAGTAGTCACAGAGGCTACTTAAATCAGGACGTTACTAAATACAACTATCGCTATTGCATCAACACTGGGAGAATCCGTGCGTGCGTAGATATATGCACAAATGTATAAAAACACGTATTTAATTAACTACAAGTATGAGCTCAGTGATGTCTGTCAGACCTCTTCACATGCTCAAAGTTAAAAAAAAAAACAAACAAACTACACAGATGTCTTCACTCTATATATTAAATCAGAGGAAAATTTTGTCAAATTTCAATAAAATTTCAATTAAGCAAATACAATCCTTTGGTCAATTATTGATAAATAAATTCTATCGCATGTTCAGGCTCCATAATATAAACCATCGCAAAATTCTAAAGTATATGCCAAATTGCAGGGTTTGCAGAAATCAACTAACACGTTGGAAAATGCTGTGTTCTGGAAACTATCTTTCAAAAAGACGCCTGGCAGCTCAAACAGTCTGTACGTTATTGCAGAAATCGCATAGCAAGCTGCGTTACACAAACCGTTGGGAGACTCTAGCGTAAACCATGGGACAGCGGCTGGATACCAGTTCTCTTGGATTTACTTTAAAGGTTTTACCACAGAATTATTCCCCTGTTTGTTAGAAGATAGCAGACAGCTTTTCAAGAACAGGAGTCAGAAGTTAACGGAAACACTTAATACTCATAACATATTGCATCGTTATAGAGAAGATAACAACTCCAACACGAGACGGAATTTGAACCCAAATAACGCCACGGGGCAGCCCACGAGGCTCAGGGCGCACTCGGAGTGGTTTGGGCAGAGCCCGATGGTTCGGAGAGCCCCTGGCCACGACACCTGGGTTCGGCAGCCAGCAGACGAGCGCCTTGCTGGGCTGCTCCTGCTCAGCCGTGGGGTTTGTCACCGTCCCCCGGGGCTCTCCTGACCGCGCGCACGCTTTCGGTGGCTCCCGCTGCCCAGCCCGCACTGCGGCTCTCCCTGCCCGCGGCTCAACCCCCGTGCCTCATCAGCCTGGACCTCTCCCGGAGACATCAGCCAGCGTGTCCTCGCAGCAGGGACACTGGGCATCGCTTCCGCCACGGGAACGCGCCCCGCGCTCGGCTAGGGTTCAGCCGCAGGGATCTCCACGCCCCAGTGTAATGCGTTAGGGAACACCAGCTCCTAGGGCACGCGGAGACTGGGAATCACGTGCAAACACGCTTATTTTTTTTTGTTTTAACAAATTAATAAACAGCATGCAACTTTCATAAGGTGGCAGGATGTTTTTCATCCGTTACCATTCTGCCTCCTCCTGTTGCCTGTTCTCCCCTCTGAAGTGAGATTCACCAGGTTCATCAGATGCTGCCGTGGTGATAACGATAGAACCCCCAACAGGATTTCAAGGGTGAAAACCACCACCAGATTAAATTAGAGAAACCTTTAACACACGCACATTTAGTGAGAAAGATAAAAAGGAAAAAGATACCAAAATATACACAAAGCACCGGTGCCATATGGAGAAAATTATTTTGAAACAAAACAGATTTAAAAGTTTTGTGTTCAATTTTAGAAACTCTTCAATGGTTCCTCAGGAACTTTCATGAACTGCTGAATAAATCTGCTGAATTACAAACCTCACTCAACAGACCGGTTTTAATATGGAAACAAAGTCACCTGAAATCAAAAGCAGTGACTGCATTTATAGGAAAAAGCGTTTTATCCCTGCAGGAACCATCAATACCGGTGCCCACAGTAACTGGAAGAGGAGCAGGCGCAGCACAAACCCCAGCCCCACGCGCGAGTGCCGGGGGCGGCGAGGAAGCCCCGGGCACGGCCAAGGGGAGGGAGAGGGTCCTGTGTCTGCCCAGCCGCCCCTCAAAGCGTGAGCTAAACGGGGCGACGTCTCGGTAATGCATCCGTCTGCTGGATCCCTTCCACCTAACGGCACTCCTCCGTCACCGAGCGTGCCTCTTCCCATAGCCTGGGCTCAGGCAACCGTTTAAATCGCTCGTTTCAGCGCCAAATCTAATACGCTATGTTCAAATGAAAAACATGGCAAAACACGCTGTAAAAACAATGGTGGATGGGGAAAGTTTTGAAGTCCAGCGTTTTTTTTACTCTCAACATCATAAGTCCGTCAAAAACTCATTTTCAGTACACAAACTGGATGCCCGAGGAATGAGTTATTATCGTACTTCTAAATCCTGCCCCGATGTTCCAGTTACATCTTTTTAAAACAAAACGGGGGCGGAGGACAAGGGGCTATTTGTGTGCTTTTAGTCCCCTAAAATAGAAGAAGAACAGGTTCGATGCCTGAACATGATGTACTTCCTTGCCTTGAAAAATGTCGCGTTATTATCATTTATCACCAACTGTGTAACAAGCAAAACAATAAAAGTGAAAAAATTTGGCTAACACTCAGAACAATAATGCAAGCTCATAATTTGCATGTGTAATTCACAGCCTATGCCTACCATATTATTTTGAAACAGAGCACAAAATGTCCTAGAGTGAGTTACCACTGTAGCCTAGACGTGCAGATGGGAACGGGCTATCAGCTCACGAGTAATCAGTCCCGCAGCAAACCCAATCAACTCTCGCACTGTAATTGCATTGAGAGACCGAGGACTCACGTACGTAACTGTACGAAACCGAGCTGCGGGGCTGGGAACTTTCCAGCTGTAGCTAAAAACCCTTTGTTTCAGAATTTCTTCAAACAATCCACTGTTCCAAGCCAGCCGCTCAATGAAATAGTTCTCTCCATCTAGTCTCTCTTAAACATCAATTTCTTTTACAAAGACTGAGCAATTGCTTGATTTTGAATTGAAGTAATTACATACCTTTTTTCCACATGCAGGGGAAAAAAAAAAACCAAACCTGTTTGCAAATTAAAAAAACTCCTTAAATATGCCAGACGGTTGAAAAACAATTATCAAGAAACTTTCTCAACTAAGCAAAAGAAATTTTGAACACCAAGTGAATTCATATTTTAAAATAATTCTTTTCTTTCCTCCTGAAGAAAGCTCCTAAGCTCTTCTTATCATCGAATGAATTCACTTAAACTGAAAAAAATGAATTAAATAAAAAAGAAACAGCTACCTCATTATGTTGTTTCTCTAAATCTCAGCCTAGGGGGCCCAAAGAGATCACAGAATTTAGAATAGTCTTGTTCGTTTCTTCAGTATTTTCTGCCTTTCCAGTACCCCATATGTATCTACCTATACCGGGGCCAGACAAAGCACAGCACATCTTCAGACTTTATTCAGACTCCAAATCCAAGACAATTTCCCACAAGAGGTTTTCTGTCCTTTTCTTTAATAAAGGTCATTATTCTATCCTAAGATTTTACATATCAGTTCCAGATGAGTAAATTTTTACAGCAAAATCATTAAAGTTCTGAAACGTAGCTGCTCGGGATGCGACAGGCTGACAGCCGAGGTGAGAGGGTGTGAGGAGGTTTCGTCTCCTGGACTTAGTCACGTCTCCAGGTTGAGAAAAGTGCAGCTCCAATGACTCCAGCAATCCCCCAGCTCTGCCTCACTTTTCCGCAGCGTTAGTTTCTTCTGGGCACTTACAGACAATCAACCGAGAGTAAACTATTCCTTTCTTGACCATCATTTGGATTTGACTCCCCCCCAGCCTTTTTTTTTTTTTTTTTTTTTTTTAAAAGATAAACACACCACCTTAAAATAGCAATAAAAAAGCTGACGTAAGTGTGAATAACATGTCTCGTTCTAAAAATGAAAGGAGCAAATGTCTCTTTGAATTTGTTTATTTTAAGGCAGATTAAGTTCCCTCTTGGCTTTGCGGTGAACAGCCAGTGTCCTTTAATCAGTCCATGTTGCTGTGCGTTATGTACTTCGCTCTGGCACGTGCATTGTGCATTTCTTTCCTCAGTGCTGGCATGAGAAATGAGCTACAGGCTGTCTCGTTTTACCAATGTCATTTGAAGGTGAACGCCCAGTCACAAGGATTGAGACGAAAATGGTTTTCCCCACCTTACAACCCTGCTTCCGCCTTGACCTGCCTGTGATAAACTGTGGGAGCGTGTGCTGGAGTGGCCGTAGGTCCTGTGTGCCATCCAAGATTAACTGTTTACCACAACATCTTCCATGGCTTCCCAGTACCTCCTCTTCACGCCACGCTCCCCTGGCACCACTGAGCATGGCTTCGTCTTCCCATCTTTGGAGGACAGCAGGTTTGCCAGCCTTGGACCTTCCCCAGAACTCCCCATGGAAGGCTCTCGTCTATACTACACCTTACGGAGGTTCCACTGTTTTTCCTGACCCTTTCCAGGCTTTCTAGGCTTTCAGGGGCCTCCTCTGCAGCTCGAGAGCTTGCCTTTGAGGCTCTGCCTTTACAAAAGGAGAAGATCTGCTGCATCGATCTTGACTGCTTTCCTTAGGAGTCTACAACAGTTGGGACATCTAAGCTAAGGCACTAGAGAGCACTGGTGTACTATCACTTCTGTTTTCAGGGCTCAAAGATGTCCCAACCCCATGGCTGTAGAGTAGGGGCTGATGTCCTTCTGGATATATGCCATATATAATAACTTTCCTCCATACACATCTGAGGTCATCAGCTGTTGCTGTTTGAAATGACTTCTCCAGGACTCTCTCCACCATGCTTCACAGTTCTTGCCCATTTGTTACGGCTCTCAGTTTTTGGAAGAAAGGTACGGATCAATAACATAGCAGAGAATTATCATCATCCTTCCATAACAAACCCGAATTTGAGGCCAAAAATCAAAGATAAAACACTTCTATCTAACGCTGGGATATGCATCATCTCTGAGCCAAAACAGTTCAAGATTTATTAAGTCTAAAATGTACTAAAGAACTGAAAAAGGCAGTTATTCCTCCGATCAACACATTTTCATACACTTTTCTCATGTGACAGTGATGACTAGCCTAGGGATCAGGACAACGCTTTCTTTAAACAGAGACTGAAGCAACTGCCAGGGAAGAGCTTACCAAGCTTTTTCAGCCGTTCCGTCCTGTCAACGGTCTCCTTGACAAACTGATGTCTACTGAGAGGTTTCCAGAGGATTGCTGCCATCCAGTGAACTCCAGACTAACTGAAGCACAGCTCCCTATTTCTAGCTCTTCTTCAGCTGATGAACTAAAGCCCAAATTCTGCAAGGCACATAAACCCAAGAATAAGCGACCAGCTAAATCCAGGTCATAGATCCTAAACTTAATGCCAAAAAGCCCCACTTATTGCAAGTGAGGCCCCTTGCCTGGGCAGGAATCTCACCTGGCAGACGCTGCAGTCACTCCATGTATTCCAACAACAGAGAGATTTATCCAAGCTGCAGATACAGCACTTTTCCACCAGGATTTCACAATTAAGTCACTGTGTTTCAGTGTACACGTTAATATCTCAGACAATCTATCTTGTCTACTGTTACAAGTCTTTCACTCTAGTCATCAAGAGCTGACACTTTCTTCTAACACAAAGTTTTAAAGAAAAATAATTTGTTTAAAAACCAGAATATTATTCCTATTATATAAAATACTTTTAATAGACTATTTCCTCTACATAGTTCATAACCATGACACTTATTGTCCCACCTAGTTTCATTTCTAATTTTCCTATTGTTTAAGTAGTTGCATAAAATTTGGCTTCAGTCCCAGAAAGTAAAAGAATGCAATGGGACTATTTGCGTGGAGCACTAAAGTTCTATGAAAGCTTTATGTATGACTTCATAGCCTTGAAATACTATCCTTTGAAAGTCATGGCTTTCTCTTGGTGTTTATCCGTTATGCACATTTTGGTTTCTTGGTGGGGTCATCAATTGATGAAGAGATCAAACATGTTTGGGTCAATGCTACAACCTCCATGCATGGCCTGTATCTTTTTCCAGCAGGTGTAAAATTTTCATTTTCTCAATCAAAGTATCAACTTTTGAATAATATCAGTACCTCAGTGATTATTGTACACTGTAGAAGTCTCTAATATTGACCAACTGCTCCCTTAGGAAATATTGATATGAGATTGACGAAAGACAGAAGGTCTTACAAAGGAGAAAACATAAGAATCATTAATTTATTTGCAGCACCTTTTCACCGAGCAAACATTTCCACCCTCCGACTTCAAGATTGTTTTGTTATACTCTATATGCTGCTCAAAATCCTAATTTTCTTTTAATCCATCATACATCAGCCCTCCATTTAGAAGTGCTCTCTTCCTAAAAACACAGCATGCAGATTTGGACTTCCAAATATATTTCAAGTTTTGACATTTCAATGTGAAAAACATTTACCCTTGTCAAAGGATATCCTCTTATTATCAGAAATAAAATACAAGCCTTAGAAAATCATTGCTTGGTACAATAGCACAATGCCACTTAAACCCTCAAAATCTAAATCATTCTTTTTTGATTTGTGCTAGATTATTTTCACTCCAATTAACAAAACATTAACCCCACGGTAACCAGAGAGTGACAAAATACATCACTTTACCTCATGCAGTTTATACAACTACACCTACTCCTTACAGTCCCTGAAAATCTTGCCGTAATTCAGGTCCGTGGCGCTTACACCAGAAACGCGTAAGCAGCGTACTGGGAGCAGGAGCCACAGCTCCACGTACCGCACTCTGCGGTCCCCGGCCAGCCTGCAGACACGGCAGAACCTGCCAAACCTGGGTACTGCGCCGGGACATCCCACCTGCTGGTTTTTCAGAGTACCTATCAGGAATAGAAACAGTAGAGACGAAAAGCACATTTAATTCTTTTTCATAAGCATTCCCCCACAGCAGTATTTGGAGAGGGGGTGATCCCTGTAACCTTTGTTTCCCAGAAAACACAGAAAAGCACACCGGAGTGTTCTTCAGAAAGGTACAGTTTGGCAGGAGGAACACTGCGGTCAGACGAGAGGGGCCTTCCACGCATCACCAGGCATCACGTGTCACTTCAGCTAAGCTTTCCCTGGATTACTGTTGCTGTTTTCACCTCTTTTTGAGCAGAGTATAAAAACAGGGGTTTGGATGTAAAGGATGAGAATCTATAGTGTACGATGCCCAAAGGCACACTCCAGAGCCCAACTGCCAATCAGCTGAGTTTAATACACAATATAATGGGGGGGGAAAAAAACCCAAAACCCAAAACCCCACCGTGCTGTTGAACTTCTTGACCAGTGCAGTAGCTAGCTTTTAAGGTTAAGCAAACTGCCCTGTATTTAAATAAAAATAAATAAAAACCACACCACACATACAAACCAGGGGATATCCACAAAGTAGGAAAGCAAAGAGAAAAATCCCAGAGAGATTCTGAAAAAACAATTCTGTGCAGACTCTAGTAATTCTGTTCCTGTTCCACAGGAGCTGAATTTAAGAGTAAACCACAGGGAGCTATTAAGCATGTTTTTTTTAAAAGGAGGTCCAAATATCTGTGATGCATACCCACTGCTCTGCGCAACTGAGAGATTCTGTGCTTGATTCAAGAAGTCTATGGAAATATTTCATTTGGATGGAGTGAATGCATACAAAGAAGGAATAAACAACTCCGCCTTGAGCCAGACATAATGCAAACAAATGCACACTTTCCAACAAAATCTGCCAGCTTGGTTCATGAAAGCACATTCAGATCATTAGTAACTGCCACATGCTAATAACCTTTAGCAAACTTTCTTACAGTCTCTTAGACACGCTTTCATCCAAACTTCAGGTTTATATGCCTGCAGACAGAAAAAGGTAAAGAATAGAAGTTTGATGTTAAAGGCCATGGGGAGAATCGTTCCTACTATCATTCACACACCAAACTGGCTGCAAAACAGAGATTTAATGATACCTTGGATGAGCTAATACAAGCCCTTTCTACCTCCCAAGAACTCACTCTGTAAGATTAAAATTCAAAATTTTCCAGGGCCCTTAATGCCAAAAAGTTCGGCGCAATCAAAAAAATAAATTAAGTAATATAGGGAAGAACAGGAACACCTCGTTTAAATTCTGAATGAAGAGGCAAGCTGAAGGCATTTGGAACCAAAACAACAATCAGAGCTGTAGGGCAACTGCAACAGCGGGCATGGTGAGAACGGAGCAGCTCCATCTATCATCCGCGCCCCCGTGAAATGTGACATCGTGTACAAATCTGCAAGAGCCGGCCTCGCGTTAGCCCTGGGGGATCGGCCGGGGACCCTGCCCATCACCACCATGCAAACCCACAGCCGGTTCCCGCTTCCCCAGAACTGCCTGCCAGCAGCAGAGCAGCCGTGGCCAAGCTGCAAACTGGAAAGCTGAGGCTTCAGGCACATAAAACCAGTCTCTGGAACAAAGCCACTGGGCCAGTTTCATCCCTTCTAAGTCAGCACTGAAGAGTTGTTTTCCCCAGCCCATTTCATCTCTCGGTACAGATCCTGAGTGGAACAGCTTCAAGAAGAGACGGTCACAACCTAGAAGAGTGCAAGCCTGCAAGAGCCTTTTAGGAGGTGCGTCACCCCCTCCAGTTTAGGGCTTAGCTCTTGGTCCATTTCTAAAGGGGCTTCAGTGCTTAAAATCAGGAGGGCTGTGGCTGGGAATCCCAAGGCGACACTGCTAAGCCAGGCACCCGCGTGCTGCCAAGGGCGGACTTCAAAGACACTCTGACCTGTGGTGTCCCCTGGTAAGTCCTTACGACTCACCGCTCAGCACGCTGCTTCACACAAAGCTAATGCTGAAGCCCCGAGTTCTTCTTAACTCTTCACTCTTCTAAGATTTAAGAGGAGAGGCTGAGAGAGCTGGGACTGTTCAGCCTTCAGAAGAGAAGGCTCAAATGAGTCTTATCAATGTGTAGTAGTACCTGATGGCAGAGAGCAAAGAAAACAGCCTGTTCTCAGTGGTATCCAGTGACAGAACAAGAGACAACGGACACAACCTGTAACACAGGAAATTCCCTCAAAACGTAAGAAAAAGCCTTTGTACTGTGGGGGTGGTCAAACCTGCAGCAGGTTGCCCAGAGAGGGTAGGAGTCTCCATCCTTGGAGACACTCAAACCCAACTGGAGAAGGTCCTGAGCAGCCTGCTCCAGCTGAGCCTGCTCTGCACAGGGCTGGACCAGACGATCTCCGCAGGGTTGCCCAGCCCCTGTGATTCAGTGTGTCCTACTGGGATTTGTGGATTTTGCTCTGACGACCACAGACCTGAAAATAATACTCAAATATTGGGCATTACAATGTGCAAGTCTCTTCATGGACACTGGATGCTATTTTAAAAGGAAAGAAATTACCAAGGTAACAGTTACCTGCATCACAGGGAACGAAAAACTATCAGCATTTGCATGACATCCTGAGAAACTTAGATAAAAATAGTACATCCATAATCTTTATAGGTTTGTTACACATTAAATAGCAAATACGATGATACGCTACGTTTATCAATTTTACAGTAACAATCCAGGCAGAAAGACACATACACTAAAGAGGGGAAAGGCCACTGGGAGGGGAACGTCTTTACTGGTATATAACGCATGTTTGAAGCCAAACAAAAATGTAATGATATTTTGAAACAGCAACAAAGACCCTTTCTGCCTCCACATAAGTGATCTGCCCTGGCAGCATCTTGCTATTTACAGACAAATACTATATGCTCGCATTTAGTTCAACTAAATGGAAACAGGCAGCAAAACCTGATCATAGAAAAACAAAGACATTTAACATTTGATGCTCTCTAATCCCCTGAGTTGATCTCCTCTTTCCTATGTCTTCCTAGGTGTTCATTCACCGTTCAATATTCACTTCTGTGAAAAGGAACATATTTAATGCCCGTGCTGACTTTTGAAAACTCTTTGTGAACCAAAATTAACTTAGAAAAATTTGTTTCTGTTAAACTTTTCAACAACTAAATTGTCACTTCAATAAACGATGAAGCCAAGCACTATATTATTCTTAGTATTTGCAGAACAAGAAGGAAGAGGCACATACTATGGGTATAATGGGTGGGAAATGAAGAAACGTTACTCCTAGCTCAGCTGTTGATCTGCTGCCTGACCTTCAGCCACTTCCTCTGATTATCTCCCATTTCTAAACATAGGAAGCCTTTTTCTTCCTAGTAATGCAGACCTGCAAAGGGCCTTCTCCTCTCATTTCTGTTATCAACAAGACAGAAAGATTATTATCAAGATTAGCTCTCTTGCTTTTAGACACGTATCAAAAAACAGTTATTGTGGTTTTGTTTTCAATGACTTTTTCACCTTTCCTCCAGAAACTGGAGCCACAGCAATCGGTACTGTAGTAGGATATTTATCTAAGTATTCATCGTCATCATCTTTGACAATTGCTCAGTAGCAGATAGCAAATTATGATCCATGAAGTAAATATCTTAAACAGATACAAATACTACCTTCAAAAACTAGATAGATCTTATCGGCAATAACAGCTGAGTCTCCTTCCAATAAAATCATCATTGAACTGTCAAAAGCACGGAATCTTACATTATTTATAAAGTGTTCCTTGATCCTTCATTTTTTGAAACCAAATCAGGCAATTTCAGGAAGCAAAACTAAATGCATGAAGAAAGAAAAGTGAATGGCTGTCAGGACTTCAAGGTTCAGTGGCATTCTACCACTGACTGCAAATAATTGATCATTTAAATTCTATTTCTTACAGCAATACTCAAAGAGCTATTAAAAGACACAGGCTATATCAATTTTTGGACCTCTCTAAATGAAACCTCAGAAGGGAAGATGATGCAGTGGAAGAGAACACCAAACATTCTCCTGGTTGCACAGACATTACACTCACTGTTTCTGTATCAAAAGGAACATTTACACTATTCCCGCTCTATCAAGTCATTACAAAACTATTAAGTGAATTCTAAATGTACTTCAGCTCCACCCCTCAAGCAACGGAACAGCCAGAAACATGGAGGAGAATTAATCAGTAACCACAGCTCAGGAACCCATCCTATGAAGGAGGAGATATATATATACACACATGCATTGCTTGAGGTTACCGGCAGTTTTTCCAGGGAAAACAGACTCTTCTTCACTAACCTGCTCGTTGATCCAGATGACAGTGAGAACGCAGGAGAGACTGATCTCTGCCCTTCCTCCAAGGAATGGGATTCACTTCTTTTGCCATCAGGAGTTTCTGTTTGGAGTATCTGGGCTTTTCCAAGCACGATGGCTGTGTGATGCTCTTCCATACGTTCTACCAAGAAGAAAGGCAGAGATTAGCAAGAACAACAAAGCAAAATACTATTGTTTAAATTTTTGCAGCTTGGGGATAGATTTTAAGAAAAAAAGTTTTAAAATACTTAAATACCAACTCCTCATTCCCACGTATTTGCTTTCTGAAACTCTCACAGTTTCAAAGGTTTAATTTCTTTTCCTGCATAGTAAAAAAAAAAACAAACCACCCTCTAAGAACCAGAGTCTGAAACAGGAACATTTCATTGTTATGAGTTTCAAACACAAACAAGGAGAGAAATAAAGGGCAAGGATATTTGTCACGTTTCATAAGATGAGACTTTATGTCAGAAATCAGCAAACGCTTAATGAGACAGCGCTGTTCTCTGCTCCTTGCTACCCATTCACTTCATCTACTGCATGAGACAGCTTGAAAGCTTAAAAGTTTTTCAGATCAAGTTAATAGGCTTCTTTTCAATAAAAAAATCATTATGATTTCCTTATGCATCTAAGAAAGACAATGTCAATCTAGATAATTGACATTTCCATTTTTTTAATACCAAAAACCATTTCTAGTCAACACACATCAGACACAAATGGTAAAACCATTCCATTATTTTTTGTGTCAAATGTTTTTATCTATAAAAAGATGAACCATCCTCTGAAAAGATACCTTCTACCTCTCTAAAGAGAAACCAAATATAGACTAGAAAGTATGTTACATAAACTACTCTTATGCCGTACCCACAAATATTTTCAAATGAGTTATTTAACTAGAAAGTTGCACAGGACATTAGAACCATACTGAGGCTCATGTCATTAATAACGCTTATTATGGCCATTCACAGAAGCATTCTGTCCAGCTCCATGAACCAAGCGATATTCCTGCTCAAACCGCTTTGACTTTTCTACCCCTTCAGAAATGATTTTGACAGAAATGGCCAAATAGAACCGTAGTTAGAGTGTGGAAGAGCTACGCAAGCTTTGAATTTGGCTACAGCTTGCCCTTTGTCTTCGGCTAAAATGTATAATTAAATATCAGGAGCATATTTTTGTCTGTCGAAAACAACCAGCAGATTACAGTGAGTCAGTTGTCCAACTAATGACATATAACTGAAATTAAGAGGTTAAAAAGAGCAAAGACCCTGTGCAATAAAGCAACCGGGAAGAGGTGTATCACAAATATTTGCCAAATTCTTCTGGTGTTTCCCCTCAGGCAAAGCAAAAACCTATGTTTAAAAGTTATAAAAATATAAAGACTGGAAATCTAACATTTTAAGTTTAAAGATGCAAAAGAAGATGATGTAAATCAGGAAGGGATGATTAAAACAGCACCAAAAGCAGAGTGAGATTTTTGGAGAGGTTTAAGTTACATCAACCAACACTACACTAGAGGGCAATGGGAGATAAGAAGGGTTGGGTTGTTTTGTTTTTTTTTTAAAAAAGTACATTTTAATTCTGTACAATGCCGCTACTTCCAGGAGAATCCGAATAAAGTGGATAAGGAATGCATACAAAGCCTTTGCTCTTCTCAGCAGTTGTGCTTTCAAATGGCAAGCCATCAGACCACTGCTGGTCTTCTTCCTTTCATGTATTATAATATCCAGTTTAATAAAAAGGTAATTACTGTTAACAAGGAGCACTGAGGAAACAGGCTACAGACATTTGTTCCTTCACCCATAAATCTTCTTCCTTTTATTTTTTTTTAATGGTTTAGAAACAGTGCACCAGGTGCAGATGTTTGATATAAAACTAGAAACTGAAATTTCAAAGATTATTGAACGCTCAGTGCGTAAAAAGCGTAATGAATATTTTGCAAGTTTGTCAGAACCAGACGAGGTGGTATTGTGTACTTAAGTCAACACGATACAGGTTGATGTAAGTTATTTTCTACCTGAGCACTCTTTTGGAAAAACTATAGAGCTTTACTCCAGCTTCTCCAAGTCTGCAGTTCGGTGCACAAAGCTTACACAGGAGGTAGAAACCCAGTAACTCACAGCAGCCAACCCCTCCAGAGAGCTTCGCTAGAAATTAATATTTCAAAGTCTGTGATCACATTATCTAATAACACATTGCTTCTGTCTCTGCTATAGAAGAGGAACATCACTGTAAATCACATCAAACAAGATAAACTTTATCCTTGAGATTCCTTAATTTTTACCCTTCACGTGGAAAGGATTATGCACTGCCATCAAGGTCTGCATGACATGATAAGGATAAAATTCATACTATTATATTGGTATTTTCATTCATTTTTATTCTTGAGAGCTCTGCTAAGGGAGACAGCCAAAGATTAATTCCGCTCAGCTGAGGAAGAGCAGGGATTTGTGAGAGCTGATGCAAACTAAACTGCCGTATTTTCCCAAGGATACAGACAACAGCACATCCAATTCCAGTCAATGGAATTCTCTCCAAAATTCAGTATCTTGAATAGATTATAAGTCCACAAGTTATATTAGGTTGAGGAATGCTCTTCTAAATCACACATTCAAAGATATAGTACGCTGCCGAAGCAACCAGTAACGTAAAACAACGGAGACGGAACACGCCTATAGGGAACAAGGTAAGAGCACACATGGGTATTTCTCTGATGCCGTGGGCAGCGAGGACAACAAACATCCGCTGGATGCTGTTCCTAACTCATACAGAACTGAGTAACTGCAGTTAGGCATTCCCACTTTTCACTGTGTTGAAGTATATAAACACAAAATGAAGCGAGTTAAAAAAGAGAGGCAACGTACTGTATAAACAGTCTAAAAGAAGCCGAAGTATTTTATTGCTTCACCCCCAGGACAAATAAATACTTGTTCCAATCCACACAAACATCTTTGCAGTTCCCAATTACTGACTCCCTATCATATTAATAATACGGAAAAGCTGAAACCCAGCAAGCAATACCCATGACCACCTTCAATTCAAAGATGCAGATTGGCCCATGCCCACTCTCAGCAACTTCAGTAAATTTGGATTGGAACCTAAGATCCCATTTCAATCAGCTGATTAAAATATGCACCTAAATGAAACACATCATACACAATCCCACCCCAACCTAACAAGTCATGTATTTAGTATGGGTTGTGCTTACGTATCACACTAAAATCCGTGGCAGTCAGTCTTTTTAGGGTCTGTTTGATCTTTATGCTTGTTTTCCCCTTACGGATTGTAGGAGAAGAACAATGGCAGGAAAGAACATTTCTTTGGGAACCCCCCCACTTATTAGTGTGGATCAAAGAGTGCGACTACATTAAACAACGTTACTAACCTGTGGCCGCTGGTAATTCTTTGGCAGTGACTTCTTCTTTGTTTTGAGCACTTTCTGTTTTCCTCTTACCACTTTTCTTCCACCGGTTATTTACTTGATCCACCAAAAATTGAAATTCACTTCTGTGTTTGTTTCCTGAAATGTAACAGTGCATTACCGATCCCTGCCACCAGACCTTCAAGGTATGCCATAGAAAGTGAAAAACGTGAACAGAAATAAACACAAAATACTGAATTAAAAACATTTTTGTTACAGCAAATGAAAACCAACTCATCATTGCAATACGTTCCACGTTCTATTAGTGATCCAAACCTGTGTCTACGCTTTTACCCAGTAGCCAAGAACACTTGCACAGCTGAAAACTTAACTTTGGCACAGAACAACTGTGTTTGTTTCTTCTTTACGTTACCTTTTTTTTTTTCCCTAAACTTGTTAAGTATCGCAATTACCACTGTGACAACATTTAATACGGTAGTCACGGCACCAAGCTTGTCAGCGTTCAGGAGCATCTGGAGGATGCTCTTAGTCCTATGCGCTAGTTCTAGGTAGTCCTGCAAGGAACGCTCCGCTAGAGAGAGAGTAAAACCTCTCGACTGCTCTGCAAACGGCTTCAAAGTTGCTTGGGGATTTTCCCCCGTTTCTGCAGTAAAGCAACGCCGAAAGCCTTTGTGTCATGCTGCTTATACTGTTTTGATTCAGATCCTCTAAATCACAGTTAATTACTCTTTGGCGTCCTCTTTGCACTTTCAGTCACTTAGCATGTTTTAAGCAATCCTCTGGTCTTCAGTCAAAGCGATGCTGTTTTTTAATCTAGATGCTTCAAATTCTTCACTCGGAGGCTGGGAAAATACCCGGTCTCCTCAGGCAGACAATGCGGATTACCTAACCCTCGCTGGGCACGAAGGGAACACGTCGTTTTCCCTACGGAACACATCAACTTCTACTGAACCAGCGTATTTGACCGCAGCTACCCACAGCCGGTACAGCCTGAGCGCCCATCGCTGCCTGCGCGTGCCTTTATGTTGATAACGTTACAGCGAAGGCAGCAAACACGGATCTCATTTATTTGGAAAGACTTCCAACCGAGTCACTCAGAGAAACAGATTTGTGTGTATAATACAAACAGATTTGTGTGTATCGCACACGCCACTGCGCACACACAGTCTTTTTTCTCTCTTTGCACGCACAGAACTGAACGTCGTTTAAAGTCTCCGCTCTGTAAAAGCCATGCACACGCTGCCCCAGCTACACTTGCAGGACAGACTTAGATAAAGCCCAGCAGAGAAGACGGGCGGAAAAGTGAATGGGAATCCTCAGGACAAACGAGAGCCGAGGACTAGCGATGGGCTGGCCCGTCCGGCCGCACAACATCGAACTGGTGACAGCAAAGCACGTGTTCCGGAGAACCGAGGCACTCTGAAACCAACCTCGAGCCCAGCTGAAACAAAGAACTTCCTCGTCACTTTTCTCGTTTGTTTGCTTGCTTTTGTTTCCTTTTTTCAAATCAGTCTCTGAGCAACCCTTTTCCTCTGCAGGGCAGGGAGAGGGGAGAGACCGGAGAGTCCCCAACCTTCCCCGCAGCTGCAGCGCGGGCACTGCCTGGGTCTCACCCGCATCTCCCGTCACCCCGCGCTCCTCTGCCTGCACCGGCGGTTCTCCATCTCCTGCCCCTCCTGCCCCCACACCTCCTGCTCCTGGCTTGATGGTGGGGTCTGGCTCCCCCGCGAACAGCCCCGACCTCCTGCTGGACCGCGACGCATCCTCCCACAGCACCACTGGGCCTCGGCGTCCTGCTCGGCACGGCCGGGGCACCCGACACCGGGGGGGGACGGGGTGGTCCAGCGCCCCGAGGAGCGGACACCCCTGGCCGAGCACTGCAGGGGGGGTACGGCACCTTTAAATCCAGGATCTAGGTCCTGCTGTGGTGGCAGGAGGGGGGAAAAGCCAAGATAAAAATCGTATCAGCCCTGCCCCTCCGAAGGAAACAGATTTAAACCAACTCCCTCTCCCTGCGTCGCTGAAAACGCCACATAAGGTCAACAACTCCTTTAATAAAAAGAAAGTTCTTGTCCCAGAGGCTTGTGCTTGAGCCACTGCGCGTTCATTACCTAATGCCTTTGGCGCTTCAGTTTTTCCAGTATTACTGGTTTTTGTTGTTTTGTTTTATGGTGTAACTACAAAGCTTTTCAAGTAAAAAAAGAGAAGTCCTGGCAAAGCAAGGCACTGTTCAGATACGCTCTAAATCACCGCTGCGCTGAAACGGCATACCACGCACATTTCATAAAACTACAGGCATTTCAGGAATAAAACAACCGCAGATATAATTACAAATATTTAAAACACAAAACATAAATCAGTAAGCCTCTGAATAACATTGCAAATTAAAAGATTTATAAAAAGAAAGAGCAACAGAATAATTTTTTTTTTTTTTTTGAGCAAACGTGACTCTCTAAAGAGAGGCCTGCCCACGAGGAAAGCAGGAGGCGGCTGAGCGCGGGCTGGGGGTGTCACCGAGCTGCCCGGGAGCAGACCGGAGCTGCTGCAGGGGACGCACGGCGTGTTCCACCGCACCTGCGGGCACGGGCTCCGGGGGCTGCTCCGGCAGCGGTTCCAGCGAGCACGTAAACCATCCTCAGGTTCGTCAAGCCAAAGTATTAATTGGTATTTCAAAAAAGCTTCACGCACACACACACAAAAAAAAAATACACCAACAGTGTAATTTGCAATTTACCAAGAGCATAGGTAACAGTAAAGACGATAAGAAGGGGAGAAAAGAGAAAAGAAAAAAAAAAAAAAAAAAAAGGCTTTTATCACAGCTGGTTTACCTTGCTTTTCCACAAGGCTATTACATAGCTCCAGTGTTGTGTGTTTCATATGGAAACACAGAACAAGTCTACAGCTGGGGTTGTTTTATTCAGAACTTACGCCAGAGTTAATTAATTCATTACTTCAGCTGTGAATTAGGGACCTAGGGTGCAAATGTTGTAAATTAAAAGGAAAAAAAACCCTTCATTGTATAATAAAGCTTTTTAAAGTCCATCTGTGCTACAGTGAAAAAAAAGGCAATTGATGAAAGTTCTTTTCATCTCTAACTGTCCTCTAAATTTAATGTACAATTCTTTTTTCATGCTTATGATTTCTTCCCTATTGCTTTTATGAGAAATAATTTGCTGACACTAGTTAACATTTACCTCTTTGGTCATCACTTTTTATTAATTTTAAAACCATATGTTCCCATTAAAATATTTTTCTATCGTCTCTTCCCCCCCCCCTTCTTTTTTTAATTTTAAATGTTCAATTGAGCTGCTTGAGGCTATTTTATTCACTTGGTGGTCTTGATAATTTTGAAACTATATCCTTTTAACAATATAAACTTAATAAAACACAGCCCACCCCAGTCATGCAGTACAGCTGTCTGCAGGGCTGCAAGGCGAACGCAGCCAGGGGTCCGGCTTGACGAGGAATTTGTGCACATCCAAAATGGAAAAGCAGAGAGTGAAGTGGGTTTCTTGTACAGGATCAGTTCCCTGGTGACGGCACCGCGCTCCAGCGGCACGTCCCCTCGGCAGCTCCTGCGCTCCTGGGTTACTCCACACCAGCCCTGCCACCCCAACACATTCCCGTCTGCGGGGAGATGGATCAGGGAGAAGATGCTCACAGCTGGCTGTGAATTCCGGCAGCTTCCTCGGACGGCCTTGGTTTGGACACCAAGGAGCGGAGCACTAAGGGCCAGGTACAAGGCATTTGCTCTGCTCTGGAGACCTCCTGCAATCACTGAACTTCGGATTTGTTCTTTACAGAGCTACTAAAGCCTTGTGGGGGAAAACAGCCAATTTGGGATTAATAATTTTTAAATTACTTTACTTTTTTTTTTTTTCTGCATTGTATTGCTAGAGATTTCTGCATGGCAAGAGAGTAATTATTAACCATTTACTTGGAATTAGGGGAGAACGCCCAAGATTCAAAACCACAAACAGTGCACGTACACTTAAAAAAACCCCACATTCTCAGGAACAGCAACAAAAAGCAAGGGAAAAATTTGCTAAAGATTTAGGCCCTTATTTAGCCTTCACAGAAACCCAACTAAAATCAACAAGGCTAAATCTAGCTGCATTATGGAATAATTTATATGCCTGAAGCAACGCAAGGAAAGACAGGAAATATGACCATATTGCAGATTTAAATACACCCTTAAGTATAATCAGAACAAGTTGTCCCTTCATTGCTTTGCTCCTCTGTGGCTGAAAGCAGAAGTTTAGTGTTCATGGAATATTGTTTTAGCATTACACGGCCAAGTACCGTGTTTGAGTGTGCAAGCAGAGCGCAGGTGAAGCGGAATGAGCGGGAAACAACAGGAAAGAATTTGGAAATAATAAAACACCACTAGGGAACTAAGTACAAAGTAATGCTTTGCATGTACAAACACACAAAGAGGGGTCAGGAAATCATCTGTGAAGATCAGTTTACATTAGCCGTTTCTGTACTAAATTACTACAGCAGGATGGAAGTCCTGCGATCTTTAACTCTCACGAGAACATTTGCTTCTAAACTAACCATAAAGATGGTTAGATGGTTCCATGGAGAGACAAAACACTGCTCTCAAGTTTAAGCACACAGGAAGGAAGAAACACAGTTTGAAATACTGTGCCTTCCCAGGGTCTAGTTAAGCAGGAATCAATTCTCCATTGGGGGGGAAAAAAAAAAAGCCACCCATAAAACAAAAAACCCCACTGCCCCCCCAAAAAAACACCACCACAAAATTTTATCATTGAACTATAGCTCTTGCCGTGATATTTTCCTTATTTTTAGTCTCTTTTCTTCTTTCCCTTAAATATTTATTCCAGTTACACTTCCCAAAACAAACGCTGTTATTCTGTCAGGGCAGAAACAGGTTCAAGAAGCAGCACAACCATGGGTCTCTTGCACAAACAGAGGGGACTCAGTGTAAAAAAACGAAACAAACAGAAACAAAACCAGAAAAAAACCCCACCCGGTTTGCACTGAATCCCAGTTGCCTGCACAGGATGGAGGGGAAGAGGTAAACCAAACGAGCAGAGTATTCTTTTTAAAAGATCGCTTCCAAATCACAGGGCTGGACAGGAGGGGAAAGTAGAGAAGGATGCAGGGAGGAGACAGGAACGTGCCGGTGCTTGTGGAGAGGAGCATGAAGGAAGAGAGGGAATGCAAGGAGCGCTGTGAAACCCTGGATAATTCGACAATCACAGTATACAAATAAAATATGGAAAAAGCATTTTTCACTCAGTTAAAACATACTTTTTAGCAGTAAGGGCCACTTTGACAACTGTAGAAGTGTAAAAAACGTGGCTGAGGAAACATGCGGCCATAAAGTATTTTAGAAATACCATATTAAATATAAACTACTGTGGCTACATTGCTTGTTAGTTAATGTCACTCTACACTGGGCAACAAACCTAGAAAAAGAAGGTATAGAAAGAGTAAATTTATACAAACATCTGCTACAGGCAGAGTTAGAGGACTTGGGAAGACCAGCCACCACCCAGAACCCAGGCACATTTTAAATAAAGCCACTGCCCCATCACCAAGAGTGTAGGGGAGGAAGGAATATCCTGAGTAACGGGCAAACCCAGTAGCTGTGTTACTGGGTATACTGGTGAGTGCGGGGCCAAGACAGGCAGCATTCACCCCATCTTGCCAGCTCAGCACAGTCCTTGTCGGCAGAGATGCCTCCCTCTGCGGTGGCCCAGCTAAGCCTGTGCCGGGCTGGTGCTCCTGGAGGGCTCGCAGCCAGAACTGCCTGCAGAGCAGAAGTCATACCGTGCCCAGAACCTCAAAAAAGGGAGAAAACAGTATCAAACCTGAAGCTGAGGAAATTCTGTACGTATAAAAATGCTCAGGGGTGCATGCCGTTGTTCACAGGGACACAGCAGTAGGTAAGAAGCGAGTGACAATACACACAGATTCATACGCTGCAAGACCGAGTTTTAATGAAGTATAGAACTGGCAAAATAATTAACCAATTCACATGAACCCTGAGTAATTCAGATTATTCTCAGAGAACATGCCGAAAAATCTGGGGCAGGGAAGGGTGAAATCTGACAAGCACAGCACAATCAGCTTTCACTGCAGTCACAACTGCTCTTGTTCTTCAACACCGGCACGGTAAGAATTGCGAGGAGAGCCTTAGGCAGAGCAGGACACTGAAACAGCTCCCCCTCCACGTGACAGCCAGCAGCCCAGGCAGCTCGAGGGGACACGGCTGGCATGCGTGCCCAGCACTGCTGGGGTCTCAGGGAGTTCTTCAGAGAAGTTCTGCTCCTTATTTCTGCCTGAGGGTTCCCAGTGAAACCATACAACTACGCATTGCACGTCCAGTGCGGGACACAGAAAAGCCCTACTTTGCTGCTCTTTATGTCCATCAAACGTAGCAGCACCATTCAGAAGGTAAGGAGAAAGTGCATAAATGGAGATGGGCTGCGGAGGCCATCAGCTGCCATCTCAGTCTTATCCAGCCCTGGCAGCCAGTTTTGTCAAACGTCAGTACTTAACAGAGACCAAGTTTCAAAGAGGAAGTTTCAGCCCAAACAGAGAACTTCCAGCTTTGATTTATTAAATGGGGAGTGGGGGAAGCACACACACGTGCAAAGCATCGCTTTTGTGTGTATTTTTTAGTACAAAGGGAAAAAAGGTGAATTTAAAAGCAAAATGAAGTGAAACTCATGTATTACTTACGATAATCAGTGTGGATCTCATCTATTTCTTCCTCTGTCTGGTCCTTTGTGAAGGTCAGGCTCTACAGAAATCACACAAATGCTTATTTACAGAAACAAAAAGATGATAAAGCTGCATACTTTAAAACCAGAGACTTAAAACTGGAAGAAGGATCACCTGTCTTTTTTTCCCCCACCAGCTCTCACCCTCTCATCCGCAGACAGTAATATGTATTTAAATTACATATACATGCTGTTTTGCTTTGCTTTCACAAAGTCAACAGGACTATACCAAGCCACCCCATATAACACCCAGCATATGTAGACCATAAAATATTTCCTACTACTCTGCAACAAACATGCTCCAAAAGTCACAAAAGTATCATATGTCATGGGAAAAGAACAGGCGCTATTGCTGATACGGAAGCAAGGAATTTGCTAGCTAAATCCTAGAGAATTCTAGGAAGCAAAATATTCCGCACACTGCCATGGAGGGTCAAAATGCTCCAATATGACCAAGGGGAACATTTCTCAAGAATTTCTATTGCAATCAGAAAAACAAAAAAACCACTCCTACTTTAAATGGTTTGGGCATACAAACATCAGCACTACAGGAAGAACTGCCCAAGACAAATGAGTGGTATGTGAAAATCATGTTGATTCTAAGACGGTATATGCAAATTCCAACATGTAACCTGGGAATTCCTATAATAAAGTGATAGGCAAACATGTTCAGTGCCCACTCTGCAATTTCTCCTAGCCATACCCCTCTTTGAGAACAAAGAGAATTAGCTTACATTTTCACCGGCTTTATTAAATTCAAGCTGAACCCGAATCTTCTCATTCTTTTCCAGCTCTTTTACAACCTCTGCAACTGTTTGAAAATACAAGAAAGGCAGCTGTTAAATAAAAAAATGTAACAGCACTGAATGAAACTACCATGAATTTAAATCACAAAGAGACAAACCAGCATTAGCTCTCCAACAGCGAAAACTCGGACTGCAGCCACCGGCAAATCCAAACGGCACGGTTTTACGGCAGCGCTCAGCAGGCGTTTGCTGGTGCAGAGGCACCGCTCCCCGCGGCGGCGGCTGAGCAGCAGAGGCAGTGCCCCACGCTCGGGCCCAGGAGCCGTGGGCTCGGCCAGGGTCGGGAGCCGTGGGCAAGGCCGAGGTGCCCCACGGCAAGCCCCGCGGGGCTGGCCAGCGGCTGGCTCCCAGCCACCTCCCGGGATGTTGCTCTCATTTCCTTTGTATTAAATTCATGGGAAAATGTAGTCTTTTCAAATCATACTTGAATCTTTCTCTAGCATACTGTAGTGTTTCTGTGGCGCACAGGCATGTCTTTTATAAAAAGTTTTCATTTTATAACGTATCTTTAAATGGAAGATAAAAGAAGGACACAAACTGTTCATCATATTTTTACCTCCAAGAACTTCTTCCAAGGCAACACAAAAACTGTCTGCAGGCTTATGTCCAAAACCCGCAGTCCAAAGATGAATTACAACCTACTGTAACGATTAAGTCAGACACCTCAAAAGCGTATAAACAGACGTAACGGGGTTTGTTAACATTTAACTAAAACTACAGCTATGCAGGACCCTGCATGGTTTATTTGGACATTTACTTCTACAAATCTCTTTCTACGCTTAATCATTTTCACAGAGCTACTAGGTGGCTCGAGGTATTCATTAAAACAAACACTTTCACTAGACAGTAAAGTAGCCAGAGAACAAAAGCTTATTAAGCTGTGAAGGAATAAAACCTGTTCAAAACCGGTTTAAGCAAAATTCAGGAATTTGGCACCTATGCTTCCTCAGAAGCTCAGCTATTCATACTGTGTAGTGACCTTAGGTTCACTGCTACCACTGAAAATGCACGTCTGCATCTCAAGCGTGTGAGTTTAATAATTCATCCTTTATAAACAGGTATTGAGCCAGAACTCAGTAAAAGTTTAGCTACTCTGCCCTAAATAATGCAAAAGTACATTGGATGAACGATGCGGACAGAGACTTGGTGCTACTTCATCACCAGCAGCACGTGAAGAATCGCCCCAAGGGCTGAGTACCTCCCAGCAGGATACCGGAGAACCGCCTGCTCTGCACAGCGTCCGTCCTAGCACGCCTTGAGCGGACATAAGGCTCCAGTCGAACCAGCATCCACGTCTCCCACTAGCCTTGATGCGGCGTAACGGCAGCGCTGCAACCCCAGCACCGCCACCCTTCCTTTCCCCGCACCCGGAGCGGCCGCGGCTGCCGACCAGCCCGCTCTTCACTTTACTGCGGAACTGCTCCGCTCCTGCTCGGCCGTCGGACAACGGCATACCTCCACAACCTACAGCAGCTTTACGTCTGCTCCTGATGCTGGGGAAAACTCGGAGAGGGGCCTTGAGAATGTTTAATTAAATTTCCAAGATTAACATAAATCATGGCGTGATTGAAATTCTGATAGAAGTGCTGTTCTCGCGGACTTAAACAACAAACTTCCTAAACTTCTATTGTTGCTGAAGTCACACATAATCTCAACTCTGCGTGCTGGTTCTCATCCCAGAGACTTTCTGAAGTCCTAGAAAACAATTTTTGAAAGCATTTATGTTTATTTTCAGAAGTGCTTAGGCACCAACTAAGCAGTGACACTTGGCACCTAAATCACTTAGGCACTTAACCTTCTTAGTCAAGCTCTTAAAATAGTTAAAGGAGCAAAATGAAAAAGCAAATAGTGTTGGTTGCAAACTCGCTTTTCTCATACACTTGGCTCCCACAATCCAAGCCAAGAGTTGGCAAGTGAAATCAAGATTTTAAAAAGCAGGAGCCTAAAGTTTGACTGCTAAATTCATATTTATAGTCCTCAGTGAATGACTATTTTTCAAAAAGCACCGCATCTGGTGGTTCTGCCTGTTTAATAAAGGAGTTGGACACTAAAAACATACCTTATTTTTGAAATGCCACAGTAGAAGTTGTGGATATTCAGCATTTCCAACCATCTGGTTGTGTATAAAACCACATGTGCATGAAGTTAACATGTAAGATGCACCTGAAATAAATACTCCCCTATATAGTGTCAAATGTGTTAAATAACTGACGAATTAAGTGGGTTTTACTGTGTTTAAATTTGGCAGCCTTCTCAAAGGGTTCTTCCCACCGCTGGCCCCGCGTTATTGCTGTTACAGATAAGCAACAGCCAGCAAACGTGCAGTCCAGCTGTGCCCTGCCGTGGTACGCTACCGACCCACCGGGACGCTGCACCCAGCTCTGCCGCAGCGGCTCCTCAGCTCGCCGCCCGGCCGCGCTGCCCTGCTCCCTCAGTCGGCTCCCGACAGTCCCACTGCCAGGCGGAAAAATTTAGCCGGTCCCAACAGTTTCTGAGCCCTTCAATACACACAAAAACATTCAGAATTGTTAACGACTTGTGGAAGAAGCGGTGAACCTGGGCTTCAGGACTTAAGTCTCTCTGTAGACATGAAAGTTAAAGAGCTCAAAGTGCGGGTGAGGAACAGTATTTCCCACCTCTGCCGTTGGGGTAACCGAGACAGCTCTTGCAGCAGCAGGACTGGCCACGCTACAGACCTAGCAGACAGCAAGCTCCATCCTGAAACCAGTGCAGAAAATACAATACCAGCTACAGGAGAATTTTCAGGACACTTAATGGCTGTGCAGCTCCCAGGAGAGTAACATCAGAACACGATCCTGTTAGAAATTCCTTTAAAAGGACTGTTTGCCATAAGCTTCTAATCAAATAAAAAATAATATAACTATAAATCTGATGTCTATCTCTCACCCACACACGCCGGTGTATTTGTGCTGTTACTCGTATCACTTGCAGAACTGAATTGAGAGCTGACAAATGACACATCTTTAGAAGAGATATATGTTTTCATCTTGTGTAAAATAGAACATAACAAGATGAGCTGGGACAATTCTCCCTCTAGCTCATACATGCTATCCAAAATGTAAAAAAATGGCCACACTGCCTACAAAACCTGGCAGCACAAACACCCTCCTGTGATCTCATCCTCCCTGTTCCAGCCCTGGCATTTTCCAAGCATTAATCCCGAGCACATGCAAACAACAGACTGCTGATTAAAGGAAGTTTATATTGCACTCACATTAGAGACTAAAACCTATTCTCCTTATCCCGTACAGCTTTTTAATGCTATATATAGTCTAAGCTAATGGGATAAAATTGCTGCCAAACACCTAAATTGATATAAACGCCAGCAAAACATTAACACTTTCTTATTAATTCATTCTACCCTTACCTGTCATCTCCAAAGAGAAATCTAATTTTGAAATTAAATCCAATAAGAATATAAAAGTCTCAGTGTATAGGAAGAAGAGAACAAATTCCGAACAAAAGATAAATTCATAATCCATTTGTTTACTAAGAATCTCAGTTATTTCCAATGTTTCGACTAAAAGCCTCAGAGTCTAATTCGGAGGCACTCATTAAAATGCAAAGTCAATAAAAACACAGAACATTTTTCAGAACAGGGTGAGTAAACCAGGAAGTATCAAAGAATTTCAACACAAATTTACATCCTTGCTGGATACTTCCAGAGTATAGCAATACATTTCTGGTCTTCCTTAAATTTCCTTTTTTTGCATTAATCTTGATTTATATAAGATAAATTCTTGCAGCTCCAGTTTTCCCAAATATTCAAGCCAGCCTTATTCCTGCCCTGAGCACTGAGAGGAGAAATGCATACAAATAGTTTGCAATGGTAACAACTTTCCTAGAATTTCTAACTTACCTGATTTGGGATTTAGAGAATCACATTGAGCATTATACATGTGCACGAATTCTTGGTGTCTTTTAATGAGCTGTTGTCGGGTACCATGGGCAGACAGACCATGTTCCTTTAGTTTCTTCTTCAAATCACGATCAGAGAGCAAGTTGTAAACAACTTTAGACATAGGCTTCCTTTTGTGAGCAGAACTGCAAAAGGAAAACGAAACAAACTTCTTTTAATTAATACTCCTATGAAAATCAAAATACCGACTTACATTTTTACAGGGCATTTCATGCGCTCTGGGTAAGAAACACTTGAAAGAATCATTTCAGCCATGACAGACGCACAGGGTATCACAGATGCAACAGCAACAGCTCTAGGAAACAAGAACACTTTTTCCATCTACCACAAAGAAAATTTCAAATGTGCAGAAATCGATAGGTCTAGTCTGATTTTTCTTTAGGAAATTATGCAAACTCTACTCATGTAACAAGGAATGCAGCTCAGTTTTAATATCTACAGCAAAGGCTTCAGAATCGCATCAGCAAACAGTATTGTTCATCTTCACTAGGATCAAGCCTATATTCACTCTGAATTCAACAGGAGGTGTGCTGAATTCAGATTGCTGAAACACAGGTCTTCCACCCAAGTACTGGCCATGTCTTACCTGAATGGGTTGGTGAAGTTTTAGAAGTGTTAAAATTGCAAGCCAAAACTTGAATTAGGAGATTTTTCAGCTTTCTGGGAAAATTATTTTAAGAAAGATCATAAAATCATAGAAAGGTTTAGGTTGGAAGGAACCTTAAAGATCATCTCTTTCCAGCCCCCCTGCCCTGGGCAGGGACACCTCCCACCAGACCAGGTTGCTCCAAGCCCCGTCCAACCTGGCCTTGAACACCTCCAGGGATGGGGCAGCCACAGCTGCTCTGGGCAACCTGGGCCAGGGTCTCACTACCCTCAGAGTGAAAAATTTCTTCCTGAGATCTATTCTAAATCTCCGCTCTTCCAGCTTGAAGCCATTACTCCTCATCCTATGGCTCCAGTCCCTGATCAAAGGTCCCTCCCCAGCTTTCCTGGAGCCCCTTTAGGCACTGGAAGGGGCTCTGAGGTCTCCCTGGAGCCTTCTCTTCTCCAGGCTGAACACCCCCAACTCTCCCAGCCTGTCCTCACAGCAGAGGGGCTCCAGCCCTTGGAGCATCTTGGTGGCCTCCTCTGGCCCCGCTCCAGCAGGTCCATGTCCTTCTGCTGTTGGTGTCCCCAGCGCTGGAGGCAGCACTGCAGGGGGGTCTCCCCAGAGCGCAGCAGAGGGGCAGAATCCCCTCCCTGGCCCTGCTGCCCACACTGCTGGGGATGCAGGCCAGGATGCCGGTGGCTTCTGGGCTGCCAGCACACATTGCTGGCTCCTGTTGAGCTTCTCATCCACCAACACCCCCAAGTCCCTCTCCTCAGGGCTATTCTCAATCCATTCTCCACCCAGCCTGTATTTGTGCTTGGGATTGCCCCAACCCATGTGCAGGACCTTGCACTTGGCCTTGTTGAACCTCATGAGGTTCACATGTCCCACCTCTCAAGCCTGTCCCGGTCCCTCTTGATGGCATCCCTTCCACAGAAGATATAGCCATGTACCTAAAGCACCTGTAGTTCTCATCTAACAGAAGGGTAACTTGGTAATACAGAAAGTGACATTAAAGAGAATTAACAATGCTCTCAGGTGAATAACGTCTAAAACCAAAATTTACTCCTTCACACTGCCTTACGTCAGAAGAACTTTACGTTCCTGGCATAGCTAGGGAAAACATCTTAATTACAGGAAACAGCCATAGAAGAGTCAAGTCCTAGGACAACTTTTGTCATCTAAAACAGTTTTCTTTTGCACAAATTAGCTCAGTCTTCCCTACACACTCAAACTAGCCAACAAAGGTACTGAAATCCATCTATTGCCTCACTCACCTTCTTCAACTTAAATAATTTATTAGTTACAGCAGAACAGAATGTAGTTAGACACTTTTCTTCCTGCAGCAAAATAAGTTCAGCTGCACTGCAATGAATTACAGAGAAGTTAACAGCTTTCCACTCTGAAAGCAAGAGACTTATTTGAAAACCGTATTCAGCACTTTCAACTTATTATGTTGAAAATAAATTTCAAAGTTTAAAAAAAAAAAAAAAAAAGGCTTACACAAAAATTGTCATCAATTCATTTACTCTCATATAGCCGCAGTAGCATAGCTGGCAAAAAAAGATGCATTACCACAATACACTTTTAAGGAAAAGACTTTTTTAGATTCTTTAGGGAAATATAAACATTTTCATTGAATAATTAAATCTTTTGAAAGTCCTGAAAAAGTTTTTTATGTATTATAATTCACCGGCAGCACGATGTAGAAGAGCGATGACAGTTTTGCGAGCAGGCAGCAACATGAAAACAGTTCACAACAGTTTTGAATCTTCATGTTGGTGGGGTTTTTTCCCCATCTTTGAGAAATGCAGTGTTCTTTGTGAACATATGCTTACCTGTTGTAATTACTCTTGTGCAGGTTTTGGGGACTAAATTATCAGTTCCGCTGAAATACTGCTCAACTGTTAACATAATATGCCATGTGCTCCTAATTTGAGAATAAGCAGAGCTAAAATTCCTCAGAGAAGATCTAGAGATGTGTTGTTACTGAAACCCGAACAACATTGCCATAAAATAAATAGATTGCCAAAGAGCTAGCATTTAATACATAATAGCCAGTCCCTAAGGAGAAGTATCTTGCATGATACTTTCTTAAGATCCAAGCAGTCTAGATAAAACAAGGACAGTTTAAAATACTGTTAGGGACATGGGCTTCACACCAAAGAAAGATCTGGCTTTTATTTTCATTCATTAAGAACAAAGAACACACTAAAAACTTCCCAAATAAAAATTGAAATGTAACATCAGATTTCAATATTAATTTACTATTTATTCATCTTCAAAATCCTTTGTCTTACAGATTGCATTCTAAGTAAGACTGGGCAAAATAAGAGCTCCAACATAAAATTACTTTCTAATTCAAGGTACAGAGGAATTGGAAATAGAAGCATGCAGTAAAACAGCATGTAGTCCCTCACAGTTCTTAAGTCTGATCAGTTAGAAATAATAATGGCCTAAATTTATGCCAGTAAGTAAAATAAACAGAAATCTATACTTCTGATGTGAATGTGGGGACCGTGACAAATTCTAGGGCGGAGGCATAACATCAAAGGCATGCATTAATCTTACAGAAATTGAGATCTTAAAGAAACAACCTTGACTGTGGCAACTTGAACTACAGTGAGCAGAGTAAGGTGCAATTTTTATTTTTTAACTTGACAGCTAGTGAAGCAATTGTCTTTTGGCCCACCTGAACTGGGGGAAGCGATACATTCACCAAGTGAAAAATGGGAATAAGTGGTATTTGAATAGAATTTTAATGCTAGTGATCAGAAACGTGACAAGAATAATGTACAGACTATGTTTTACTCCCTGTGTTGAATTCTTTAAAACACTGTCCAGTGTTTACTTGCCACTAAAAGCCAAAAAATAATTCTGCTGGCGATCCACATACTTTCTTGAGAGGGGAAAATCACCACTACCATATTTATACAGTGATTTTAGAGCGATCTATACAGCAGGTAACCAAGAAACAATCAATCCACTGTATTATACCCCATCAACTAATAGCTCTCATTTCAGCAGTGCAGAAAAATGGCTACATGCATATAAAAGTTCTTAAAGTTGTTTCTTACCTTCTGAGGCTGTCCTTCTTCTCTTCTCTTATCAAGCAGCTATCCAGATGTTTGTTTATATATTGCTCTGGAATAGCAACCTCACAAACAGGACAATCCACTGAAAGCAAGGGAGAAGGAATTTACCAGCATGTATATTGCAGCAAAGAGCAAATGTTTTCATTTGAAAAACTAATTGTCTATTGAAGAAAATGAAAATCCAGAATTTCAGATTTCTTTTTTTTTTCCCCCAAAAAAGATCTGACATGTCTATCCAGAATCTTCATTATTTGCTCTCATTTTCATTCCAGAACACTTATTTCCCTCTCTATGTAGTATCAGAATGGCTCTCATCTTCCCTGCAGTCAGATGGAATGAAATCTCTAATAAAAAATCTGGAATAACATACATACTACATGGAAACCTAAGGGCTAATATAAACATAAGCATATTTCCATGTTAACGTCTTTTGCTTTTGCAGTATTTCACTCCTAAATAAAGGAAGCTGCTTCATTTTGGGAAAACAGTATAGCACAAACTTTATTCATATTAACATAATGTTCTCAGTCTATGGCTCTCAACAGGACTGTCAATACATGAGTTAACTCAGCCTCGCAGGAATTCTATGATCCAAGCATGCCTCCTAGTCATTCCTTAGTACAGATAACTAGATTTTGTGACTTGGGCTCAGAGGCTCATAAATGCCCCATTGCATGGTCCCACCCAACTCGGAATTCTTACTGCCTCACATTTTCAAGCAGCACCTATAAACATTACCGTAAAGACAGTCAAAAAACAGACTTAAAATATTTGTCTTCAGCAATCACATTATGTCAAAAACCAAATGTATCCTCTGTATTAGTATGAAGTAAGTCAGTTTTGATTTAAAAGACAAAACAAAAAACAAGCTATGAAAAAAGCTGTGAAATGCTGTGGGAATTGCAAGAGTTATCTGGTAACACTGCTTTGCAATTCCTGACTCCCATGACATCATATTCTAGTCAAAGGTTAAAAAAAAAAAAAAAAAAAGTTGGGACAGTAACATAACACAATAGTTCTAAGCAGTCTTTTACTGAAGTTAACGTTTCAATTCTTAACACAGGAACAAATAATACTCACTAAACCCACTTCAGCGCTGCCTCATTTCAAGGATTTCATTTATATTGTTTGACCAACTACTTTGCATTTGAGGAAATAATTTCAATGTAATGCATGCTGGAGGATTTAATAAGGTCATAAAATGGTAAACAAGTGAAAATTTCAATTGCTCAAGAATAAATGAGTGGTAAAATTTCATATGAGTTTTAAATTACTAACGCGAGCAAGTCTGATGCATAAAACTAGGAAATGTAAGCTCTGGATAAGTTGATGCCATTTTCATATGGCTACTTTTCTGGCTGTATTAAATCTTTGAGCAGTATTTACCCAGCTAACGAATAAATATGAACTTCAGAGTTCCAGCTGAATAATTGTTAAACAAAAGAACAAATAAATATGAACTAATAAGAATCAGTGTTGTACTCCTACACAGTCTTTTATTTTAATTTAGGCTCTTAATTGGGTCAATAGGATGGCTGCTACCATGTCAAAACTAAGAGGATTCTGTCATTTTATTGTAGTTGATTAGTACAAATGGGCATTTGCATGCTGCAAAATAAATTAATCTTAACACTGTAGAATTACAGAAGAATAAAGCGGATTACTTTCTTCTGGAGAGTGTATGAATTGGAATACTAACAAAACTGAAACCACGAGCATTTTGATTGCGGGTGCGCCCCTCAAATAACACACACGTTATAAAATACCTTGCTTCTGGTTACTTAAGGATACAAGAGCAGAATGAATGTTGGTATTGTCTGTCTAGTCTTTAAGGGGAAGGAGAAGAGAAAATGACTTCATTTTTTAGTGAGTAAGCTTGTTGTGCAACTATTGTTTTTCAGAGTTGTTACTCAAAGCAAAGGAATCTGTAAGCATTGAACTCCATTTAATTACTTGGCATCAGCCCAAGCTTCCTCATCAAGAATACGCTTGTAGCAGAGCTGTCCCACACCAGCAGTCATCTGAACGAAGCATCGTCCAGTTAAACGGGAAGCATCTGAACGTGCCAATGCAGATCAGAACAACGCAGAGAAATGAGATGAGTGCCACGTACTGAAGGTACTCTAATGCGTACAGCCAACCTCAACCACGGACTTGGGGAAGAGAACAGCACAAACCCGAAAATTAACCATCTCACCTTTCTTGACTTCTTTTACCACAGACGTAGAAGGCTTTTCATGACTTTCGGTGCACTCGGGACTCTCTCGTGATCCCACTTCGTTGTCTTTACCATCAACCTCTGCAGAACTGCTGTAAAGGTTATGGTGTTCCTCAGTTTTGAAAATCTTCTGTTCTGTTCCTGCCAGGCCCTCTGCCTTTGTTGAGGTGCAAACTTCTTCCTTTCTCAAGAAACTGTGAATCACTGGCACCTCTTCCTTTAAAACTGGCCAAGAAACAGGACTCCTAACGTGGCTTTTGCCAGCTGCATGCCTGCTACAGGCCAATGGAGATGAAACCTGTGGAGTATCCAAGACCAACTGGAACAGCTGTTGCCTAGAAGCATCCAGAAGACAACATGCAGTTAGGTACATTGCAAAGTATTAGCTTTTTCTTTGAGAAGAAACCAGAATGAAAACAAATGGAGCTTTGCCTCCATTCCTTCCTCCCGCTCCCCCTCGCTCGCACGCAGCACTTGGGAATTGGCTAGCCCACACCAACCAGGAGCAGGAGCACGCCAGCCGAACCTCACCACGCTCTACAGAATCTAAGAATTATCCTCCCAATTTTCAAACAAAAAAAATCACTTTTTGCAAATGTAATAAAATGCCTCTCAGAACATCACATGGAACACTGGAAAGAACAAAAAGTTTTCCCCCTTCCTTGAAGATGGTAGATGACCATTTTCGAGTCAGAGTACTTCAAGCACTGTGTCGTATAGCAGTGACAGAGGCTCCTGAAACCAAAGCGCTTAGCGGAAAGCGTTGCCATAGTCCTTCTGTCCCGCCTTACTGTGGGTCTCCCTAGCACAGCTGCCCACTGCCCACCCAGCTGAGCAGAACCCCACCACGAGACAACCGCCTGCGAGTCAGCTCCTGAGATTTACTGTCAGGTAACCCCAGCTATTTCGGTCCCGTTTCACTGACGATCAGCCAAAGAGCACAAACCCTCCATTCTTTTCTCATATAAAATAAGGGGAAAACATAACCGCCCTCAAGAACAGCTCCCTGCAGTTTCCACCGGAACGCTTACCACCCACCTATGCATGCTTTACCTCCCACCTGTACTCCCTGCCATCCGCAGGGATAGCAAATGTCCAGACGCGAGTTAAACAGAAGTCTCTCTTCAAAGAAATAAGCTCGTATTTCATTGGTAGGAACACGGTAGCAGCAGAAGGCTCATTCTCCTGCCTGTCTCATTGGTAGGAACACGGTAGCAGCAGAAGGCTCATTCTCCTGCCTGTCTCATTAGTACTTTTAGCTTTCAGCTAATATGAAGAATTATAAAGTCAGTTGTTCTACTCAGGCAATGGCTTAAGATCTTAAAGACATGTTTTATTCCTACTCCTGCTCCAGGGTTTTTTGCAGAATCCCGTTTATTTTACCGCATATTTTATACAGATCGATCTAAGATAAACTAAGCCAGAGACTGCATGCTTGGCAGGGAGACTGCATAGCGATGCAGCTGTCTAGCCTGCCTGCAAACCTTGTGGTTTGCTTTCACTCCCGTATCGTCACAGGTGGAGGGAAGGCTTTCCCAACTATCATCAACGATGGACAAACCACATGTCCCACTCTTACCCACTACTACTTTGACAAGAGTCCTCCACATCCTGAGGGTCACAACAAAGTTCATAACAGCCACCCAAAACCAGCCAGCAGAAGTACACATGCAGTCATTAACTTATTCACCTTTAATTCACTGCTCCGGCATCCCTTGGCAACCTGCACACTGTTCACTTGCCGAGCTCTCCAAGAGCACGAAGCCCGCACAGCTGCCCAGATGTTTCTTAGCTTTCTCCCTGACTTGCTGCCATTCTCACAACCATCACCTGCCAAGCCCCAGCCTCCTGCATCACTAGAAGTCCTACCCAAAAAAAGGCAACTGCAGAAAATAAAAAACCCTACCATCTACAAGCTCTGACAAACTGGGACATCTTACAACAAATGGAAAATCTTACAGGAGAAGAAGTATCTCTCTAACAACAACTGGAGGAAATGGATTCACCTCTTAGAGATACTGTGTCCCCACTTGCTAAGTGGGGTAGGGAGGACCTTCCCTTCACTTCTCTTTATAGCAGGATAACAACCAGAGGGAGAGATGGAAACAAGGACTGCTTTTGAGGATGCTGAGGAGGTTAAGAGCTCCTACACCAAAAGGCATGGTATACCTCACGTGCCCCTGTGCCTCCACCTCCCCAACCCATGCTGCGCTGAAGACAGTTCAGCATTGGGTAGCTACTTGGAAAACTCTGCAGTCTTCTAAAATAAAGATTTTTCATGTCTGAGAAGAAAAACTAATTAAGAACTGTCTGTATACATCAATTTGTTTTTGGAAGATAGATAAGTCACCAGGTGACCCCACAATTACACTAGTTTAAGCTGGGTTCCTGGTGAACAACCAGAACAACCAGCTCGGCACACCAAACACTCTGCAGTGGTTACACTCAAGCTAGATTCAGAAGTCTGATTTGGAGTTCGAGTTTCCTGGATTACTGGATGTAATGACCACATCTGTCAGCGGCAATTCACATCTGTCCCAAGACACTAACTTTCTGCAGTGCAAACAAGTGCAATTAAGTGTGGCAGCAAAACTATGTTTTGCTGTCTGCTTATGCCTAGATATGGACTGGAAGTTTTTAAGGAGGTTAATTCCCCAGCTGACACAGACACAGAGTGGTCTAGCTACTGTTGGCGTGGGATCAACTCCACGGGGAACTCAGGAGCTAGTTAATGGGAACATAAACAGAGTGCCTCCGCGCAGCCCGGCTCCTGCTCCACATTTGCTGTTTACAAGGGGTGTATTTCATCCAGAAGTATCAGAAAGGTCCTACAGCATGATCTGCTCAACACGGCCATTAGCAGCAATGATTAGCAGACAAAGTGTCACATTTTACTGCGGATAAATGCACAGGTTTCTTCAACTTAAAGGTAACAAACATTAGCCTCAGAATCTGACTTGTCACAGCATGGATGGTTATATTCTACAATCAGGTTCAAAAGCAAACAAACTAGTTGCCTTTTATTCCTAATACACTTAGGCAAAGTTTAATCCTCAAAAGGATGCAGCTGGGGGTTTGACCAAAGATGTACTTTTTTAAAGTTTTTTTCCCACTTTTTGAACAAGGAATGTATCTTTTGGTTATGTAAAAAAATGTCTATTTATTCAGGGTCCCCCAGGTTTTCATACAGGCAGCCTACTATTAAAGTAGCTAATCAAGCTCAACACACAGTCTTATCATATTATTCTTTTGGCTGTTGAGCAACCATGTTTACACAGAAGCCCAGCATCCTGTGATGCAGCAAGCTAACTTCTGCATGGCTCAGACAACATAAAACAGATCCATAAATGCAATCATCTGGCATCATATCACAGTTTAGTTTTCCCATAAAATAAAGAATGATACAGCCCCAAAAGGCAAAAATATCTGAATGTAGCCAGCTGGCTATATTCATTGTCTTCATCTAGAGAACACAACTGATCTCCCTCATCTTTTCAGTGTATTTTCTATTGCTTTTCAGAGCTCCCCCTTATGTCAAAGTAACACATTCTACTATTTCTAACAACCAGTTACGTCTGTTTATTTTTCCCAATGTGTTCACACTAGCTGACAACACTCCTAAAAGTCAAACTTCACATCAGTTTACCTTTTCACCAGACTTAAGAGCAATTTGTGTATCTTTTTCTCAACATTTCTTTCTCGGGAAGTATCACAGCAGTACAGCTTATTGTACCTCAGATTCCCCGAAGCAGGGGCTTCAGTAGTCTGATTTGTCCCACAGAAGGCTACCGGGCCAAAACGCACGTTTGGAGGTGGGCTCGGACCCGAGACGGGCTGCAAGCCCCAGCAAGGGGCAGCGGAGCAATTCCGATAAAGGCTGAAGGTCGAGCTGGAGGGAGGAAGGCAGCTCCGTGGCCAGGAGAAGCAGGCGGCAGCCACACCGCAAAAGGCTCAGAGTGCCAAGCTCGGCATTTTTGCAATGTGTCCTGTACGAAAAGATAGGCTTCTGAACCCGGGAGAGTTGCTCCAGAGCTAACAAGACAGACTACCCAAATAAACGACTCACTTCAAATGCAACTTATTAATATTTGCGTGAAGGCAGCCAGAATAGAGAAATCATCTGAACAGAAATTCCAGATTCCGCAAAAACAGCTGTCTCAATAAAATATGGTCTGGTGTAAAACAGAGAGAGAGAAACTGGAAAAACAATACAAACCCCCAAACCTATCCTAACAATAAGTTGATAATAAAGGTTGCTTTAATTACACCATTGGTCTACAAATAATCATACAAAGTTTTTCCTCATATTGAAGGATAAAGACTTATGAATAGACTTTCCGAAGGGAACTGATCTTGGCACAGAATCAATGGAAAGAACACCAGGACGAGAATATTAAAACTTGTTTCCAGAACACACATGAAATCTCTGTATGCCTTTTTTTTTTTTTGTGTGATGGGAAAATACAGAAAATACTAGTACTAAATTCAAAAGAGGAGAAAAAAGTCCCAGACTAGCTTTTCCCAGAATGTGGTATTTTGGGTCCGCTGAGGAGCTTCACTGGCTGTGTGATGACATCTAGTGGCCCTGCCGGACCGGCACCCCACCAACCAGCACCCCAAACCCAGGCGCCCGAGGGATGGAAAAGCCGGAGCACTGCGGGCACTCCTCGCACAGCCCTGGGCTCTCCCACAGTACCTTTATCAACTGCCACTCCCCTCCCTCGACGCCACAGTGAACTACTTAGATTTCTCTTTATTCACAGGAATTCTGACAGTTGTTATTGGAGTGATCTGGACAATCATGACTACCCTGGATGATTCATCTGGCATGCAGGGACAGACAGCAGAGTCAAGGGAAAGCATGCACTTGATGGAGAAGTCCACCCCCTACCATCACCAGACTGCCCAGCTCACCTAGAACCTGATTCTGCTGGTAAACCTCAGGACAACACAATTTTCAAAAAGCTCTGCATTTTGCAAGCAGTTTTCAACATTATTTATTATACTGCTAAGAATTTAACACAGACTACTATCAGTTCTGAAAGGTTTTAGCAGATACAATTTTACGTTCCTGGCATAAAAGCAGTAAATGCATCATAGCTGACAAACCTCAGTTTAAGAGCACAAGCAGCACCTTTAAAGGCTGGAAGATGAATCAACAAGATATTAGCGAGTCCTAACATGCACTGTTACAACCACTACCCAAATCCTCCTCTGAGACCTGTCCTCTTTAATCGCTGGCTTGGGTTAGGACAGGGAGTTACACTTTTTTCAGTTTAACTAAAAACGGACGTCATCATAATATGCTGTTTACAGCATACTCTCTGCCAGGCATGCTTTAATAACAGTATAAACATCTTGCAAAATTTTTTTCCTTCAGATCTGCAAGACCCACAAAAAAAAATGTCAGTGTCCTCCATCGAGATCCTGGTTCCCATTTTGTGGTCTGTTGACTTCTCCCTTGCTGAAGCAGCTGTGAAGCAGAGAAAGTAGGTGGGAATCTAGTGCTTCCACATAAGTAAATTCCGGGCAAGAGACGGGGTTGTGAATCTTCCTAGGAACAGCTCACACAGGACAGTCCTAACTGTACTAAAGGACAATTTCTCTCCTTGAAATTCCTTCTGCAGTCCTCCTGGAAGTTTAATCAGTGTATTAGAAATTACAGTACCTGCTCTCTCAAGCACTCAGAGTGGATGTGTTTATTCCTCTGACTCACTAGCTCTCAAGTAAGCCTGATCAGGAAACGAAGATATAAACTTGAAAGTAAAAACATATTTTTCTTCACTATGTATGAAAAAAAAACCCCCCACAGATCATTTTCAGCAAGGACTAGTTTTCTACTTATGCAAGTATAATTTTAATTTCTATTGCTAAATTTTCTAACTAGGTGCTGCAGAAACTGATGATTTTCATCAAAATAATCTCTTTATTAGAGGACAATTAAATTAATTTGTTATTGTTTTTGAAGACGCTGGCCTCACTGCAACTTATAAAAAAAAAAAAAATTGTTCATAAAGGAAAGATGGCACAAATAGCACTCCCCATCCTGCTCTCCTGACCTGGTCCGAGCGATGAACCCTGCCCGCACAGCACAGGACAGCACACGCAGCAGGGAGGACGCCGAGCAACGGTTGCTCTCACCCTGCCAGGAGCCTCCGTGGCTAATCAATCGGAGCAACGCACTCCCTTAACTCCTGCACTGCTCCGCATCCTAGCTGCGCCTGAACACAAGGGCAGGGCAACGGGAATTCAGACCTACTAAAGCCTGTTCCAAACTGCTCCTCTACCCTTCTGCACAGAATATAGCACTAATGGGCCACAACGAACGACACGACACCTTCACTTTTACTGGGAAACGTCAGAGTCCACCAATTCTGCCGGGAGGAAGCAGGATTCCCAAGACGGCACTCACTGAGTACAAATGATGACGAAGGCTCTAATTCTGCAAACGCTTGTGCAGAAGCTAAACGTTGAGCTAAACGGAATCAGCACTCAGGTCTATTTAGAATGATTTCCATTCCGTGCACACACTGACCTTGGAGCACAGCTTTTACTGTGCTAAGTACTACCAACATTAACATTTTCTTTCCCTACAGGCCTGACTTAAGAAATGTGTTTGCATTTTGTGAAATACTGAAAAGATTTAAGGCCTGATTTTCATAAACGCTAAACTACCTGAGGCTCAAAGTCAGGGCAGGATGGACTTGAAGGGCTCAGCACCTTTCAAAAAATCAGTCCCTGGGCTTTGGATTCATTTTGGGGAGGGCCAAAAGGAAACTTGTCCCATAAAGGAAGATTTTCCCGTACCAACATCGCCAGGGCAGAAACCCACAATGCTCTTACGATTTACTGGTACTGGCATCACATAAGACTCTCCAGGCAAGCAGTGTTCCCCTGGAACTCAGCACCATCTGCAGAGTAAATGCAATCCCGGGCTGAGAGGCACGAACGCGGAGTGCCCAGCAACTGACGCGACGTGAGATTTACTCGCTATCTGTATTTCCCCTTACGAGTCTGTCTCATTAAAGCAGTTATGTTAGTATGCCGTTTGCTGTTGGGCCTTGCTCACTGAGACCCAGAAAGAACCCTGCACTGGCTCTCTCCCACCTCACCCCCCACCCGCGGCAGAACAGGACACTACAGTTTTTGTCTTATTGATCTAACTTTATGTTGAGAAATTGATTGAACTCCAAGTCACAAAAGGAAAGATTATTAAACTACTCTGACCGGTAAGATTTATACTGATCCATTAAAGCAGTCAAAAAAAATTAACGTTTAAGATTCAATATCATAATGGATCCAAGTCAGCACTGCTTGTTCCCTGCAAAATTAGAAATTACCACAAAAAAAAAAAAATAGTAATCCATTTATCACTAGGAAACACCAAAGACAGAGTTCAAGCTAAAATAATGGAACTGTAGAATTTCAATTCTTCAAATAAAATCAATTCAGTCTAATAGTGGTCACACAGAAGATCAGATCTTCATCACAGAGAAACTCTCTCAAGAAACAAAGCCATAAACTGAACTATGCTTCCTATCACTTATGAAGCCAAGAATCTCACTGACTTCAAGCTCCAAGTTCATTTCAGAGAAAAAGATGATAGTGTATTTGTCTCACATAGACATAAGAATACCTAAAAAATACCTAGCAAATCACTAAGCTGCTTCTAATCAAAAGAAAACAGAGAGATAATAGAAGAAATCTCATGTATCTACTGTAGCAAGTGTTTCCCAAGTCATGCTTATTCTGTTGTTCCTATCTTTCAAAGGGATGAGGAGATCAAAAATGAATTAAAAACTAACAGAAAAGTAGGTAAGAAACCCAGGTGAAAGCACAATACTCCATTACTTCTCTTATCCAGGAAAACTCACATTTGTGGCCCCTCAATACCTACATTTTTCCCATCCAATGACCAAGAGAATTCTCTTGCAAGTTAGCCATTTCCACTGGACAAAATCTTTCTGTTCAGAACTTCCCCTGCACACGTAGGAAGCATCCCTTCAAGTATCACTTCCTCCAAGCTCAGGATCGCTGCATCCCTAAGAGCAAGAAATCAGGCAAGGGAAGCAGGAAACCTGCATGGTTGAGCAGGGAGCTTCTGAAAAAGCTCAAGTGGAAGAAGGAAGTTTGCAGTAAGTGGAAGAAGGGACTGACAACTTGGGAAGATTACAAGAATGCCGTCAGAGTATGCAGGGACGAAACGAGGAAAGCCAAGGCTTCCTTGGAATTAAATCTGGCAAGGGATGCCAAGGTCAACAGGAAGGGTTTCTTCAAGTACACCAGAAGCAAAAGGAAAACTAGAGAAAATGTGGTCCTGCTGTTGAATGAGACAGAGGCCATGGTGACAGATGACAACCTTTCTGTGACATCGCAATTTTTTTCACTCAGTCCTCACAGTGCTCCTCACTCTGCTCCTCTATAAGGGCTCCTAGCCTGGTCACACAAAGTAAGTCACACCTGCCTTTCCAGCTGCCAAACTAGAGAAAGCATTAATAAAATTTCAGTATACCTTGCAGAATTAAAGCTCTTTACTAGTTCATCTAATGTCCGGTTATTTTTCAGGTCAGATTCCGAGACTGCCTATTAAAAAAAGAAAGAAAAGGGGAAAAAAAAAAACAAACCACAACAAATATTCAAATGCAGTGAAAACAACAAGCATCCACAAAATGTTAAAGTCATCAATAATTTGTTTCTTGGATTAATGCCTCAACTACCCCCCGCTAAATTGCTATGTGAATGAAGATGCATAAATTGTAAACATTTTTTCCTGAAAAGTATCTCAAACTAAAATAACTGCCTAAGAACTCCAAGTCTGAAAAATGATAGGTAACAGACAAAAATAAAGCATAAAGCTAAAGCAACAAAATCCAGTGTACCCAGTCGCCAATAATGCTTTATTGTAGCCCAGTTCTAATTATTTTGAAAACCAAACCAAGGATCCCATGAATGTGATAAGAACCTGAAGCAACAAGGCATGAAAATGGATGAAGGGAAATGTTAATCTTCTGATTATGGAATGAAAATATGAATTATGAGATGGCTTTGTGCATTCAATTCATTCTTTTTAAACAATTTCTGATTTTAATCTCTCTGGCTGTCTCTCTCTGCTCTTCTTCTTTACAACGCTGTTATTAATCTTCCTCATATCAATACCTGTGATTTTTAAGAAAGCAGTAGTAAAATGTACTCCATCAAGTAGTCTGCACTTGTTTGAATGTTTAAAAACTGGCAAAGCTACAAACAGACCTGTTTCCCAGTCTTGAAAAGTCTAGTCTGGTTCATGCTTTAGAAACACGGGAGAATATTACTTCTATTTTGCCAATATTCTTGAAGCGCCATTCATTGTTTTTAGGCAGCCTACCATTTTTAGGAGTTCAATAAAGCCCAATAGGCTTAAGATGACAAGTTAGATTAAGGCCTAGAATAAATTGCATTCTGAGTTCTTTAATCAAAAAAGGCCTTCAAGTCAAATCGTAATAATCCCCCACCTGCAGAGCAGGGCAAACCTGCCTCTAGTGCTTTTCACATTTAGCCTAATTCTCATGGCAAACGCCCCCCTGGTGCGTAACATAGTCCTCTCATCCCCAAAAAGGCTACCCAGTACAGACAGTGAGTTTTAGGACTAGGCGGTCTGTCAACACTTCTAAAGACTCCTTGAAAGATGAAGTGAGGCCACTCAATCATGGAAAATGTAAGTGCTTAAGTTTCAGCACTCGTGTTTTAAATGATGGTGTGTTTTAACAAATTAGGAGGCAATGTTAAACGTTTCATGACAGAGTGTATACACAGCTCTGAGCCAAAACCCAGGTTTGATGCTCCATCTACTTCTGCCTATGCTGACAGAAGAGTAGCTCTGAAACAGGAGAATTCCAGTTGTAAGAGCACCACGCTTTGCCCCAAGAGCTGCTTACCAAAAGGAAAGTTGATAATATATGACCCGAATTAATTATTTAGCATAGTCCAAAGGGAAAAGGTCCTGAGATTTGCAAAAAAATAAACAAAAACCGAGCTGAGGAAAAGAAAATCACTTACCACACAGCATGTTGGACACTGAGTTTTGTAGGACAAAAACTTGCGTATACAAAGGGAACAATCTGGAAGAAGGAAATATATAGTTTTTAAACAGGCATTGTTCCAAATGCAGTTCAACATCCTTACCGGTATATTTTCTTTTTGTACAGCATATGCAAACTATTCCACAATACACCAATATTGAAAACACATCATTTTCCCATAGAATTAAGATTACCATTGTAGCAAAAAAAATCTGTATTTTATGCAAGCATCTTTCAACATTTAATCTCAGTCCCTCTGTCAAAAGCAGATGTTTATTCTTGTTTCTGTAACACAAGACAAGAAAACCTTAGTCTGCTACCACCACTAAAAGCAGTGTGTTTGCACTGCTCACTCCCCCAGCACCGCTTTTTTTTTTTTTGACATGGCCAATGTCGGATCACTTTCATCTTCCTGCATAGCCCCAGGCAAATTCTCTATCCCCTCTTTTTCCCAGGTGTTTCTTCCCCTTTCCAAAACAATACCAACCTGTTGTTGAGGGGAAAGGCTAAAAAGGATAGGAACAGCACTGGAATGCTGAGAGACAGCTTAAACATTTTCCAGGAAAAGCAAGTCATATCATCATAGAATGGTTAGAGTTGAAAGGGACCTTAAAGATCATCTTGTTCCAGCCCCTCTGCCATGGGCAGGGACACCTCCCACTACACCAGGTTGCTCAAAGCCCCGTCCAACCTGGCCTTGAACACCTCCAGGGATGGGGCAGCCACAGCTGCTCTGGGCAACCTGGGCCAGGGTCTCACCACCCTCACAGTCAAGAATTTCTTCCTCCTATCTCATCTAAATCTGCCCTCTTGCAGTTTAAAACCGTTCCCCCTTGTCCTATGGCTCCAGTCCCTGATCCAGAGTCCCTCCCCAGCTTTCCTGTAGGCTCCCTTTCAGGATGCTTCAATAGACTCTGGTGAAATATGCCATAAGCTTCATTTTGTCACAGTAAAATCCTGAAATTATTCTACTTTCTCTCTTTATCTATGAGCTCTCATAATGCCTTCAAGATATAAAAAGCTTCATCACTCTCCAGCAAAACAGACATTCACTTACTAGATCATTAGTGGTCAGAGTCTCAGCACTCAACACACTTGGCAACAGGTACCTAAGCAGATGTATTTCAAAAGACCCTCTGTGAAGGAGTCTGAAAAGCAGCAGGAGCATTAATGCACTAATTCAATACTTAAAACTGCAAATCCATCTAAATACTCAAAAATTACATTATATGGTAAGATGTGATATGGGGGGAAGAATCCATTTAAAAAAAAAAAAAAATTAACTGAATGAATATGAATCAACATACATATCCGACAACCAGTCACCTTCAGTAAGCAATGGGACTGACCTATGTTTGCAGCCATCACTGCTCATAGCCAGGGTAGCTGACGCATGTTCAAGGATAATAAATCACATAAGCTTTTAGCCTTAACATTTGTGCCTTGGGCTGGCTCTGGGCCCATGCAGAGAAGACAACGGCCTCACAGTTCTCTGTCCCCAGTCCCTTCTCTCCCACTCGCCTCCTCTTCCCACAGGAGAAATAGCTCCGCCATGGCCCAGGTCTCAGCCTGCCATTCCTGGGGTAACCAAATCAGCCTCGGTCTACTATAGACAGCACATACACCAAGAATCAGGTGGTGCCACAAAGTTCACTTCCATTGCACTGACAGACCATACCCGACCTGTCTGCATCTATCAAACGAGTTATTAGACTCAGCCACAGCACTGTATTTCAGTACAGAGAAAAGAAGAGAATCCCAAAGGATTAATTTAATCTGAGAATCCCAGAATCCCCGGGGTTGGCAGGGACCTCTGGAGATCACCTAGTCCAACCCCCCTGCCAGAGCAGGGTCACCCAGAGCAGGTTGCACAGGATGGCGTCCAGGCGGGTTTGGAATTTCTCCAGAGTCGGAGACTCCACCACCTCTCTGGGCAGCCTCTTCCAGTGCTCTGCCACCCTCCAAGGAAAGAAGTTCCTCCTCATGTTCAGATGGAACTTCCTGTGTTCAAGTTTGTGCCCGTTCCCTCTTGTCCTGTCACTGGGCACCACAGAAAAAAGACTGGTGCCATCCTCCCGGCACCCTCCCTTTAGGTATTTATAAGCATTGATGAGATGAGAACCAGCACTAGATGCTAAATGACAATGACAGAGTGAAAGCATAAAAATCACTGCCAGCAAACAGCAATCTCTATTGAGTTTAAACTGAAAGTAGCAAGGTTGTGAGAAGAAAGAGGAATTAAAAAAGCTTGACACAAGAAAAGTCAGTAATGCCACAATTTACACACCACACACTGAAGACCACAGCTGTTTTTTTAAGCAAGCAAGCAATTCTGAAACCTGCTTAGCTGGAAACATAGCAGTAGTTTCAACACAGATTTAAAGAAAGGAAAATCCTGGATGACCAAAAAACCTCCCTCCAACAGCTGCAGCCAGTTTATACGAATAAGTCAAACAGACCCAGGTTCCCCTGCCCACCTTCCAAGCTACGCTGGCCCCAGAGCAGGGCTGCATGGCTGCACTGTGCTGAGCCGTGCGTGGGGTAAAGGCTCCGGCGTGCCGCCGATTCACCGGCGCCAGCGGCTGCTCCCAGCACCAGCTCCATCCCGTGCTGGAGCGCAGTGCCCTGACGGCGGAGGCAGCAGAATGGAGAGCGGAGATACCCTCAGCCACCACCTGCCACCAGCCCCTGGCTGGTCCCAGCTGCCTGGGCTCCTCCGAGAGCAGCACACTTCACATCCCCGTGCCAGCGGCCATGCCCAGGAGAAGCGGACCTGGCAGCGACAGCCTCTTGCACCACCTCAGCTTGAACAGACTGAGTTTGTCCTCTTAGACTGAAAGTATCAGAAATCTGAGGGCCACAATTCCCTCTGCCCCTGGTGAGATGTCCATATCACAGAAGATCTTCAGACGCTTTTACTATGTGAAAGAAACATGAATGGCACATCTACTCTGTCACTAAAGATACAACCCAAAGCACGGTGGAAGTTCAACAGCTACTGTCAAGAGAGCTGCTGAATGCTACCAGTCACCCAGGAATGAGCAGAGGAGGAATTTTAAGTGGCTATAGCTGCAAACGGATTACAGAGACGGCTAGAAGCCCTGTAATAGATCATTAAGAGAAAGAGAAAAAAGTTCTGCAAGCAAATGTATTTCATCTTCATCTGTTCACAAATAATCACTCGTTAATGGCAGATGGGTTTTTTTCTCCAGTTATACAATCTCAGTGGACTGAAGAGATTACACAAAGACAACCAAGTAGAAAATATTTCAAGAAATCTTGATTTATTGTCAAAAACTCAGGCTTGCTGCAATTTGCAGGGGAAAATTAAATGTGTAATCTGTTAAAAAAAAAGGAGACAGATTCTTTCTGAAGTTAAAGGCTTCTGAACCCAGTTGTGTCACAGGCAGGCTGTAACACCAGCTACTCTAGAGAATTTCCAGTCCGCCCCACCACAAATATGCTTTTTTCAATGGCGATAGTTTTGCCAAGCCAAACTAAGTTTCATTGCCAAACTACAATGTCCTCCTTAATGTAAGGAAGAGGAAGTGCTATAGTTTCTGAACAAAACAATTATAAGCATTTATTTTAACGTGAGAAAAGGCAATGTACTTCCCCCTGATCTGACTTTCAGTAAACTGCTTCGCTACCACGTTCCAGCAGATATCAGCCTGAGGCAGACAGAGCAGCACGGAAAATTTTAGCTCATAACACTTAATGCTCTCTGCCATACAGCTTTGCATTTTGTTCCACCCTCAAGATGTTATGAAAGATATTTAAATGAAGAATTGTAGGAATAGGTGGTGTTTAAGTGCATTCATCCAGACAGCATGTGTTTGTGTTGTCAGAAGGTTGCAACCGTAACTGCACAAGGAAAGGCTGCTGGCTGCTTATCAGCTTTCATCCAAAAGAGCTCCTCAGAGGCAAATGTCCTTGCTGGCTAAGCTGCAAGTGGGAGCTACATGTTCTCCAAAAGAAATAAAGGATCAGTAACGTCTCCTCTACATGCCAGTAAATCATAAATGGTCAAATGATTACTTGTCTCTGAAACTCTAAAGGAGAAAACTCTTTTCTGAGGACATTTTTCAATAGTTTTCTGTCATTCAGCTAATCATAGAATGGTTTAGGTTGGAAGGAACCTTAAAGATCATCTCTTTCCAGCCCCCTCTGCCATGGGCAGGGACACCTCCCACCAGACCAGGATGCTCCAAGCCCCGTCCAACCTGGCCTTGAACACCTCCAGGGATGGGGCAGCCACAGCTTCTCTGGGCAACCTGGGCCAGATTCTCACCACCCTTATAGTGAAAAATTTCTTCCTGAGATCTGTTCTAAATCTCCCCTCTTCCAGTTTGAAGCTATTATTCCTCATCCTATCACTACATGCCCTTGTAAAAAGTCCCTCTCCAGCTTTCTTGTAGGCCCCTTTCAGATACTGGGAGGCTGCTGTAAGATCTCCCTGGAGCCATCTCTTCTCCAGGCTGAACAACCCCAGCCCTCTCAGCCTGTCCTCATAGCAGAGGGGCTCTAACCCTTGGAGCATCTTCATGGCCTCCTCTGGACCCGCTCCAACAGGTCCATGTCCTTTTATGCTGGGGGCTCCAGAGCTGGACACAGTATTCCAGGTGGGGTCTCACCAGAGCAGAGCAGAGGGGCGGAATCACCTCCCTCGACCTGCTGGCCACGCTAAGGTGCAAGCTAGCCCATAGGGCCCCCACAAGGTCATTCTCCAGTCTTGCATTTCCTGGGAAAGATGCATGAAGACCAAACCATTCAGTCAAAATTTCTTTGAGTACACCTTCTTCAGCCCTACTTGTCTGATTTAATCTGCCATCTGAATGACAAGTCAGGTTTAAATGGAGCCACAGGGCCACGACACTCTCCCATCACAGCCACCCCTGTACCCCCTGGCACATACGGCAAGGTGCACTTACATGACATACGTTAATTCTAAATTCCACAAAGTCACAGGACAGAGAGAAGAACGACCTCACAGCCCCTTTATCGACGCATTTACCTTGGCTTCTACTTGAGCAATTTTTATTAAAACTGCTGTTTCTGGGCAATTTTTATTAAAACTCAAGTAAATTTAAACTGCAACCACCAAGTCAATAGTGATGTATTAATTGACCCTCCATAAAATAGATTAATTGCGGGACACGGGCACAGACTTACAGTGAAAAGGACATAGCAGTTTTGCGTTCACCTCTATGAACCCAGCACTCACAAAACTCGTACAGCAGACAGTAGGACGGGACGAGTCCCGCAGGAGCAAGAGATTTGCACGTATCGCTTCCAGTGCGAACAGCAACCCCGCGCCCTTCGCCATACTCACAGTTATGGGAACACTGAGGGATGATCATCGCGATGCTGAAGTAATCGAAGCATATCCCACACCGCAACAGGTCATCCACCGCCTGCAACGGGAAGCCGAGGTCACCGCGCCGCTGGCGTTGGGACACGGTACGCGGGCGGCAGGCTCGTCGCCCGTCGCTCTGTGCCCTCACCCAGCGCAGGTGAAGGCAAATCCCTCGCATGAGGCGAGGGCGGATTCAATGGCAGGGCGTTCGGCCGCAGCCCCGACGGCGGCGGCTGCCCCGCGGCAGGGCCGCGCTCAGCTCGGGCCCGCCGGGGCACGACCAGGCCCGGAGCCCTCGGGCCGCCGCCGGGGGGAGCCGCGGAGGACAGCGCGGGCTGCGGTGCCGGCGCGGCTCCGCCCGAAGCCGGGCCGCCCCGCGGGACGCTCCCCGGCCGCCCCGCTGACACCCCGGCCGCCATCTCTCCCTCCATCCCTCCCTCCCGCCGCGCCGGCAGCAGGCCCCGCCGCGCCTCACGCACCTTCAGCGGGGACAGGCTCGCCGGCCACGGCGGCTCCGGCACCGGCAGCGCCAGGGCCATGGCGGCCCGGCCCGACCCTCGCCTCACGCCCTCCCCGGCCGGCAGCGAGTCCGAATCCCCCGCGCTGAGCCCTGCGCGCCGGGACGGGCCGCGCTTCCGGCGGCGCCGCGGCTGCCGGGAGCTGTAGTGCGGGCGGCGGGGCCGGGAGCGCGCCGAGCCCGCCCGGGGACGGGGACGGGGCCAGGCCGGCGCCTCAGCCCCGTCTCCGGCGGGGCCGCCTGCTTTTCAGCGTGCGCCCCGGGCCGCGTTGGTCAACCTCAACAGCCTCCGCTCCCGGTAACCGCCCTCCCGGGGCAGCCTGCGCCCGCCGAGCCGGCGGCCTGGGCAGGATGAGGCCGAGCCCCGCGCCCGCCGAGCCGGCGGCCTGGGCAGGATGAGGCCGAGCCCCGCGCCCGCCGAGCGGAGGGAGGAAGGCGAAGGTGCCGCCACCCAGCACGAGTGGCACCATCGGCGGGTGACTGAACGGGCATCCCCGGGGTGCTGTGGAGACGTGGGACCCCCCGGCGTAGCAGGAGCTGGGCACTGAGCCTCGAGGAGCCTTCAGAAACTGCCAACTTGTGTCACAGCTGGAGTGTATTCAGTTTTCATTTGCTAATGACATCTAATTAAACACTTGGGAAATTTTAAAGTCCTATGGATGAACACCATGTAATTTTTCAGCACCAAATGCATCATCTGCCGGGCGTTTTCAATACCTCCCTCTCCCCTTTTTGATGCACCTGTGGAAGTTACCTCATAACACAGACATCACCAAAGCAGCTGAAATAACGGCACGGATTTCTGTGCATTCGTTGTGTTCATTGAACTCCCATGGACAGCTTATGGATGCCATACAATTCTCGACCACTGTGACAAGTTGTTTACTCGGGTGACAAATGAGATGTGTCACTGAGTGCTCCCATAAGCTAGATGAGAGAGTCTTCACCCGTATCGTCCAGGAGATGTTGAATTAAAAAACATTTAAGACACTGTGTCAGTGAGATTTGGAGAAGCGGTCCCCTCCCTAACTTCCCTTCTGCAATTAACCGGCTCCACCACCTCCAGTCAGCCCTGGGTTCTGCTTACGTGTCTCCGTACAGGTGCACGTCAGCCCTTTGCCATGGGAACGACCTTCTGCGCAGACCTGCACAGGGCTGTGCTGGGTTGCCATGGAAATGGGCATCATCACCATCGCTGCTGTCCTGGGCACGGCCAGATCTGGCTCTTTGATTTCTGCAGAGGGGATGTCGCAAAACCCAGGTTATAAATACATGGCCTTATGGATGAAAAACAAAAAAAATGGCAGGTAGCAATGATCATGGCTGAGTACTGCTGATGTGGTTTCAGAAGGTTTAATAATTGCCCGGGAGTTTGGGGGAACTTAGCACATTGCCAAGGTCACGTAGGATGAAACTGCAAAACAAATTGCGCTGTCTCGGTGCCATTCAAATTTGAGAAGCCAGCCATTTACTGAGGCCCGCACCGAGGCCATGCCACCGCTGCTCACGTAGTGCCCATGGCACGTGGGGCGCAGTGAGGGTGAGCGATGTCAGTCCCCTTGCAGACACTGCACTGCAATGCTCTGAGACACTTCACGCAGTTATGAATATTCCTGTTGATTAAATTTGTCGAGGCAGAGGTGTTTACACACACACAACCATATTTCACTATTTCATCTGTTGGTCTGCAGAACAATGCCTCACTTCGCCTCCTTCGTTTCACAGGCGTGTTTTAGGCACTTCACATTTGTAGCTGCTGGTGACTCAAACGTGCTGTTATCTGAAAACCATGCGCACGCATGCCTGATTTTTCCTATAAGATGAATTTTTGTAGCAGTGTAATTTCCACGGTCTCACTCCTGATTTGTGCTCGTCTGGTTTTTGAATCCGATAAAATAAAGTCAAGCTCCATGAACTGGCAGTCAATAATTCTCATATATATATATATAAAAGGTACTCTATGACCCACATGATGGAGAAGGTCAGAAGAAATTATCATGATGGTCTCTGCTGGCCTTACGCATTATGAATCTCTGAATTTATACGTTTGAATGGATCTGATTACTGTCTGACACCTGCCAGAAGTTCTAGAATTTACAGAATAATTTCATTGCCAATTAAGTGCCCATTCTTTTCACCTTAAGGAATCCATTTCTTCTGCTTTCTCTGCAAGCTGAGAAAAATTAATGTATCAATCTTTTATGGTTCTTTTTCAATTTTCTGTTCTTCTCTTCCTTCACGGACTCTGCAGATCTTGTTCCAGGTTCACACACTTTCTGACATGAGCTTATTGGTTGGCAATTAACTCGTCCTCCCCAGGAACGGACACAAAGGTTTCATTACTACAGCAACATGTTTATTTTTTATTTTGGTAGACTGACGAAAAGCAAAGGGCAATGAGTTTATAGCCGAGCACCATCCACACAGGCTGCTACTGATTAAAAAGCAACTTAAACTACTTCCATGGTAAAAGCACCCTATCAAAAAAACTGGAAAACCTGTGCTTTCACCTGACTCCTTCTCCATTATACCAAAAAAACCTGTGTGACTCAGTTAGAGGGCATGCACCTTCTTGGGCAGCAAGGCTGTGAGCTCAGGGCCGTGGGTCGCTCCGTCTCACGGGCAGCGTTTAGCAGAGCCGTCCTCTGGTTTGCGGTGGCTCTGTGCCACGGGATCTGGAGAGACGGGAGTGAGGTGGCAGGGATGGAGCTGGGGGCCATCTCACCCGGGGGTCTCACCCCACGGAGGGGCAGTCCTGGTTTGGAAGCAGCAAAGGACATTCCAGTTGGAGCTCTGCCCGGCAGAGCCGTGGGTGCCCCCCCAGTCTGGGTGGCTAAAAGAGCATGGTTGTTTGGGAGCATTTTCCCCGCGGGGCGCAGTCCTGCGGGATGTCCCGCAGCAGCTCTCCCACTGCGGGGACAGGCGCTGGGAAACCTCTCACACCCCTCCAGCTGTACCGGAGCACTGGGAGAATGGTCAGGAAAAACGCTCCCGCCTGCTCGGTGGGAGCCTGCTCGAGCCTCCTGTGTCCCAGGGAGCAGATTTAAACCCACGGACTCCTGCAGAGTGAGGACAGTTACCCTTCTCCGTAGGAATGCTTCCCGCTGTTTTATTGGCACTTTGGACTTTGGTGTAGCAGTACTAAACTGGTTTATTTTGCTGAACTACCAAGTTACGACTTGTTATTATACACAGAACACCAAAGCAGAGAACATATGCGCGCCTCCCAACCCCCTGAAATATTCACTTAAGTTGAAATACCAGTAGGTACCAACCTGCGTTTCTGTAAGCTTATTGCCCTGTTCTGTTAGTAGAGACAAATGTACCAAAAAGCTTAGCAGGAGGTGGAGCAGCCTGACATGAAGCAACTCTCCAAAAGCTACTTAATTTCATATGTACTGTTGAGACAAAGAAAATATTTAAGTGGAGTTTTACGTAGTTCCCAGCTGGTTGCGCACAACTTCATAACGTAAAAAGTGCTTGTTCCCACATAGTGCTCCAGCTTCACCACTCCTTACAGAACTGTTGTTTTTCTCCGTGCTCTGACAAGCAGCTCGTCTTCAGCTGCCCTTAGTAGATTGCTCTTCAGAGAAAATACTCCACCAAGCTCTGCCTCTTGTATGTATGTGTCACTGGACATACTCTGTGATAGAAATACAAATGCACCATGGAAACAAGCCTCTGGGGCACGAGCATGTAGAGTGGATGAAAATCTGCAAAAGAACATACTGTACTTCAAAAAAAAAAAAAAATCAAACCCCAAACCGTAGAACATTTTGAATTGATTGTTTCTAAATATTTTCAGAGATTCCTTAACGTTTAAAGCAGTGGAAAGTTTCTCATCATGTCATTCCCAACTAAAGACAAGAAGAGCCTGAATACCATGAGTAAGATAGTTCAAAAACATTTAACATTGACCTAACTCTGTCCTTATGTTAAAGTTGGCAGTAATTTATTGATTTCTACTTGACTAAATTTAGTCTGATGTTGAGAATTTTAGAACAAAAAGATCCCACCATCAAGTACTAACTCTTGAGACGGGACTACACGAAGTCCCTGTCAAAGCAATCATTTCAATAGCAATCTGAACTAAATATTCACCATGCCAACCAAAACAATGGCATTTCAGATCTAACATCTGCCAGCGCAGATAGCCTCAACGGCCCGTCAGACCAACACAAGTTAACCAAGACAAGCTTTGGCCCAGAAATGTAGCTAAGACCCAGCCCTCGTTCAAAGAGCTTTACTCGTTCTTTCCTGGACTGAACCGAACGCGCAGCATCGGACAAAAGCCTGCGGCAGCACGGCGAAGGCATAGCGTGTAACAGCCTTCGGGTAAGTCATGGGCTTAGCACCGCAGCGTGAGCTTGCTCTTCTGTGTCAAAGGTTACTTACGTGATAGCTAGCACATCCACTGGCATCATCTTTTTGTAATAAATAGTTTTAGCTAAAAGAAAATACTACCTGAACATATCAGTAGTTTATCAGTCTTGTTTCTACTTTTCAAATTTTGTAAGCAGTTGAGATTATGAGCTACAAATATAAAAATATATATATTTTAATGAATGCATACAGCCTTGGTCACTTAGCAAGTCACAAGGGTCCAAACACAGGGGGTTTAAATAGAGTCGTTGCTGGAGGTAGAGGGCTCAATTTTCAACGTCCAGTTGGGCGCTTCTACCCTAGTTTTCTGCTGCAAGTAAAAGGTAATCTAGCTGTAACATTTCTTGCATTAGTAACTGGTAGCACCAAACACATGTTTTTTTCCTTCAGGAACCTGTTTGCAGTCTCTTTCCTTCTAAATAAGACCTTTCGGGATGACAGCAGCAGGAGAAACGACGTCGTTTCCCCCTCCTGCAGCAAACGCTCCGTGCGGGCTTGTGAAGCGATCCGAGAGGAGCCTGTCCGCTGGGGGCAGGTGGGGAGCGGGGGCAGGCTGGGGAGCCGCAGGAAGGTCCCAGGAGCAAGCTCCGGGTGAACCAAGCACGAGAGGGACTCGCTGCCCATCTCATTTTTGGTGGTATTTGATGGTAGAGCATCAGAGTCAGGAGGCGTTAGCAGAGTAACTGGCTGAGAGCGGCACTGGTACTTCAGACCCCTCCTTTCAAAGCACACTACCAGCTCTTCTTAAAAGCTCTGCTGTTAGAGTTTTATATGGAAAGAAGTGCGTAAAGCTGGGATCAAAAGTCTCTCTAGAGTGTACTCAATTTGGCTGCCTTTATCTTCTCATAATAGCCACTATTACCCAGGCTGTCATTTAAGAACTCCTGTTGACTATTAGAAAAAAATGCAGACAGACTTCTCGGGCATGAAGCTGAAGAGAACAGTTTAAATGAGACATATAAATTACTTTACTGAAAAGTTCGCTCTGGAAGTATGGTATTATTTTACAAAGCTAAATCTCTCTCTTCTTCCACATACCACAGTAGGGTGCTCAGCGTTAGGACTGGCCTGGGACGGGGGAGGAACGCAACTCCCACGAGCGCAGCAATGCTTGATTCTTCCTTTGCGCTTTCCCAAGGGGTAAAAACACTTTTCTGTGACCTCCCCAGGATGTGGTGCAGACCACAGCGCGCTAACACCTTGCAAGAGCAGGATGTAAATATTTGAAGTACTGCGCTAATATCGATGTATTTATCCGCTCGATATTCCTACAACAGAGAGAGTATTTTCCGTTTTCACAGGCAGGAAAACTGGGACATTCCGATGCTCACTCTCAGCATCTAATTCCTAGCAAATGTCTAGTGCTTGTGCCAAAGTTTTCTTTTCTGAGACAGAAAGAGCTATCAGAAGCAGGACATTTTATCCTTTTTCCCCTTCTTACTTCAAGGCACGGTCTGAAACGGTTCATTAAAAGTAATAGCATTAGTCTAACGAGATTATGCAAAAATTGCTTTCTCTGGTACCCTTTCCAGAGACAGGAGGCACTGAAGAAATTTAACATTTCTGCTTCGAGTCTTTTTCACGGCAGTGAGATGATGCAGCTTCAGTACCTGGCCCAGAGGTTGTCAGTCAGCCGGCGATGCTAAGCGCCGCTCGGCCGTTAGCAGCTCATCGCACCAAAGAGCCGAACACGCGTGAAATGGGTGAGCGTGGGCGGGTGGGCATTACGGCAGCGCCCGGCTCGCCACCGGCGTCAGGACAGGAATTGCTGTCCCGTGTGTGTGCCGTTCAATTGTTGAGTATTTTAGCCGAGAACAGCATGTAGTGAAGAACAGTATGGAATAAAATGTGCCTACATTGGTATAAAAGGCCCTGCTCAATTTTTTTAATGTAAAGAAAGCAAAGGTTAAAAAAAAAAAAGTATATACATAAATAGAAATCCGGAGGTGGATGTACATTACTGTGAGTTTGAGGTGCTTTGTCCTGAGCGAACAGAAAATGAGCTCATGGGGTGCTTTTCACCCGAGAAAGGGCACCGGTTTGTAGCACGACGGTGGCACAAGCAGCCGAATGCGGGACCGATGGAGCGGCACGGGGCAGTCAGACCTGTGGCGGTGGGAGTTCATCTTGGAGGAGTTTGTTGTGCTGGACAGGAGCGAGCCGGGAACATGTTCCATTATCAGTGTTGCTGGCAAACGCTTGCCCTTTCAGCAAAGGGCAAGGGAATAACGGCACAACACGCAGCAAGGCCTCCAGCTCTGCAGCCGTTTCTCAAACGTGGACCTCCTGCTTTTAAACACGCAGTAGATGAAATGCCTTCTGAGACTAATAGAAGACTTGTAATGAGATAATATATTAGACAAAAAATCACAAGCCTTTTCACTAAATGTTTACAGCCTCTAACTGTTGATTAAATAGTTTAATTCTTCCTATACCACCCGCCCGGCAAAGGGGTATTGACCAAACAAGCTATTTAGCGTGGCAGAGACAGAGAAGGGGCTGTTCTGCTGGGTAAGCTAATGCTGCCGTCTGCTCCCACCATCGATCTGATGTCCTCTAAATGGTGTAATTAAGCTTTGAAGTAATGGGGCAGAATGGAAAGTTAAACTTTGTGAATGCTACTTACTCTTTTCCTTGCAGTGGCTGTCAGGAAGTACTCTGTCCTTCGTCTTTGATGCTATTTGGTTCAGTGTACTAACCTGACCAGAAATCACCGTGTTCTGCTGCTTCACCCTCAGCACAAGCAGAGCCCGGACACCCCTGATACCCCTGGGGCGTTTTATTCTGGGTTCCCATCGTTTCTTCAGAGAGCTGTGAACCGGGCAAGTTTGAGCATCGCAAGCAAACAGAATCAGTAACGACACGCGCCGCTTTCTCCGAAGCACACGCATCGAGGGCGTTTTGCACAACCAGGCGCTTTATAAAGGAGATGGCATTGAGTGGCGAGTTGTTTTATGGCTGCTTTTACAAAATCCAATTTAAACTGCAATTCATCTTTAGTGGCAGTCTGCAATCGATGATCGGCATTTCCAGCTGACACTGGGGCCCTGTAAGGCGCTCGTGCACTTTGCAGCCTCTTTCCCTTCCTGGGGGTTTCTGCGCAGCCCTTGGCACGATGACCCTGCGCTGCTGCGCGAGCTGCGGACGGCGCAGCGACTGGCACGCTGCGCACGCACCGGCCCAGCTCCGGCTGCCGACACCAGGACCTTCTGCTTCCCACCACTGCTTCAGCGCGCTCGCGGCTCGACCCGACGCACGCACCCCATCGGCTGCCGCTTGTGGCTCAGCTCCGTGTTCCCCGGCAGAAAACGGCGCTGGCTCTGTTCAGCGGAGGCTCTCTGGAGAATTCGGGTCTACTCCCGGCTCTAAAACTCACTCGTTCGACTTCAGACAAGGACCACCCCTGCGCCACACTCTCCTTATCTGTTAGGCTGATCAGGGGCTTCACACGACTGCCGTAACACTTTTAACATCTACAGCTGTGAACGCGAACGACTGCTTTAGTGCTTGCAATTTGTATTGCCATTTTTGCTATGCCTGAACGTGCAACTAGAACAAAATCATTGCATTATACATTTCATACATTGCCCTCCCAGGAAAAATTCTCCTGATGTGTATTTTTCAATTTCGAAAGGAAGAAAATTTGTTGTAGTGCTGTAACATCTCTTTGAGAGGTCAAAAATAACATCTTCAAAGTCGAGATGAGGAGCAAGTTATATATTTGAATTATGATCCAGATCATAGGCCACTCACACCCATCACAAATAAATGAATCCCTTCTCTGCATAGCACACAGAGGCCCAAAATCTAGGAAAAGTCTTTTTAATTATACCTCACCTTTTCTTTGCAGGACAAGCAGGCAAATTAAATCACAATGCAATGACAAATTCTCTCTTTTCCAGCCCACGCTGAGCAGGAGTGGCCATCTGCTTTGGAAGGGTCAGGAGCTGCAGCAATCCATGCACCTCGCCGGGATCCCTCCTCTTCCCAGGGCGGGTTTTCCTTTAGCTGCTGTGGGGAAGGGATGTGCCCCCAGCAGCGCCCGGGCAGGTTGCTCAGCGGCTGTAAACACAACAGGATCTTTCCTGGAGCAAACGTGCTGCTGAGAACGTCCCTCGCGCGTGGGAGAAGCACGTGCCTGGTTTCGATGGATTTGAGGGAGGGGGATGAAGGCAGGGAAGCCGTGCGGTTGGCAGCCTGAACTCGCATAAGCTGCAGTCAAAGGACATCACCCTCTGCTGGCGTCGTGTCCCGCTGGGCTGCCATCGCCTCCAGCAGACACAGCCAAAGCGCCGCTGCCCTCCTGCCATGGCTCCTCCGACACAAGGGACAGCAGCCGTGTCCGCTGACGCTTCCACCCTGGGCCTTCCCGCCCTCCCTGCCGTTCAGCAGAACCCTCTGGCTCTCCCTCTGCCTCCCTGCTCTCTCGGCACATCCTCCACCCTCACCAGCGCTGCCCTCACGCAAACAAGGACCCTCAGGCTCCGTCCTCCTCCTCCTCCTCGAAGCGGGTGAGCACATCCCGCCCACCTCAGCGCAGCATCACACCTCCCTGAGGGCCAAGCATCCATTACCAAATGGGATTTAAATGCGCTGTTAATTAGGCTCTGGTGTTCGCAGCCTACTCTCACCTTCGCTTTGATGAAACGGGGAAGCCTGCGTCTGCTGAACAGGGGAACCAGGAACCCTTGGAAGAGCCATTAAAAAAATAGACCTCAGCAGCCATGAAATAAGCTTCCATGAGACAAAGAGTACCTTCCACTCAGCGCCTGGGCTTAACTCTTATGTCTTAATCAGTCTCTGCAATTAGACTGTGTGTGCGGTCAGGGAAGATGCTCGTGCGCTCAGCCGCGGGGAGTGGGGAGGCCGCGGGAGCAGCACCCGCGCTGGAGGCTGTGAGGCTGTGCCGGCCCCGCTCCAGCCCCGGATGGTGGAGCAGCGGTTCTGGGAGGCGGCAGGATAACCGGGCTGGAGCCTGAGCTCCCTTCCCGGCTGCCATTGCCGCTCCTCTGCCAGGGAAAAATCAGACACGGGATCAAAGCAACCAGAGGAGGATTTCACAGGGGCGGAGTGTCGGAGCATCTGTAGGGGATGCTGGGTCAGCCCTGCAATGTCTGTGCTTTTTTTCAACGTGTGTAAATCACCGTGAGATTCAAAGCCAACAGACAGCAGAGGCTGATTCAGAGGTGCTATTTTTCCCTTCATGTCATTAGTTGTTGGCTAAAAGCCTCCAGGTTAATGATGGTCCCACCACCCCGCTGCCGTTTTCTTGGCAAGCAAAGTGCAGCAGCCTCGTGCACAGCAGCGTGGCCAGCGATTCCGAGAGCTTCGGCCGCTGCCTTCCAAGCGTGAAAGACAACAGGGAAACGGCAATAGCATTTCATTAGACAAAATATTCACAGCCCGTGTGCTAAAACGTATTTATCACCCCTGGCGGAGGTTATACTGGCAGGTAACACCACACCGACCTGCAGTCAGCTCCCTTCCGCTACTGTTTGCCTGTGCCACAGGACGCTGGGTATCTGGTCATTTCACTCAGAAATGCCTTGAAAGCACTTCTTTTTTTTTTATTCTACTTCAATGTTTTTAGGTCAATGTAAATCACTGGGAAAAAATCATGCTTTTACAGAGCAGCATGGAAACTTCCATGAAAGAGCTGTTAGAGTTAGCAGCTGAAGGAGCCAGAAATAACATTTAAACTTTCTCTTGAACTGTTTTGAGACAGACACAGTGAGTAAAATCACTCTGGGCATTTCATAATAAACCGATGCTGATCGAGTTGGCCCTGACCTAAGGGCAGCGTGAAATGCCAGCGACTGCTTGACGGGCAGCTCGGGCAGAGGACGCAGCAGACGAACCTGTCACAGCCCTGACTCAAGACAGGGACACAAATTCAAATAATAAGCCATCGATGAATTAGCCTTTGCTGATTTTGGTCTTCTGCCACAGCAGATGCTTGTTGACGTTAGAGAGCCCTTGTTCTAGCACAGGCAGATACCTCCCATTTGGACACTGATGCGGATCCAACAAATGTTACGAAAATCATGAGTAATCTCACTAGCTCCGAGTTACTCCGATATAAAAACTATCAAACTGATAAGCTGTGCACAGCTAGATGCATTGGTAGGTCTGTAATATTTTCCATTCTATTTGATCATCTCCAACAGCTTATTCTTTTGACAGCTGTTTGGTTTAGAGTCACTGTTTGGCTGCTTGGTTCTCAGCCTGGGTGCAATTCCCGTTTTTCCCACCCGAAAAAGCTGCACGCAATTAGTTCAGCTACTTATAGAAAAGCAAGGATGCTGCGTGCTTTTGAGAAATAGTACCAGCAAAAAGACCCCATAATTAGCATCCAAGCACCAGGAACGGCAGCGCTAAGACCCTTTGCTTCTCGGCATGAGATTACTTTACTTTCCAGCGCTAAAATTCCTTCAGTGATTTCCGATGCAGTTATTCCGCATCTCTGGGTGTGCACGACGTTCAGTGCTCTGTACTCACCCCCGGCGCGAGCTGCAATTAAGGTAACAGACAGCAGCTCTCAAATAGGAAACAACATTTTGCATTCCCATGCAGAGGAAGAATAGGTAAAACAGGTGAAATACGGAGGCAAAAATGTCAATACATTAATTGAAGTGTTTCTCAGTTGATATTTCAGCTCTCCTGCACAGATTTAGCCTTTTTCAGCTGAAGGACTTGGGAAGCAGAGGTTGGATACAAATTGTTCCCAGCCTCTTGTGCCATACCTCTGCGGATCTGCCACCGAGATGCTCGTCACTGGGACTTCTTGCTTTTGCTAAAGATTATGTTTGGTTTATTCTGCTGCTGTATTTGTCATTTCATTGACGCCTCCCCCTGTCCTGAATAATAAGCAGTTCTCAGCCTTTGCAGCGCTGGGGTGGCATCTCTGCTCCATCCCCAGTGCCTGGGGGGGCTGCTCCCCCCGGCCAGGGACAAGCGTCCCCGCGCTGACACCGAGAGCAGCCCCAGGCAGGGGCAGGCGACAAATGCAGCAGCGCATTGTGCTGTGACTGGGATGCTGATGAGTCTCCAGGAGCTACAGAAGATCTATTTCCCTGAATCACGGCTTTGCTTCCTGCGCCTCGGCAAAGGCTCCCGCTGCTCCTCGTGCTGCCGTACGCGTCACCTGCGATGCCTTTGTCTCTTCATTTTACCGGGTTAACTGCTGCTCATCAAATAAAGGGGTTGTAAAATAGCTAGAACAAGAGAACTATGAGCAGACAATTTTGGCTCTCGGTCAACTTAGCCTTTTTATGCCTGGATTTATGTATTAGCGGTGAAACTAAACAGGGAAAGAAAGAGCAATTCCTAACCAGAGCACCTGCAGAAAAAACAGCTCCAGCCACTTTGCGGCACTTGCAGCGCAGTGGCGAGGCAGCTTTCCGGCTGGTGACAAATAGAGATCAATAACTCAGCCTGCAAAGAAAACTCTTCCTGTCCAGGGCAGAGCTGACGTTCCAAGGCTGCTTCCAGACCCAAATTCAATGGGACTGAAAGGTAAAACTAGGGGAAAAAAAATCTACATTTTTTTTTAAAAGATTTGGTTCAGATTAACCAGAAATTACCACGATAATTTCAAGCACTTCTGCTGCTGTTGCTTCTCATTTGCCTTTTTCCCTTCCTGTAATTCAGTCTTCCAAATAAAGACTCTTGCAACAAAAAGTGAGGACGTTTCATTTTGATAATTCAAAATAAAGTGTTTTTCTAATTCAATGTCCAATGAGAGTGAGTCCCCTTCCTGTAAAACCTAATAGATGTTTAATACTCACTTTCCCACCAAAAATATCACTGAACATTTTCAGTCAGCTTTATCTGAAAAATCAGGATACATAAACTTGTATGATATTTGCCCTTCTTTTATTTACAATTTCATCAGACATCTCTGCTAATTAGCTATCTGTGAATGAACAAGCAGCAGCAAATATATTCATACACTCACATATGACCTAATTGTGAAGTGCTATAATTGACATCCACGTCCCCGGCTTTTATGTGTTGCTACCTAATAGTAGGAAAAAACTCTTCCAGACGTTAGAATTATTAACCATAGGTCCTGGGTGGCCCGGGTATTTCTGCTCTGTGCTTGCAAGGACGCCCATGCCCAGCCAGCCCTTCGACAGGGCACCCTCAACCTGGGATCGCTGCATCCAGCTGGCGTTCCTGGGAGAAAGGGAAAAAAGAAAAGAGAAGTTGCAGGAAGTTTGTATTTCTGAGCCTCGGGAAGCGTTATAAACAGAGAAGAGGAAAGAACCAAAGATGAATTTGCGGCACGCCACGGCCATCCAGCATTGACACGGCTGCAGTCAAAACTTCCTTTTCCTTGGAAGCTGCTCCTCGAGACTGGGTTCCCATCCTGGTTTCTGTGCTTGCTGCCAGTCCTGCCAGAGGCACAAGTGAAGAGAATCGCATCGTCCCTCGGAGGCTTTGGCAAAGAGACTGCAAACTTTTTAACGGCAGCATAAACAGGCACTCATTCCCTACTTATTTGGGCATCGTCTGAGCAAATGGATGAGGGAGAGTCTTTGTCACCCCTTTTCCCCATCGAAACCCTGGACAGATCCTTTTAACTGAAATCTCCCAGTGCAAATTCCAATAGAGTCCCAGAATCGTCTGTTTTCTCCTCTGTTCTCGTGTTGTCTGGGACTCCCAGAAATGATTTAACAGACAAAAAGAGCTTGTTGTTGTTGTTGTCAGCCATTAAGCACAGCTAGCTCTGGCATTCTTTCTTTCTCCATATTACCTTCCTGCGTTATTTCTTCCTGCGTTATTACCTTTCTCATCTGGAAACCCTAAACTGCAGGTTTGCTCCCCCCCGCCCGGAGCTGCACTCGCTGGGCTCTGTGGCTGCTCCCGCAGTCGCGGCACTCGGCAGTGCTCACTGCCAGCGGATGCTCTGCTCCTAGTTACTGGAAAAAAAAAAAAAAAAAAAATAATGGTATTAATTAAAAATCTATTGGAAGCATAAATCAGCAGAAGTTCAGTGTGACAGACAGTCACAGAGGTCGGTGCCCAAGTTTTCTTGTTCGTTTAATAATTTCACCATAAATTCGCACCTGCTAAACTGTGTTTCCTCTGCATGAATACAGGGTAAGAAAAATTGCATTTTTCACTTAAGCCAGTTTTCTCCCTTTTGCTCAGAGCTTCTCCCTAAAAGGAAAAGCTATTCCCATGGTTGCTCCACAACAGACAACTGCACCAGCCTCCAAGAAACCATTCGGTTCTGTCCTGCAGGGCAGACCTGAAGGCACAAAACTCCTGCGCTGCTGCTGGGATATCATTTACATTTATGTAGAGGCTTCCTTGCTGAATTTGACTGAATATGGAAATTTTATATAGGAGCCATCCAGCTCTGAAATTCAGCTGACTCCAGGGAGAAGTAGAGTAACTGCTTGAAAGTGGTGTACAAGTATTGAATCGCTTGGGATGAACGGGAAGAGTGGCAATGATGGGGATTCGCAAAGCTCTTCTCTGGTCAACTGCCAACCAACCACGCACGAAAAGGAGCGAGAGGTGCGAACCTGGCTTAAACCAGGAGCAGAAAAAGGTCTTGGGGGGGGTGGGTTGCTTTGCTGTGCACAAGCCCACCACGCACCCGCAGGGCGGGTGAAGGCTCCGCTGCCTGAGGAGAGCCTTGGAGCAGTGGGTGCCCCACGGCACGGCACCAGGAGGAGGAGGAGGACCAGGAGGACCCGGCAGCCCCGGGGCTGGGCAGGGAGCTGAGCACGGTGTCCTGTGAAACGCTGAATCGGCAGAGACCATCCCCACAGACCGCTTCATAATTTTCTTCGCAACCGATGCCATCTGGGTCATTTGAAATGAATTCACAATTAATTTAGGGCTAATTAAAACTGTTTCTGGGTGAAGCTATTATTTGCTAGAGAGATCCAAGCCCAGAAAACCCATACGTATGTTTTTCTAACACTTCTTCAGCAAGTACTTAACACTCTGGTTCTAAATATACCAGGGTCGCTGCAAATGAGGACAGAACAGGTGGTTTCAGCCAGTCCAGTAGCCCCAGCTCTAGCGGAGAGGAATTGCCATCACGAGGTGGAAAGTTTCTGCATCATCTTTTGCAGCAAAACCGTTTGTGCTGCTGTCGGCCCCTGTGGCTCCGCTCAGCCCGGCCCCGCAGAGGGCTCGAGGGGCTCAGAGCCGAGCCCCGCACGGTCGGACGTCACGGCCACAAGCCTGAACTTCCCATTGGGAAAGTAAGACCGTCTTCAAGTACAAACGCCCAGTCTGTGGCATGTTTTATAACGAAATGGGCCCTACTTTCCCATTTGCAACGAGATGTAGACAGCTCGTGTTTCCGACAGCTTGGCCTTTCATCGTGGCTAATTTGCACATTTGTATTTTGAATAAAACAGCGCCTGGCCGCTCTCCCCGGCTCAGTAATGAGATTTTCCGCCCATCAGACATCCTGCACGCTCAGTGGCTGACATGTTTTCTAGATTGTATAATTTATTGTGGCTAATCAGCCTCACTGCTGGCGCTTCTTTTTTCATACATCAGCTCACTGCTAGTAGTCAGAGACTGTTCTTTGCTATAAAACTGGAAGTCTCTTCTGGCGAAGTGAGCTACCGAAACAAAAAAAATGGGAAGGCAGGTTCCTCCTCCTTAGCAATGCTTCCTTGCGATTTCTTTTTCCGTATAACTTCAAGGAAGAACCGGTGCATTTGACCGATTTTGTGGAAAACTCGTCTCTTTAAGCTGTTCCAGAAAAAGCTGAAAGTCTCTTCCCTGTCCTCTCTGCCGGCATCGGGGTTTCAGCCCACGCTGCACTCCCGTGATTTACATCCCTCGGCTCAGCAATAGCACTCGGGCAAAGACCAGCACGTGCCGGGGGGACCTGGTGTGCGGGGTTGTGTCGAATCAGGAACACTTGGGATCATCCCGGCCAACGCCACCGATTCACAGGGTTTTCCTTAGCTTAATATGCAGCAAGATTTATGATTTCTTCCACTATTCATACCTGCAGTGAACAACATAGTTAGGAAGTGCCGGGGATTAACTGCAAAATAGACTAAAAGCCAAATTAACTGGAGCCTGGTAAACAACATTGCTCACTGTCCTGCTTTCAAAGGGAAAAGCAATTAGAGTGACTCTATTCTTTTTACTGCTCAATTTCATTTGGAGTAAATCACAATTCTCTGGCCAATGTCTAATGGGGTAAAGGCAGAGGGATGGCAGGCAGCAGCCGCTGAAGGAAAACGGCAAGAGACTCGCTGAAGTTAGCATTGAGGAGGTGGGGGAAGATGCAGTCCCTTCCATACGGGTGGATTTACGCTGCTGGATGGTAGGATACATCCCGTAGCCCCATCTCTGACACGGGAAGGCCCCGAGAATTACATCTCCTGCACACAGGCTGGTGGTTCCCGCTCTGCTGTCTGCAAGCCGTTCGTTTGCCTGCTGGTGTTCAGAGGCGTGCGAGTCGAAAGGAGATGTTTTAATAAGATCCAGCTTGCAGAGGTGCATCTCAAGAGCCCGTTCTGTTAAGAAGTAGAGAAAAAACAGGAGGAGGATGGTATAACATTTATTCATTTACGGTACATCTTACTAAGCAGAAGGGACTTACTTCTCCAGGGCCCCGTCTCGCAGCCCGTGCAAACCCAACACGGCGTGATTTTCCTGCAGCCGCAGCACAAAAGCCGTTCCCCTCCCCGAAACACCTTCCGAAGTCCCAGCGCGGGCACCAGCAAAGCCGCGGGCACAGAGCGGTGCCGGAGCCGCTCGGCGGCTGTCGCCAGCTCCCCCAGCCCCGGCATCCCGACGGCGAACCGGCACCAGCACCAAGCGGGAGCTGCGGCCCAGAGCCGCTGCCCGGCCCATCCGCCAGCGCCCGCCGCTCACTGCCACGGCTTCACATTCCCTTTTTCCCAGGAGGAAAATGCTACTGAAGGTAATCAGAGCTGTATGAACCAAATGCTGAATTTGATAGTCCTTTGTGCAGAGACTGCAGGTTGTTATTTGAAAACATCTTCTCAATTACCTTCAATCTTCTAATCCCCCTTTAAATGTTATTCCCATAAAATTACGTTTAGTTCGTTCTCCAGACAATTTGGAGATTACTCTATAGCTTCCACTAAACAATTATAAAAATTAAAACTCTCAAAAAACTCAAACCTTCTAGCTTATCTGTATTTGTCAGCTAATATAATAACAAAAAAATTAAAAATCTGATTAGACAGCAACTTGGAAACAATCCCAGAACATAAAGGAGACTTAATGATCAAAACATCATATTCATAGAAGTATGTAGAGCAGAAATAAATTATAAAGAGAAACTGATGGATGGACATAAGTTTTAAGGATCTATTTCCAACGGAGAAGGGCTTTCCAGGGCACTCACCTGGGATTTGCAAGATAATGCTTTCTGTGCCCAGCTCTGCTACGTCTTCTCTAACTCTGTTCGAAGGATGTCCTCTGGCCGTGCCGCCAATCTCTGCCTGTCGGGCGGCTGACAATACTGCATCACAGGGATGCTGCAAACAAACTCTCATCAGCCCTATCTTAATTTAAGAGAGAAATAGTAGTTCTTAAGGCTCCAGGATCCAAACTTTTTCCTTTGAAGCTGCTTTGCAAAGGAAAAGCTTTACATTGAACCACAGAAATACTGTCGTGTGCCGATGAGCAATATCCCCAGAGATCAATATTCAAGGACATGGATCAGACAGCTCGAGACAGACAACAGAAAACAATGTTTGGACCAAACTGTCAAAAAAAAAAAAAGGAAAAGAATCAGTATGACAAGTTTTCAGTACAAACACTCTGGTTTGAAATCAGGAGAATTCATGCAAAGCTGTAAGAAAACATTACATGAAAACATGTGAAGTCAAATAAAATCTGTTTCCAAAAAAACAAATTTCAAGATTCAAAAGTTGTGGGGTTTTTATCCTCATTAATTATACTAAATATATTTGACACAGAAAAGTTTAAAGGAATATGTGCAAGAGAAATCACTTCTATTTCACCACCCAATTAACTGAAGCAGTGCAATGATTTGGTGGCCCCAAATGATGTGATCCTTCCACAAGCTCGCAAAGGAGAAAGAAACCCCCCCGCCGTTCCCCGGGCAGGGCTGCAGCCCCTGCCCCGTGTGCCGGCACACGCCGGGGCTGGCAAGTGTCGCCCTGCTGCTGGAGGCCATGGAGCAGCCCTACGGAAACGTGGCGAGCCTGCAGCGCTCCAGATAGCCGAGATTTGGGTTGTTCCCCTCGCAGCTGCTGGCACTGCAGTGTAATGCACTAAAGTTGACTGAAACTACCCGAGGAGGGTTTTGAACCGTCAGTTCCCAGTGTACATCCGGCACCCATGGGTGGGCACTGGGCAGGGGCCCGGGAGGCGAGTGACGTTTGCTTCCCAAAATATAGGGGTGTACCCAGGGTCGTCATTAACCCCCACCAGCTCCACTGAGCCTTCGCAAAGTCGTGTCTAATGTTGAACGACTCCGGCGTGCGGAGCAGGCAGCGCTCACCAGCGGCTCCTCTCCTCGGAACACAGACCAGCCTGGTGGGACTGGGCTCCGTGCCGCAGGTACCCAGCGCCAGCTGCAGCCAAAGGAGGTAGCTAGGCGCTCGGTGGATATTTTTTCTCTTCTGAAAGATGACAAACTGTAAACAATATTGCAATAAGAAGATGCCCACCGCACACCTCTGCAGTGACGGATTTGCCCTGTCGGGAATGTGCCAAAGAATCGGCAGCCTCGGGACTCGCACCTCGTGTTGGTGTGAGCGGTGCCGGGCGACTCCGTCAGAGCTGTGCCATGATGAGCACCGGGCGGCCGGTTACAGCAATGAAATAAACGCTCAGGGTTTAAAGCCCATTCTTCTCCAAAGTCCAGAAGGGACTGAAATACTGAACTCTCCTGGCCAGCACAACCACACAGCTCTGCTGTCCGAGGGATCACGCTCCGCACCGGCGGTCAGCGGAGCAGCTGGGTGCGGTGCCCGGCGCGGTGCCCCGTGCCGCCTCTCAGACCCAGCTCTGGGGGGTGCGAGCTCCGGGGGGCAGGAGGGTGCCCCGCTCCCCTGCGTCGCCTCCGCATCCACCCCGAACCCGCGGGGCAGAGCCGTTTGGACAAACGTCTCTGGTGAGTCAGGGTAAGGCACAGGTAGGGTTTGATGCCGGCTGTAAAAAGCAAAAAGCCTCGTATGGCGACAACTGAAACACCAGGTAATTACTTAATTGACTCCATGATTTCAACTTTGGTACAGAAGCCTGCAGCACTCAGGCTAAAAGCAGAAGTCCATTAGTAACGCTAGCAGCGGTTTCCCTCCCACACCACAGAACAGCAGAAGCCTGGAGCGTGTCCTGTGGCGGTGCGATGTTTGGAAACCAGAGAGACACGCCACAGCCGGCCAGCAGCTGCGGCCACCGCCGAGGCAAGACCAGTGCTCAGGGCAAAGGCATCGGCTGCACGAAGCAAACCAGCCCCGTTCCCCCAGCCCTGCCATGCCCGGCCGCAGAGGCAGCTCCAGCCCCCCAGCACAGCCGGAGATCCGGGCACTCAGGCATCGGCTCCATCTGCCAGGAGCACCGGTCTTTGCCGCGCCGGCAGCACCGCTCAGCCAGCAGCACCGGCGCGGCAGTGCTGGTGTATCTCGCGCTGGGTCCAGGCGGGAAGGTCTGACCTGAATGTACCGTCAGGTCTCTCACTCAACGGAACACGGATTTGTGGAGTCACTGTCTCTGGAAGTTCAGTGTTCGCCATATACACACTCCTGTTTCTTCAGTTTTTTGTGGCAAGAAGCTCGTTTTCAGGAAAGACCCCAAAACCCCAGGCTGTGGAATCCCTGCTGGCACCTGTGACAGTGTGGTCCCCCCACCCCTGGTGCCAACCTGACCTTTCTCTCCTGTGACCCTGCCCAAGCGATAACCACCTGTGGTGGCCACAATGGGTGCATGTAGTCGTGATGGCTGCACCCAGCTCAACATGGTTTCAGGAAGATACCACCACAGTAGCCAAGGGCTAACTTGAGCAATGCGCCCACCTAACCACAACACCGGTACTGTGGTCAATATGCAAATATGACTATAGGTCAATCATCTTACCCCCATAAATAGCGCACAGCCCAAGAGCCCTTTGAGCTCTCCCGCACGGCAGTGGCTGCACGCCGGGATCTCCCCTTGAGTAGGGATGCCCTCAAGGTTCCTGCTCGAGGTTCAGAGATTCCTTGCCACAACAGATCCTCAGTAAGTGACTAATAGCTAAGACTTCAAAGTTCAGCATGCTAAGTGATATAAAGGATTGATTGCATACATAAAATCCTTTAGACATAAACCGTTGACCAAGTCTCTGGGATGAGGATTGGATCCAGGCGCACCCAGACCCCTCTCGGAGAAGGAGTTTAGAAAGCAAGGGAAGCTTCTGAACCTTGACTCAACGGGAGGGTCTCCCCGACAGCTCTGTGTGACCCTGTCCTCTATGCAGTAAATAACCAAGTGTGCCTTGCCATCGAATCTTATTAAAACACCATCATATTTACTATCAAACATTGTTAAATCCCTGTTTTATATCAATAAAAATATCACTGTTTCTCTCTACAAGTGAAATTCATCACTCCATCTGCGACAGCACCCCAGACCTTTCTGCCGTGGACACGTGAACTCACACTAGTCTAAACAGAGACACAGACCCAAAATGTCCAGAATTGAGAGATCCGTGCAGGAAAACAAGAACAAAACTCGAACAAGATTTATCATCAAAAATTCAGCATAAAAGTGATTTAGCTCAGTTCCCCACTGGGCAGTACTGGGCCAACCAGCAGCAGCAGCGCTCCGGCTGGGAAGCGGAGGTGAGGGGAGGTCGGCAGCCTTTGGCTGGGCAGAGGGCACCCACCTGCACGAGGCTTTGCAGATTTCCCACTGCAGAGCCGGGTGGTGGGGCTGCTCCAGCACCAAAACATGGGCAAGAAGCCCCCCATCCCCTCCCAGTTGCTGCCATCCCGCTGCACTGGCCAGCCAGACCCGTTGAACGTTGAAACCAGCAAGAGAAAAACAAGTGAGCAAAGAAGTTAGAAAGATATTGCAGAGAAGCGCTGCCAGAACGGGAAAGTACGACTTGAATGACATAACGTCTCAAGGCCGGTTTAGCTCTTGGGTCTTTAAAACATTTCCTTCACTTTTCATAAGACAAACCAAAAATAATATAGTTTTCCAGGAGCTTGCCAATACACATCCTTAAACCAAAAAGAGCACAGAATCATAGAACCAAAGAATGGTTAGAGTTGGAAGGGACCTTAAAGATCATCTAGTTCCAACCCCCTGCCATGGGCAGGGACACCTCCCACCAGACCAGGTTGCTCCAAGCCCCGTCCAACCTGGCCTTGAACACCTCCAGGGATGGGGCAGCCACAGCTGCTCTGGGCAACCTGGGCCAGGGTCTCACCACCCTCACAGTCAGGAATTTCTTCCTCATATCTCATCTACATCTCCCCTCTTCCAGTTTAAAACTGTTCCCCCTCATCCTCTGGCTCCCCTCCCTGATCCAGAGTCCCTCCCCAGCTTTCCTGGAGCCCCTGGAGGCACTGGCAGGGGCTCCAAGGTCTCCAGGAGCCTTCTCTTCTCCAGGCTGAACCCCCCCAACTCTCCCAGCCTGGCCTCCCAGCAGAGGGGCTCCAGCCCTCGGAGCATCTCAGTGGCCTCCTCTGGCCCCGCTCCAGCAGGTCCATGTCCTCCTTGTGTTGGTGTCCCCAGAGCTGGACACAGTATTCCAGGTGGGGTCTCCCCAGAGCGGAGCAGAGGGGCAGAATCCCCTCCCTGGCCCTGCTGCCCACGCTGCTGGGGATGCAGCCCGGGATGCAAAATCCCTGGTTCTGTCACTGCACCGACACCCCCACCATCGGGCAGGCTGCTCCAGGAGGGAATGTCCAGTGCCGCAGCAGGCACGCCAATGGGCACAGCGCGGTGCACGCCCCAGTGCCGTTACTCGCCGGCGCAGCCCAGCTAATTCAGCTGTCAACACTGTACATCAATAACCTCTAGTTTAAAACATGGATAATGGTCCCAGTGAAGTTGACTTTGGCAGGAATAAAGCCACCCTCGCGCCAGCCAGCCCGGGAACAATAGGTTCGGACTTTGTTGTTATCGGCTCATTGCAGCAATGCAGCGGGGCAGCAGAGCGCGGTCGTCAGCTGGATCCAACGCTGTTAGTAAACACCGCAAGGTAATGAACGGCTGAACGCAAGGTTTGTCCCCAAAAGACCTATGAACAATGTATAACTTTTTACAGGAAACGATCATTTATATAATTCCCGTGAACTTCTGTTACCACGCAGGGGAGGAGGGAGCAGGGAAGGCATTAGTCATGCACTAGCAGATGTTTTGACTTATGTAAGGCTCTTTTTTTCCTTTTAAAAAAAAAAAAAAAAAGGCTGCATCTCACCCTGGAGGCTTCTTGGGAGCCCCCTCACCTTCAGTCATTTTGGTGGTGGGGCAGTTAGGAGGTCTCGGCACCACAGAGAGCGCTGCTAAGCTGGGGCTCTGCTCCTGCAAGGAATAATTCCGTCTCTTTTGCCGAGCAGCACAGTGAGCTGCTATGGAGGGAAGGTGCGGAGCTTCCTAAGCCACAGCCAAGGAACACAAGCCCGTGTTTCGGTGACTGAGCACACTTGGCTCTGGGGGCCCGCGGGAGCCCGTCCCCGCCGAGGCACCCTTTGCAGAGGAGCCGACGCCTGCCGTGGTTTGGGCTCAGGAGACGAGGGACACCTTCAGAGGAACATGGCAGCCCACCCAGGCACCCCGCAACGGTACCAGCTACATTGCACAGAACACGTTCACGTTTCAAAGTGGTGAGGAGAGCAAAAAGGAGGCAACTTCTGCCCCGGTGCACATCGGTGTCTCTCTCCTGACCGTGCTGCCCACCCCGGCACGGCCGAGCCGAAGCTGGGGCTCCCTGCCCCAGCAGACACAAACCCCTCCTCACGTGCCTTTCCGTTCTCTCACTCCAACGTGAAGCAGCCATCCCCGCCACCCTGTCCCTGCTCCTGTTTCTCTCTTGCACCACAGTCCCCTGCCTTTAACGCTGCATCCCAACCCCACTCACCGTTCCTCAGTCCCAGTGCAGCGTGTGCTGAACCATGCCCGCTGGCCAACAGCCCACGCTCCCTTTCCTGTGCCATCCTTCAGCTCCTCCGGTGTCAGCGAGCCACCAGAAAGTCATGGAATCATGGAAGGCTTGGGTGGGAAGGGACCTTTAAAGGCCACCTAGTCCAACCCCCTGCCATGAGCAGGGACATCTTCAACTGGATCAGGTTGCTCAAAGCTCCATCCAGGAATATTTCCAGGGATGGGGCATCTGCCACCTCTCTGGACAACATAGGCCAGTATCTCACCACCCTCAGTGTAAAACATCTCCTCCTTATATCTAGTCTAAATCTTCCCTCTTTTAGCCTAAAGCTGTTACACCTTGTCCTATCACAACAGGCCCTGCTAATGACACGGGGACGGTTAAAGCTGCTCGGGATGTCAAGAACATTTATTGCTTGCAGCTGAGACAAATCAGGGTGGCAGATGAGCACGTTTGCTTTGAGCCAGCGTAGGAAGGCTTGGGCTGGTGGCCAGCATCAGCGATGTCCCATCGCCACAGGGAGCATCTCAGGTAGCACGAGGCCTTTCAAGAGCTGCGGAACCGCATCCCGGCACGGTCGTCAGAGACTGCTCAAGCTTTCGGGAAGAGCAGCCAAAGCATCCGCGCCAAGCTCTCACTGTGGAGCTCACGCTCATCTCATTTTCAAAATCCCCCAGGCGGCTGGTTATCTTAATTAAGATATTTATCTTTGTTAAATAGGACCGAACACATTTGCAAGTCCACAGAGACGTGTCTTATTCATACTGATGGCCACTTGGGGTGGAATTAGGAGCCGCCAAGAGGGTGTCTGGCCTTTGGATGCTGACAACGGCCGTGATTAGATTTAAAGGCCTGGGATAAGTTTTGCTCCAGTGCTGGAGCTTCATTTCCAAGGCACAAACCTCCATTGATTTTGTAGCATCAAGTACTCCAAGCGTACGTCTTAAAGATTTCTGGGGAGGGATGAAGTGTCTCTATCATACAGAGCAACACCGGTTTACCTGCAACGCTTACTCTGATCTCGATGCACGAGATTTATTTAAAATCCAGTAAATTCCATTTGCTGCACTTTGCTCTCATGAAACACTTAAACCAAAACGCTTCAGCAGCTGTTGCCTCCCACCCGGCTGACAAGCGAAGTGATCCTGAAGCGCACCAGGAGCGCAGCGCTGTTTTTCAGCCGAGCTGCAATCATAAAAAGGTTTCCAACTCCACACCGCGCTGCAGTGTTTACAGAAGATGGATAATGCTGCAATCCCTAAGGCCTGCGAAAATCTGGTTTCCGATGTTTCTATAGAGAGTGAGCCTGTAGGTATATATTAAGGGTGTATAAAGTTAACAAAAGTTGGGGAAATACTCTTATTTTTCCCTCTGCTACAGTGGCCAGCTTAGGCGCAGGATACAATACAACATTCCCACTGGAGCAGGCAAGGTCAGACCTGGCTGCAACAGCTTCAGCAGATGCACTCCGGCACCGAAACCTGTTCTGTCGGTGTCTTGGGCACATGGACGCTGCACCGGGGGCGAGCGCTGCAAAAGCCCCTCCAGCCGTGCCGACATCCCTGCGGAGGAGGGTTTCGTGGCCGCAGAGACCTCCCGCACTGGCTGCATTGCTCCGGCCGGGAGGATGGACAGCTGACCCGCCGGAGCGGGCACCGCAGAGCTGGCCCGGCACTGCCGCCGTGTCCTGCTGGAGCCCAGCCGGCAGGCGGGCAGGATGGGGGCAGCCGGGGGCTCTGCCGGCGGCACAGGCTGCGCCCCCACGCAGCGAGATGTGGCTGCTGCGCATCAGCGCTGGAGAGCCAAGGGAAGGGCTGCAGCTCCAGGGAGATAGGGAATATTGTTCTGGTTACATGCTGGAGCAGGCAGGGAGACATTCAAAGACAAATACTAAAATTAAAACTAAAAACGGAATGCACTCGAACCCAGCACGCACCGCAGCGGCGCTAACTGGTGCCAGTTTCCCCCACGCTGACGAGCCATTGCCAGGCAGACCCCGGGGAATTTACTTTTTTAAAAAGGCTTTGCCAGTTTCAAGAATCAATCTCAGCTGGCAAATCCTTTCCCCTCTCCACAGGAAATTAAACGTATGCTCGCAGGGAATGTCTCCAAAACACAAGCGCATCCACGCAGGAAAATCTCCGCCGCATGACGCGGGTGGCAGCCAGCCCCTCGGAGCCCGTAGCTGCTGGGCAGCCCTGGGCGCTGCGTGCGCCACGGACAGAGGGCATCAGGGAGGAAAAAATGCACTGCACGGCCCGAGGTGGATGTGGTCCAGCCACAAGTGATGAGGGCGCACGTAACCTACACCCTTAGCAATTACTGCATACCCTTAGCAATTAATATATAGCCTTACCAACAAAGCCAACGCAATAGAGCGGCTGCCAACTACTAGCAAGACAGGGGAGCGCCGGACCAGTCGGAGCAGAGACCGGCAGCTCACCACTGCCCGCAGGGACCCGTAGCCGCAGCCCTGCCCAAGCCGAAGGCAGCAGCCCGGTCTCTAACGTCCCTGTGAACGGGGATGCCCAGGGTGGCTGTCCCCAAACCATCCCATGGGGCCCTGGCTCTCATCAGGAGGGGATTCCCCCTCTGCAAGGGACGGATGAGCACCAGCGTGACCCATGGCTGGGTGCAGATGGCCACGGTCACCAGTAGCACCGACAGAGCCACGTTCGGGGCAGTCGGACTCAGGGGCACTACAGGAGAGCCTGGAGGGGGGTGGGCACATACAGCCCCATGCCACAAGCTGGCTGCAGGCTTTGGGCATGCCATGGCACTGTGCTCCGTTTTTGTTTTAAACATGGATGGAAAATCTTTACCTCATTTGCTAAAAGCACTTTAATGTCTTTACACAGGAAAAAAAAAATTAAAATGTATTACTAATTTGGATTATTTAATTCAGTCAGCAAGACTGAAAGCACTTGCTGCACTTCAAGTCCAGGTTCAAAGCATTAATCACTCTAAATTCTGCCACCGTTTCCTTTACATTTCATTTCTGTGTCATTCTTTCATTCATTAGCCATGAGCATGACAAGTGACAGACTGCCCTTAAGTGCTTCTTTAAAGCACGTACAGTGAACGGCTGTTGGATCCACATAAGTATTGAATTATTGGATCCACCTAAATAAAAGGCAAATTACCCTCTGAGCATTTCTTGACAATCAATTATCCCAGAGATGACTGGAGGAGGCAAAGGTTTCATTTCAGCACTTCGCAGCGGTCTCATGTTAAACTGTCAGGTCCTCGGTGAGGCCGAGACCTGAGGTCGGGGCACTGCCGCGCTCTCAGCACCAGCAGAATCTTTCCAGAAGCGTTTGCAAAGTTAAAAATAATGCAGTGCTATTTCCCTTCGCCAGTGAAGAACAGGGGCAGTTAGTTCGGTGCTTCCCGCCCAGCCCTGCCGTGGTCGTCTTCTGGGTTTGCACTTAAACAATTTTCCGTTAGGAGAAATTTCCTGCCCTCATTCCATTAAGAAGCGGGACTGGGAGACGAAGGGTCCCCTTCGCCCTTCGGTCTGAGACGCGGCTGCGATGCCGCCAGGGTCTCTGCCGTGTGCATCGCACCAGCATCCCCCGCAGTGCCAGGCCCTGCCGAGGTGCATCGCTCGGTGAGAGCCAAGCCTGGCTGCCGCAGGGCCCGGCAGCATTCCCGCGGGGTCCAGAGGTACGAGCCGTGGAGACGGACCCCCTCCAGCCTGGCCCCAAACGGCGGGACAAGGCACAGACACAAACAACAGGCGAATTGTCAGCGACGGGAGAAGCGGCTCCCGAAGGCAGGCTGGGAGGTACGGCTGTATTTCACCGCACGGATCGGGGTGTCCCAGGGGACAGGGAAGGACAGTGTGTGTCCTGGACCGCACCGAGCAGCCGCAACCGCGGCATCTGCTGCTCCCCACCGCCCAGCCTTGGCCGGGCGCCTCCGGCACCTCCGCTGAGCTGCTGCAGCTCCCAGCCCGGCACAGAAACACCTTTTATTGTACTGGGATGCTGGGGGGAGTGCTGGATCGCAGCGGGGTCTGAACAGCGCCTGAACTGGCACGAGGAAAGCCGAAGAGACACTGACGGGACGCAGGGAGGGGAAGGAGTGGGAAGCGGATTTGGATATCGAACAAGGGGTCAAGCCCAAAGCGGTTCCAGAAGGTGAAAAAGAGGTTTTTACCTTGGTTTTCCAGAGGAAAGATCAGCTCAGACATAATGGCAGAAAGCAGCCCCCGGGGGTTACCGCAGACCCCACGGGCAGCGGGAAGTCACAGCCCACCCCAGCCAAAGACTTTAAATGGCAGCGAGGACACCAGGTTTTGGCGTCTGAGGGGCACAGAAGGCAGCGGCGGAGGCGGCGAGCTCCCGCCCCGCTGCAGACCTGGCCGCTTCAGGGGCGAGATACTACCCCCATCCCCGCCCAAATTCCTCTCACCCTGTTATTGTACGCGTGCTGTTAACTCAGTGCGATAAGCACTATTTCCCCCCCGGTATTTGGTAATACGCCTCTAGGCTAACACACGCTGTGTTGGAGAGTGCGGGGGGCTGTGCCAGGGCACATCTCGGCTGTGGCGGATGCTGGCAGGTCCCACCGGAGCCTGGGGAGAGACCAAGCACCCCCCCAACACCAACCCCATCCCTCGCTGCTAAAAGGGCCTGGGAGTCACGGCCGGACGCAAAGCGCTGTCCCCAGGGCAGGGCTCCGCTGGGTGCCGGGGGCAGCTTCCCTGCCTGCACGTGAGGAGGGACGACCGTGATGGTGGGGGATGAACAGCATCAATTGCAAGAACAACTGGAAGACGGCAGAGAGAGACACACTCCTGGGCACAAATTCTTCTGCATCTGTTCTAGTGCGCAATGGAAATCTCCCGCTCCTTTCATCGTACCTACAAACGACTTTGCTGTTTACTGTGGATGATCCTATCATAAAAGGTAAGGACATAATAATGGGGCAGGCATAAAAGAAAGTAAAACAGCAGAAGAACGAAACAGAAGGCAAGGTATCCCGGCCGCCCTGCCTCTCCCGCTGCCTGGCAGGCTGTGGAGCCATCCAGTTCTTCCCAGCATCCCTGTGAGAACACGGCGTCTTAGAAACAGCGATGATGCACTCGTACTCATCGCATTTAAATGTAATTAGGACCTTATTCCTTGATGCTGCCATACTGAAAGCAAGTTCAGTGCACGCCTGTTCCCAGGAACACTTCCCGGGAGCGTGTGGCTCCGCTCCCAGCCCCGTGCTGGGCACTGGGTGCTTCGCTGCAGCCCCTGCAGGGCTGGGGGCTCTGCAGGGTCAGGGGTCCCCCTTCTCCCGCGGTGGGCAGCAGCGATGCTTTAAGAGTAGTACTACCAGCAAGCAGTGAATTAATCTCTCGCTTTCCCCAACCAGCTGATCGCACATCCGACAGCTTGTTTGCACGTCAGTTGGTCCAACAGAAGATCCGTGTCCTCCTGCCCCCCTTGGGCGTCCTTCTGTCCCGAGACCCCTCCCGGCACAACCCCACAGCCAGGCAGCTGCTCTGCCGTCCTGGCGTCGTAGTGATAAAAGCTGCGCCGAAGCACCACGTCATCACCGGGACCTCTGACGCCCTGGATCGCTCAGTCTCCAGACGCCTCACGGTAGCGCGAAATGCCCCCGTGCAGGAGGTGCTGCTGCTGCCGCGCGCGGGGGCTGGGGGTCAGGGAGCCACCACGGGGGGGGTGACAATGCCGGACCCTCCGCTGGCCCCTGACCCGGCAGAGCAGGCACTACGTCCGTGTGCCGCTTGGTCGGCTGCAGATAGAAACACCTTAATTCATCCTGCCATTTGCCACCTCAGGCAGGTCCGGTTTAGCTCAGGAAAAGTCGGTGCTTTACAAGGAAACCCCATTTATGGAAAAGAGGAAAACAAAGGATCCTCGAGGAGGAACTGATGGGAGCCGCTTTCCCACTCAATATTGTCTAAAAAACAAAGGGGGTCCATCGCAAACGAAAGGCAGCGCCACATGTGCTCTGTGAAACACTGAGTTTGCTCCTGCACAGCTACACAGGAATCCCTGGCCCCTCTTCACATTATTGCTTAAGATAATGTTGTCATCAAATTTTCTATGAAAGAAATATTGCAGCAGAGATAATATGCCATGGTGCACATATTTCACAAAGGACAGGCTACTTCAGTTAGAGCAACCTATTTAAAAAAGAAAAAAATATATTAAGTTCCCCTCCCAGATTGCAGATCAGCTTCATTCCTCCATTGGCACCACTGTTTGAGTTAGTTCCACTGAAAACGTATCGAATTTCTGATCTTGGGGACAAGGACAGCGAGTTTCAGTGGTAATAACTGTCTTGGATAAGACTTGGAGTCAAGCTTGAGGAAAAATTATTTAGAAATCATTTGTTTGCTATCATGCTCTTCCTATCTTCTTTGCTGATTTTCCCTTCCAATAAAATACCCAAATCTCAGTATTAAGAGATGCTGAGAAAAAAGTTCTGGAGAAAGTTGAGCTCTGGTGCAATGCAATAGCTGCCCCTGGCACCAGGACAAAAACACACTGCAAAATACTCAGAAATGGCCAAACTACCTATTTTTTAAAAACACAGTTATCTTGTCTGTAACGTCTCAGGCAGGTGCAGCAACGCGGCATCGCCCTGCTCTGGGGTGCCGGTGCCGGAGCCCCTCCAGCGCCCCGGCGCAGCGAGGAGCCTGGTTGCCTCCCTGGCCCCCGTGGTGGCCAGCTGCTCCTGAGGCTCACCAGCCACCTGCAGGGGCTGCTCCCCCTGTGTTCCCCGCAGGGGTGGTCGCAGCCGAGCCCCCACCTCTGCCTCCCTGCCGGGGCGCAGCGGACCCCCGCCCCAGGGGCTCCGGCTCACGCAGCAAAAGAGCCACATCTGCTCCTTCACCCCCCGCAGCCAGGGCGCTACTCGGGCTACCTGGATCGCATCCATCTTTGTGTCAAGCAGTTTGCATCCAGAAACAGCACTGTGCGCACACATGCAAATCAGCATGCAAATCATCTGTCCTTTGATTTGCATATGCTGTTAGATTCATGGGGCAGTGCTCGAGTGGACCTGGCAGATAATTACAGGGCAACGCATAGGCCATAAATATGTGTTTTAATGTCCTTTTTGGTAACTAGCAAGGTTCTAAACCAAGTTAAAGGCACAACGTGACTCTAAATGGCAAGAGTCAAATGCTATTTAATACCCAAAGGGCGAGTTTGCCGTCAGTTCCCTCCCCACCTTTTCTTTTCTGGCAGAACTCTTGGTGGAGAAATATCTCCTATAACACGTTTGTATAGATCTCGGTAACGGGAACCTCTGGACGGGTCTACAATATAGTCTGGACAAAAATAACCATCTTTAACTCATTTGCAAAGCGCTTTGAAACCTTTACCTAAAGCCTTGCCTCTCTCAGATAAAAGTGTCACCAGCTTCAGTCGAGACAGGTTGAAGGACGCGTTCCCGAAAATACGATTGATTCTCCCTTAACAGTCCCTGCAGATTCAACCAACTTCGAGTTCGGAAATGCTATCTGGAGATAACGCAGTGGTTTCCAAGGGATAAACTCCCACATGCACGAAGGCCCTTCGCAGGGCCAGAGGACCCCCCTGTCCCACGCAGCCCCCCTGCCCAGGGCGGTCAGGGCGCGGGAGAGGTTCATCGCGTTTTCCCAGGCGCCCGCGGCCGTGTGTGTTGGGGCACATCGCTCCGGGCGGCAGGCAACGGGCTCAGCCACGTACCGGAGGAGAAGGCTAAAACGCTTTGGGTGGTGCTTGGTGTGGATTTGTGTGCTGCTACCCGTGCGGCTATGTCCACCGCCCAAACTCCTGCGTAGCGTTGTCCTTTGTCCTGCTTTATGTTCCCTGTTCTGGCTTATCTCCCCCTGTAAAGACTTGGCAGCGTACTTTGGGTGCGTTTACACAGGTCTGAGTTACTAGCACAGAAACCTCCCGTCTTCCTTTCCGCTTTTCCCCAGCTCTCCCATAAAGGTCTCAGCCCAGCGCAGCTCCCATCTCCGTTCCTCTCTCGTCAGGCGCAGGAAGGGGTCTCCGCACGGGGATGGTCAGAGGATCTCGTTGGCTTCAGCAGACCACGGCAGCAGCCAGTTCCGCAGGAGGACTGGGCTCTGCTCCGGCCTTTGCTCAGGGCCGTTTTCTTCCAGGAGCAGTAAGCTGTGCTAACTCGTTGGCGTGGCCAGATTCGATGCTGTAACTGCAAAAGGCTGCTCCAGCTGGTGCCAGGGAAAAGGTAGGTGACACAAATCTGTGCCGGTGAAGCCACAGCAGCCGCCATGCACCCATGGCTCTCCACGCTTCTCTCATGGAAGGCACAAATCCCATGGGGACGGAGTTGGGCCACCAGCCACATCCAAATACTTGCCCTGACCTCGGCCACTGATCTTTAATAAATCTTTACTGGGGCTAATTTAACCCTCAGCCAGAGCTCCGAGGCGTGGAGGGAGGACAGGATGGAGCAGCCCAGGCACAGCCCCCCACCCCCGGCACCACTGAGGACGTGCAGCCCCTTCCCCGGCTCAGCCCCATGGCAGAGACCCGCTGAGCCGCCCTGCTCCGGAGCCTGAGACTGGGGACAGGCACGGGGAAGCCACCAGCCTCCCAAGGTGGCTTTCTGCCGTCCCCTCTGCCGGCGGGGAGCATCGCCCTGCGACTGGCCGTGTGCGCACACACACACACAGGCAAACACCTTTTCCAGCTCCCCCTGCGCCCAGACCAGCCCACGACGGGGAGGACACACGGCCAGGGAGGACACACGGCCGGGGAGGACACACGGCCGGGGAGGACACACGGCCCCGGCTGCTGCTGAGTTTTCGCACCGTTTCAGCCCTGAGACTGCACTGGTCTGCAGCTGGGCCAGGCTCTGCACACGCCAGCTCAGCATCAGGAGAGCAGAGAAACACATAAAAAGTGGATTTTTAATTTCTCGTGCTCCCTCCAAAGCCTGTGGGTCCGGCCACTCCTCGATCTTGAGGCCACAGGAGGAACGAAGGAGCAAACCGAGGACACGCAGCCTTCTCTGGAGTTCCCACAAAACCCAGACTCAGCAAGGCTTTGGCAGAAACCTCTTTTTTACCTGAATGCCAAGAAAGGAAGACATAGGTAACGTGATTTTACCTTCACCTTTTTTATCATGTGGCTTGTCTCCAATGCCCCATGACACCCTCCAGCAAGGGGCATCAGCGAGACCCACCACGCAGCCACCTCAGACACCACCATCGCTTCCAAGCTCCAGGAGCTCCAGGGAGACCTGCTGCTCGGTTCCTGGCTCAGGAGGGGTGGCCGGGCTCCCCGCAGCCCCCTGCTCCGTGCCCTGCGCATCACGTTGAGCAGCAAAACACCAAACTGGAGCAGAGCGAATCGGTGCCCCCTGTCCTGGTCTGCTTCCAGGGCAGCACGGGCATCTTCAAGCCGTAGGTTCCTCCTGGTCCCAAACCCCACGTTGTTCTGATGGGCTCCACCGTCCCAGACCTGGCACGCTCACACGGTGTGAGGAACGTAGCAGCTCTGTGCAGTAATCTCTGATACACCAGACTGGGAAGCATTTACACATATTCATGTGTATTTTTAACTTTAGAAGGAAATCAACACACGTGTCAGCGTGCAGCAGTGTGGAAAGTTAATTTAAATGCAAATGCTGCATTTGCCCCATAGAAATTAAGTAATAGACTCAGTTTATTGTTTATACTTAAAGTTAATGATTATTATGGCTTCAGCCAGGTACTAGACCTGTTGGAGAGAAATGACTCCAGTCTTCATTTTCAGCTAAGCAGAAACATGCTCAGGAGCGGCCACTCGGCGTTACAGACAGGTATCGAATGCTGACACGTGGGCAGGTGTCCGAGGGCCCACACGAACACCCAGTGAGCACAGCAGTACCAGCCGCGCGTGCACGGAGTCGCTGTAGGTGAGGAACATGCAGGTCTCCTCCGACGGCCTCGGCATTAACCCTCCTCCCGCAAACCCAACGCTGGCTGGACGGAGCTCCCCACACAGTCACCAGCACGTGCTACTCCGAAACAACGCCCCATGTCACAGCCACAACAGGGTATCTGCGCTCCTTATCCGGCCAGAAAAGAGGCCATTACTCAAGCTGAACAGAACGTTACCCAAGAAGCACTTAGTGCCACACATGTATTATTAAAGAGACTGACCTCAGGTGCATCACGCAGATAAGAACACAAACCTTCACGCTCAGGAGCGTCATCCAGCTACCAATTACACAGATATTCAGAGAGTTATGGATTCTTCCTGAAGGCAGGCTGCTCCATAGCTGTCAATTAACAACAATTGTCAATTATCGCAGCCTTGAAGGCCAGCTGCATCCCGGGCTGCATCCCCAGCAGCGTGGGCAGCAGGGCCAGGGAGGGGATTCTGCCCCTCTGCTCCGCTCTGGGGAGACCCCACCTGGAATACTGTGTCCAGCCCTGGGGACACCAACACAAGGAGGACATGGACCTGTTGGAGCGGGGCCAGAGGAGGCCACCGAGATGCTCCGAGGGCTGGAGCCCCTCTGCTGGGAGGACAGGCTGGGAGAGTTGGGGGGGTTCAGCCTGGAGAAGAGAAGGCTCCGGGGAGACCTCAGAGCCCCTTCCAGTCCCTCAAGGGGCTCCAGGAAAGCTGGGGAGGGACTCTGGATCAGGGAGTGGACCCATAGGATGAGGGGGAACGGTTTGAAACTGCAAAAGGGGAGATGTAGATGAGATCTCAGGAAGAAGTTTTTCACTCTGAGGGTAGTGAGACCCTGGCCCAGGTTGCCCAGAGCAGCTGTGGCTGCCCCATCCCAGGAGGTGTTCAAGGCCAGGTTGGACGGGGCTTGGAGCCACCTGGTCTGGTGGGAGGTGTCCCTGCCCATGGCAGAGGGTTGGGACTGGATGGTCTTTAAGGTCCCTTCCAACTCTGACCATCCCATGATCACCCCTTCTCGCACCTCCTGCCGAAGCGCCCTGTCCCTGGCAGCCCACGGCGCAGCCCCGGCCGCAGCGGCCGGCGCAGAGCGGGGTGGCGCCGCGGTGCCGCTGCGGGGTCCCCACGGGAGCCGGGCGGCCACGCTCGCCCCGCCGAGCCCGGGGCTCGCCCCCAGCCCGTCTGCGCGGGGCTCGGTTGCCACCTGCTGGCCGCGCACGCGGCAGCCCCCGGGCAGGCGGGGGCCGCTCGCTCGGCCCCGGGGGGAGGCGCTGACCGAGAGCAGCCGCGGGGCAGCGGCGCGGCGGGCCCCGTCTCCGGCGCTCTCCCACCAGCGGCGCCGCCGAGCACACGAGCCCCGCACCCTGGCACAGGCTCGGCCCGCCCGCGAGGCCAGCCAGGGCCCCGCCGCAGCCCAGCGGGGGCTTTTTCCCCCGGGGAAGGCGCCCAGGAGCCTCCTCCGGCGCGGGGCGGCCTCGGTGAGGGCCGGGCTGGGCCGGCGCTGGAGCGGCTGCGGGTGCCCGGGGAGACGGAGGGAGGGAGGGCGAGCAGCGCTGGCAGCCCGGAGCCCGCCCCGCGCTCCCCTCCTCTGGGGCTGCGCCCGGAGCCGCGCTAATTAACCGTAATGAAGGCCGGGTGCGCCTCAGCCCTCTGGGCAGGCGGGCGGAGTCCCACCCGCGGCCGAGCCAGGCCTTTCCCCGGCCGGGCCCCGGGCAGAGCCCGGCTGAAACAACGCCGGGGCCGGGGCCGCCGCCGGGGCCGGGTCCGCCGCTGGGACGCCCCAGGCATGGAGCGAAGGGATCGGGGAGGCCTCGGGGCGAAAAGTCCTGAACCAGCAGCGGAAAAACCAACGGAAAGGAACAGAACGCAGCCTCTGAAGCAGCCGCCGGCCCCAGCCGCCGCTCAGCTCGGGTGCGAGGTGCGCTGACTTTACCGGCGCTGTTTATTTCCATATGGAGCTTTTTATCCGCCCGGCGGCTGGGAGCGGTACCCAGAGCCCCGGCTCTCCAGGGGCAGGAGACGGTGTGTGCCGTCGTGCGGGGCAGGGAAGGGGCTCCGGCCACGCAGGAGTGTTTTGCACCGTGACGGTCTGTGCCGGGAGCCGGGGGGCAGAGTCCGGGTGCCCCGTCTCCCCAGGCTGCAGCATCGCCTGTTTTGGGGGGACCCTTCCGCACCCTGCTGCTCCCCGAGCCGGCAGGGTCTCTGCCTCGCAGAGGTCGCTGACGAAGGCAGAAACTTCATGTCCGCAGCACCGTGCGATGCAGCGGTCAGCAAAGTGGCAATCGGTCAGGAAGAATTATAACAAGGCCTGAATGAAGAATGTACACAGATGGGGTGAGATGAAATATTAATAGCCACTCATCGCTAAAGCACATCTCTCTTCAGCAGCGCGCTTGAGTGAGGCCGTACGAGACGTATGTGCAGGGCAATCCACTGGCTAAACAAACGCCTCCCGGCTCTCCAGGTCACGGTGTAACGCTGTCGCAGCCGGGTCCCCCGGCTGAGGCATCGCGCTGGGCCGATGGCAGCTCGAGCAGCGCCAGCTGCCGCCCGGCCTCGCGGTCACCGCAGCGGAGCCAGCCCCGAGCGAGCGGCACCCAGGAGCAAACCCCGGCTGCCAGTGGCTCCGGGTAACTCAGCCCCACCACGGTGGCAGCCTTGTTACTGAAAACCCGCTTTAACAAAAGAATTTATAAAGCTGCCTGTATCCTCAGCCCAGGAACTGAAGTCCAACCTTAGACCCGGAGCCATAGCACCAGGCAATGCGAATGGGAGTCAATAAGCAAGAACTCGGAACAGCTCCGTAAAGGCAAATGGTGCGGGTTTGCCGTGCCACCACGCGGCAGGAGCAGCCGCTCCCCCCCCGCCTTCCAAATTTATAACCTTTTCTATTCAAAGTTTAGCCAGAATTGGCTCGTTTGAGATGGCTGCCCTAGGGGTAATGAGACAGAGCTCTGTCTGATCATACTGATTCTCTCCTGAGCCACCTTTAGGGATGTTAACCTTTATTTTTCATTCCAAATATGTTGTTCCCCAGCATGAAACACGTTTGGTGCCGAGGTGCCCTACGCGTGGCAGCGCACGCTCTGGCCTTGGAGGTCAGCTCCTGCCACAGAGCCAGGTGACAAAGGACGCAGCTCCCAGTGCCCATTTAATATCCCAATGATGGCACTAAAAGGCCTGTCAGGAGAAGAAAGGATAAATAGCTTAACGTGAGCCCGTATTACTTAGGAGTGCTGGGGAACAGGGACTTTTAATTGGAAATCAATTATCAATTTACTGATAATGTTGACATTTACTCTCGGACAGAGGCTTTGTTTGGCTCGGTAAGTACCAGCGTCACTGTGGGACCTTCTCAGCTCAGAGAGAGCCCAGCAGAAGAATAATTTGGACGCAGGACAGACCTTTGATGAAACCAGCAGTGCACGTGCATTAGGAAAACTGTTTAATTACATTGCTTTGCTTTATGTGGTTATAAATCTCATGGGTTAAAGCCACCATGTTGCGAGGTGCTGCATGTGAAGTGCAGAGCCCTGGGTGAGGAGTAACCCAGCGTGGCTGGGGGCCACTGGCGAGGTGGTGGCCGATGCCAGGAACTGGCAGGGCTGGGCAGGGCTGTGCCGCCCCGGCACATCCATGGCGGGATGCCGGCTACGCCGTGGGGACGAGCCAAGCACATCGTGGGCTGCGGTGGACCACGTCCTCCTTCACTGGCCACGGGTTTCATATCCACTTAGCTGGCTCAAGTTAATCCTTTAAAAGCAGCATCGGGCCAGTCCCAGCGGCCTCGGTGCCTGGCGGGGATCTGCTGCCACCAGAGGAAGGGCCTTTGTTCATCTCCGTGGCTCGCCTGGCCCCTGAGCCCCCTCGCTCCTTCCCTTTGGGAGGAGATAATCGCTCTTGTCCCGTTTGCCACAGAGCGAGCACTAAATCATCTTTGCTCCAAGCTCATTTTGACGTCGGCTTTTGTCTGACATCACTAGCACATTGCAGGCACGCGGCCCCTTCCTGGAGCCGAGTGTGACCCGTCCTCCGTGGCCGGGCTGGGGGCGTCCCCACATGGGGGGCTGGCAGCAGTGGGGGGGACACTTGGGGTCAGTTGTGCCACAGCCTGCGATGGCCCAGGCGAAGCAGCTCTGGCTGCTCGGCAGCGGGTGGTCGTGGGGAGGGGGCAGCTGTCCGTGACAGCAGTGGGCAGAGGATGGGGGCACTGGGCCCGCTCCAAGGGGCTGCGCCAGGGAGCCACGGCCACAGGCAGGGGGGCAGCAGGCAGGGACCCCTCCTTGGGGGGGACCGGTGATGGAGCGGAGGAGCAAGCCCTGAAGAAGAACGCCCTTTGCTGTGAGAATAAGGGAGCCGTGGCAGGACTCCGTCCCTGGAGAGCGTGAACAGGCTCACGCTGGCAGCGGCTGGCGGGATGAGGGAGTGCTCTGTCATGGTCCCCCTCTCTTCCCTCCAGTGATAATTAATGTCTGTGTAATCAGCTTTTGAGAAGAAAAGCAAGCCTAGTTTCAATGCATTTTGAGAGCAATAGCATGCAATCCTCCTGCTCGGGCGAGCACCGATGGGCTGAGCGGGGCGCAGGGGGCGAAGGGTCGGGGTAAAACATGGCAGCAGCGACGGGAGATTGAGTCTTGATCCCCCCCAGAGCGAGCAGAGGGCGGCAGCGGGGACGCTCACCTGACTCCTGGTGGGCGCTCACCCCTGCCCACCGCACAAAGGCTGCTCTCCAGGGGGAGCGTGTCCCCGCCGCGGGTGCTGGCCCCGCAGTGGTGCGGTCCCGGTGTCCCTGCTCGGTGCCACCCCAGCCACGTGGAGCTGATGTTCCTCCTAAGGCGCAGACACGCCGGGGTCCCTGGGAGCTCCCGCACGGCAGATGAGGTCTCCCTGGAGCAGAGGTGGAGCGCGGCTCCATGGCTGCCATCCTCCCCGACCCCCGTTCCCACCCCAGGCAGAATTCCTCTGCGGGCAAGTGAGGAACAGCCCAAAGGTGCCCTCGCCATAGCAGGAGGTTTGCAAAGGGGTTTAATTGCCTGAAGACGGGCGCAGGCGCCCGGGGCTGGAAGCGGTTCCTGTCCCCAGGGGCTGGGGGAGCACAGAGGGGCCCTTCCCCACCAGCCCTCGCCCAGGAGGCGCTGGAGACACCCGCCAGCCCCTTCCTCGGCCCTCAGTTACTGCGGTAATTCCTGAGCTTCAAAGGCAAAGATTTGTTAGAAATAAAATGGAAGAACATTCCCATTGTTTTTACCTGAATGCATTTTAAATAAAATTTAGAAGAAAAAATGACACCTCTGAAACGTGGGGTGCGTCTCGGCTGCCGTAGACCAGCACAGGCACTCCTACACCAACAGAAACGGGCAAATTTACACCCCCCTTGGAGGTGGTGGTTTGTTGGGCTTTTTAATGGCCTACGTCTCTCTGCCCTGCGTATTTTCACCATACGCCCAGGGCTGGGAGGACAGAGCCCATCCGTGCTCTCAGCGGTTCATCTGAGCAAACACAGCGGCACACACCACGTCAGCCATGGTGAGCGACCGCGGACCTGGCTGGCGGTTAGGGGGAGCGGCAGCCAGGAGCGGCGGTGAACGGCACCGCCGCTGCCCGCTGGCACGGGAAGGTGCTGGGGGGCTCCTGCATGGCGGCTCTGGCCCAGCACTGTGGCCGCTGCCTCCAGCCAGGGCTGCGGGGGGACAAGGGAGAGGGAAGCCACAAGCACGGGCAGGGCTGCCGGCCCACGCGGCTCCCAGAGGCCCCAAATATTCTGCAACCACAGCCGGTGTTTTTGAGAAAAGTTAAGCAGTTTTATTCAATGGGATGAGTCCACACCCAACCAGTGGCTTCATCTACATGGCATCATCAGCATACATGACAGAGGACCCACTCAGACACTCTAGCTGAACGGCATCTCACCATACGTTACAGAGACAACACCAGAGGAGGAGGACGACCGTGACAAAGGGCAGCCAGCTAGCGGCTTCCTACGGCTTCCCGGCGTAACCAACCCCATCCCCGGCAGACTACGCAGCCCAGCCACCCGGAAGCAGATCAGACTCGGGACATCTACTGCCGCACCGTGAAAACCACAACACCGCTAGTTTAATAACACAGTCCAGGGTTTACAAAATCACCTACCAGGGGGACTTCAGCCTAAGGAAGAAAGTGCACTGTCATCACCACCCCGGGGACCGACACGCTTGGGCGCGCTGCTGAAGAGTCTGTACAGAGGAGAGACCGGCACCGCTGCCATTGCTCCCGAGTCGGCACCGTCGGCGGCGATGCCGAGCCCCGAGAGGGTGGGCAAGCGCCAAGCTGTTCCTCCCGGCGGCGGCCGTGGCACCGCCGGACAGGATGGGGCAGGTCGGCGGGGAGCCGGGGGGGTCTGCGGGAGCCGAGCCGGCGGCCGGCCCTCGCTCTGCACAGCAGAGAAACAACCGCTCCGGGAAGACGCCCTCCTCTCGGCTGCCACGGCCCCAGGAGGGGCTGCGCCCGTCCCTCCGCACCCACCGCCCGCTCACGGCACCGACTCGGCCCCGAGCTCCCACGGTGAAAAGCTCCGTGAACTCTCCGAAGCCTCCGGTCTCTACGCCTGTAGAGAGGTATCGAAGATGGGGGTAAAGTTACTCATAAAACGTGAGCAGGTTCCAGTTACGATACTCCTACAATGTACGTGCTTCAATTTTGTGCCAAGTTAGCTTACAGAAAAATACATTTCTTCCCTTAAATTTACAGTAGTTAAAACTACAATTTGAATACCGTATTAAAAAGGGGTAGCTTATTCTTCAACAGAACGTCTTGGTTTTCTTTGCTTTAAAAAAAAAATTAAAAAGGACTTTAAAAAGCAATCACACCCAGCACAACGCAACTGTACAAAGGAAATCATGATGCGTACAGCTCCTAGGACATTAACTCCAAGCATTTGTTCCGGTGCTCAAAAAGGCACTTAAAGATAAGAAAACAATTGTATTAAAAACCCACAACAAAACAAAACAAAGGAAAACAAAAGGCAATAATTTAATAGAAAGACACTGGAACTTGTACCGTATCTCCAAAAGTAAGAGGGGAGGGAAAAAAAAAAACCCTAATAAACATGGTTTTGCTATCAAGTCATCTTTGAAAGTATATAAAAAAACCAGAAGACTGGCAAAGTGAATGTTCTCCAGGAACTAAATGGAAAAAAAAAAATACTAATTACTGGCAACGAATACAGAGCTCTCGTGCCAAATGCGTTTCTTCCCTCCCCCTAAAAGCACATTTGCTGGTTCATTAATGACCAGACTGACAGACTGTTTGAACATCTGCTGCCCGTAATGACGGAGGCATTGACCTCAGGGTGAGCCTAAGTTAGGAAAGGGGGGAAAAAATTATGAAGAAAAATAAACATCAATATGAACTAATTGTGGTAATTACAAATGTCAACAATGTTAATAGACAAGTACATAAACACCATTTCCCTTTACAGCATTATACGGCGGAACAATGACAGAATCACTACATACAGTACTTCTCCCCCACTGTACACTGAAAGGTTAGCTTTGCGGCTTGGGGGGTTTATTTTTTTTTTTATTATTATTATGACTGGGTTTTATTTTTACATTGAGCTACCTACTAAGTGCAAAGATTTGGTGAGTGGCACTGGCTTTCATCTACTCTTAGCCTATTTTTTGTACAGTTTACATGTTAACAGTTACTTTCCAGCATTTAAGCAAGAACAGCGATATATACACAGCCTGGCCGAGGCCGGCGCGGGGTGCGGAGGGGACACATGCACTGGGCACGGGGACGAACAGCGGGCCGGCCGCGCCGGTGTGTGACGCCAGGTCTGTGCCTGGCCCATGGAGGTACGTGCTGCCTGGCGCCGGCCGACACGCGTGGGCGCGTCACGGGTGAGGTCCCCAGCCCAGACGCCAGCGGCAGCAGGACCGGTGGGCTCCGGTGCCCTGGCCAGCGCTTCCGCTGCCTTCTGGAAGTCGGGCTGCTCCTCCGGCCACGCGCGAGCTGGGCTCTGCAGCAGAGCTGGAGGGAAGAGGGAGGTGAAGGGGGGACAAAAAAAAGCCCTGGGCAGGGGCAGGTGATGCTGGATGGGGCAGGAGGGCTCGCTAGCGGCTTTGCCCAGGGACAGACAGCAGAAATCAGAGATGGTGGGAAGAAAGGATGAACAATTAGGAGCCATTAGTGCGGCTCTTCTGCGCAGCTGAGAGACTGATGATGGCCCGTTTCACGCTGGGGTTGGACGTGATCATATGGAAGTGACCAAATTAAACCACAGGTCATCGCATGGAAATCTGTACAAGAAGAAAAAAAAAAAACTGCAGGAGAAGCACAGAGCATCTTGAATTCAGCGCTTACAGAAGAGACTTGATTATCAGACAAAGTACCATGCAATCCCAGCTCTTTCTGCGTATTTTTTTCTCTGGGTTCAATGTTCAGAGGAAAACCAAAATATATTCTTTTGCATAAACTTAAACTGCTGTATTATATAGTACAGTACAGAAAGTGCAAAATATCACCCCATCAGATCGGTTCCGCATCTGATATGGTCAAATATGGCTCATGCTTTTCATGCAAGAAGACACAATCTGAATCAAGACCCTCATGTACTGCTGTGCAACCTCAAATAAAGGAACGTTGTACCAAAGCCTCCTCGCCTGTTTAGTCCCATCGGTCAAGATACCATGAGTTTGTTGTTGTTGTTGTTGTTTTTAAAAAAAAAAAAAAGAAAATGAAGGGTGTGGGGAAAAAGAAATGAAGCATCTTGAAACTGTAAGTTACTCTACTTATGCTTTACCACAGGTTTGTCACTAGTCCTTGTTCATTCTGAAATCTTCAAGACAATCCAAGTTCTGCAGCCCCCGCGGTGCAGGCAGGGCTGTGCCCCGGTGCAGCAGCAACATCCTCCCCAGGAGCTGCCGGAGCTGCCTCCCTTTCTGTCCCCGCTCCCGTCGGGCGCCGCTGGCTGGGGCGTCACGGTGCACGCACAGGCGTCTCGGGGTTCAGCTTGCAAAGACACTCCAGCCGGCCCGACACACACTGGCAGTTGTGAATTTCCAGCTCTTCTCTGCAGGCCAGCAGTGAACAAAACCCACTGTGTCTCCCCCCCCCCCTTTTTTTTTTCAAATGCCAAGAGGTGCAGAAAATAAATTCCAGGATTGGCCTTGTATTGCTTGACGCACAGCTGCTATGTACCTCCACGCACACACACGCACACAAATAGCCTGGAAAAAAAACCCAAATCAACCCAACATCTCTAGAGAGGACATTTCAGAGCCAGGTTCTGAGGTAAATCTACTTTTTTAAAAAAGTCACCAAATTCTGTACACTTTTTTTTTTTTAATATATACTTCTACATATAGCATGTATTCTCCAGTGCCAACACGTAGACACACCATCTCCTCCTGCCGTAGGACTGCAAGCTTGGGAAGAATTTCTGCATGGGTGGGGGTGTGTGTGCACACATATGTACATACACACACACGTATGTACAATCAACCATCAGGCCTAGGCTACGCGCTTGTTCCCCTTTTGGAGAGTTTCCTCTTGAGCACGGTTTTGACTTCCCGCTTGGCCGAGCGAGGCTGAGCCGAGCTGCCGGCCCCACTCCCACCGTCCAGGCGCCCCAGCCTACATGGTGCCCGATTTGTCTGCCGAGCTGCTGGGGAAGAGCTTCTCGGTGGGGGTGACGGCAGGGCTGCCCACCCCCGAGCTGCTGCTGCTGCTGGAGCGGTGCTGCACCACCGGCCGCACCGGCCGCATCGGCGGGGGCCGCAGCTGAGCCCCAGCCAGCCGGGCCGACAGGGCCGGCTTGAAGGTGGTCATCATCTCCGTGGTGGAGCTGCTGCTGCGCCGCATGGCAGCGTCGGGGTCCCGGATCAGGATGGTGTGGAGGGGGCTGGCGGGCTCCGAGTTGGCGGCGCCCATCGGGGGGTTCTTCATGGGCTCCAGCGTGTCCAGGACCACGTCGGGGGCCTGCTTGGCTGTGTTCTGCCTCTCCAGCTCCCGCAGTTCATTCAGCGCCGTGCTCATGGTCTTCTCGATGTCCTGTGAACGCCACCAACAAAGAGATGTCAGCACTGTGCCACAGCATTGCCCCACTCTCCTGCACCCCATCCCATGGAGAGGCCCCCAGCCTGGCACGTGTGTCTGTCTGTGAGGGGGTCTCTGACCTAAGACAGAGCCTCCAGGCAAAGCAGGAGCCTTAAAAGATGTAAAGCCCAAACTCTGGCCATACAAAAGCACCCTGCCTCTCCCAAGTCAACAGGAGTTTGGTCGCCAACTCCAAAGGGAGCAAACCCCAAGCACCGCGACTGATGGGGTGACCATGAGTGATGGGGTGAACACCAGCCTGTCCACAGCTCCAACAGGGTTCAAGTTGCGCCAGGGGAGGTTGAGGCTGGACATTAGGAAAAAAATCTTCACTGCAAGAGTTCTCAACCATTGGAAGAGGCTGCCCAGGGAGGTGGTGGAGTCACCATCCCTAGATGTGTTTAAAAGTCGTGTAGATGTGGTGCTTAGAGACACGGTTTAGTGGCAGAGCTGGGAGAGTAGGGTCAATGGTTGGACTGGATGATCTTAAAGGTCTTTTCCAACCTAAACGATTCTATGATTCTACAAACAGGACAGGGCATCTCCACACCCTCCCCCAGAACTGCAGCTGGTTTTTCCCAAAAGCAGCTGCCCTGCAGCCTCCATCAGATGAACGGGACCTCTGCTGTCCCTCTGCCTACAGGGCAATGGCATGTGTGGGGACAGACACGCACAGGGGTGTATTCAGCGTGAGCAGCATGATGGCAACTCACCATAAATAAAAGAGAGGCAGCAACAAGGCCTCTCCCTGCGCACGGAGAGGCAGCCGAGGTGAGACCGGCCCCAACCCTCATCACCCACCTGCCTCGGGTCGTGTCTCCTAGGCACGGCCTCCACGGGTCCGTCCAAGGAGATCCTCCAGAAAGTGAACTCAGTTCAACTCAAAGTGCCCATTTAAAGGAAATTAGCTAAATTGCCTACAACTGCAGTGCTGATCGTCTCACTCAGAAACAGAGAGGCCCTAGTTTGGCTTCACTTAAATCTGCCTTAACTGAATTAAGGCCACTAACTCAGAGAGAGACCATCTGAAAAGCGATTTAAGGCAACTCAGTCAATCGTTTAAAAAGTAGCTCTAGTTAACTCGCTGTCCTTGTGTAGATGAGTCCTTAACTTTATAATGCACACAAAACACTCGGTGAGCCTCAGATAATGTTCAGAGGATCAGCAGAAGGGAAATAATTATCAAGTTAGCTCCAATTAATTCTATTAAGCTGTTCAGATAATGAGCGAAAATATTCTCCCAGAGCTAAGCCTCAGGACTACCAAGTCCAGCAGCCCTACAGACTTCAAGGCAAGTATTTATTTACATCATCTGAGTAAGAATCTTTTCCAAGGTTTAAAAAAACAACCCAAAACCCCAAAAGCCAAGAAAATTGTGCATATCACACTCCATCCTCACCATTCAGCCGTCCCTCTGGAGGCTCCCGGACCCCACAGCCCTGCACCACACCTGGGGAACACGGCCCTGGGGTGTCATGCTACCACCCACCAGCTGAGCCCGGGGACTTTGTGTATGCTGTCACCCTGTCCCAAGGCGGACGTGGTGCCCCAGCTCGAGCCATCGTTCAGGGCACGCACTGCACTATGACCGCACTTTGTAAATTGATCACACCAAACGCAAGCTCTTGATGGACAGACAAGCTGGGTAGCGTGCTGCAGAGCAAGAGAACAAGGAGCGTGGCTGGTGGAAAAGCAAACAGGACAGTAAGAGTTCTTCCTTTCTGCAATCATCGTTAATTATCCCACTGAAAGCAGCTGACTGAACATGTAACAGCCTGCCAAACCCTGTGGCACCCGAGCTGCTGCCAGGCGGTGGGCAGCAGCCTCCCCAGCAGCAGCACCCCTCCACCTGGGCATCACCAGCTGTCCCACCGCTGCTGCTCCCGCCGCAGGGTGGCACGAAGCAAACCACCGGGGAACTGCTGAAATAGGGGATGCGGAACAGCCTGTCCACAGCGCTCCCAGCCCAACCTGCGGCCGTTCAGACAGGTCTGCGGGGACTGTGCCTGAACCAGGTGGTCCCCAAGAGGCTGGAGAACCTGCCCCATGAAGGGACCACTCTCCTAGGTGTTAACAGGTTTGGTAGAACCTGACACCTGGGCTGGGGGCCTCCTGCCAGCAGCAGGGAGAGGAGACCCGCAGGCTTTCCTGGAGGTAACGTGGATTTAACGAGCACTGTGGAACCGATGGCCTAGTGTGATGCTGATGATGTTGCATGGCTGGAGGTGTCACACTGAGATTAGGCTAACGTTTAGAGGTCCTAGCTACAAACAGCCAGTAACAAACATGAAGCACTTTTCTCCAAACACTGAGCTTCAGTCAAATTCTGATTTGGCAAATCCAGTTTTCTCCTCTTAAGCTCCTTATGGAGCATCAGATGAAGATAATGCGCTTCCCTCCCTGCGGGACCTAAGAGCTGCCAGCGCATTTTGGTGGTGGATCAAATGTTTCTGTCTGTTGTTTCAAAGACACAAGGTTTGTGGAAGGAGGCAGTATCTTTTATTAGACCAACCGATACAGTTGGAAAAGCAGGCAAGCTGTTGGCTGCTCATTTTTATCTTTAAACTGTCGCAGCTACAGCAGCACTGTAATTCTGGAGTGTGTTGAGATGGAAGGGGCTCTGCGGCGCTACCCCAGTGACTTTTCTTTTAGCCTGTCAATCCCTGGGGACCGCGAGCCGCTTCACGACCCTCTTACCTCAGCAAGCGCTTCTGCTTCTAGAGATTTCTGATCTCCAAGACTACTGTGTCTAGTCGATCCACAGGTCGATCTCAGCGGGTGGCCATCAGACAAGGCCTTCCTGTCTGGGAAATTGATGCTGCCTGCACTGCCGAATGTCGCCATTCTGCGCTTTTCAGGACTCTCAATCCTGCCCCTGTTAAGAGGTATTTTGTGGGGGCTGCTAGGGCAGGCCGCTGCTCGAGGAGGAGTGTCTATGCCAGGACCCATCCCTCGGGGCGGGCTGTGGGTGTCCCCCCCGCTTCGACGGCGAGGGATAGCTGCACCGTCAGACCTCAATCTCACTCTGCAAAGAATCCATCACAAGACTAGGTCACCGTCCGTCAGATTGAGAGCATCTGGTTGCATGCTGTAAGACAATCGCTCAGCTCTGAGAGTTCAGATCAAACCAAACTCCAGCCTTTCAGCTCCAGAAGACTAAGGCGAGAGTGAAGACAGACATTTTAGCCAGTGCCAAGAAAGGGACAGCATTGTACCTTCTTTACTTGTTAAGATCTACATTAGCAACACACACGAAAACCCCCTCCATGCTCATATCATTCTGCAGTGCTTACTGGAGCCTTCCCTTCTGTCTTGCCCTACACCACACACTGACACTCCCCACATGTGACAGCGCCCGCCTTTGTGTTAATAGGAAAATGAGAGTTTCCCTACCGGCCCATTACTCCCCCAAAGCCATAGTCCACAATGTGATCCGTCGGAGACTGGATGTCGTTCTTGGAGGAGGCTTTATCGTCCAGCAGCGGTCCGCTGCTTGCCTCACTGTCTGCCTTCTGGCTCAGGCTGTCAGAGAACGCATCATCCCTAGGAAAAGGAGACCCCCGTCAGTAACGGGGCTCTGCCCCAGAAGAGAGGCTAGGGCCCAGCCACAGCGTGGACCTGAACATCACCACTCCAGCAGCTCCAGAGTTTGTTAACAAAGGGCTGGACCAAGGCCACCACTTCAGACAGCACCCAGAGCTTCGAAAAAGCAAACGTCAGGTCTCCGTATTCCCCTGTGCTGTAGTTGCCATTTTAATGAATCCAGGTACAGTACTTGTAACAGAAGTGACATTTGCGAAGGACCCCGGGATGTGCCTACAGGCCAGGTGGGCACTGAACGATGCCAGGTCAACATACACAGCGGGCAAGGCCAACATGAAGCCTGGGTCATGCCACTTCGAGCAGTCAATGACAGACAGGGTTCAGGCACACGGAAGTACGCTATTTAGTGCTTGGCTTTATCAGCTTGAACAAGAAACAATCTGAGCCATTAAATGGAGAGGGATATCTGAACAGATCCAGATTTCTCAGCAAAGTCATTAAAGCAGGGAAAATCTGGCCACCTATTTCAGGTGGCTAGAGATGGACCTCATGTCAGTATGTGATTTTAACAACCTAGATCAACATACGCCACTTTACTCACATGTCTTGCACCACAATGTACTGGTGGGGTATGAGGCCATCCACACCGTTATGTCTCCCTTCCCACCAGTCTTCTGATGCCCGATGGTACAGGAGGAGCGAGGCCCCTTTCTTAAAGGAGAGCTCTCGTGGAGACCGTCCAACGTAGTCAAACTTTGCTATGGCTTCAATCTGCTCCACTTCTGCAGAGGAGAGAAGCACAGATAGAGAAAAAGCTCAGCTCAATCACAAGGGCACAATAAAACCTAGAAAGAGGCATCTCATCAGAACAGCACTCATGCTGCTGCTCTAGCTTCCTGAGAGTATCCTACACTGAGTACAAACCATCTTATTTTTAGACTGATCAATTCTTTTTGTTCTTCCAGCCTTCCTGGAATTTCTCACAGACTCACAAACTACCAGCAATTACAAAAAGCTACAAACCAGATGGGGAGTAGTTGGAATCTCCCTGCGTGCATATCACATCATCACCAACGCCCCCATTTTCTACCTATAAAGTGATTTCTTTGGTTACAGAACCCCATTATCCTCCAGACTGGGATCTTGTCAAGCTGTGTCAGATACTGTGATGAAAGCCCTGCTTACCTTCTCTTCCTTTCCTTATCCTGGAGACAGTTTGATCTGAATTATTGATGAGGTATGAATCCCCCTTTGGGGATCTCCATAGAAACAATGACACCGGCTCCGGCCAGGCAGCTGCTCTGCATCACACCCCCACATCTGCAGACCTTGCAGCACTCTACCTCACTGCTTCTCCTCTTTGTCTAACTTAAGCTCTACCAAATACCAGGGATTCACAAGTTGGGAGCTCAGGGCCTGAAATTCAAGAGGGCTAAGGCAGGACTTCACTTTGGGAGACTGCCAGCACACCAGGAACCTCTGAGCCCCTGGCCGAGGGCATCACAGCGTGATGTGCGCCCACAGAGGGGCCTGGTTGGCACTGGGGAGCCCGTGGAGGAGCCCAGCTCTTCTGCAAATCTGTTTCCTGCTGGGAGCACCGAATCCCAGAGAAACCGCTGCAGCAACTGCAAAGCAGCAACAGCGTTCCTCTCTGCCTGGCAGCAGCAACCTGAACCCCACCTCGCTCCACGTCGAGACGGGGTGAAAAGCAGGCTGCCACCACCCAACTACCTCTAGCCATCATCGGAGCCAGCAAGCAAACAGTTAATGTACCTTGATTATCTGAGACACCCGATCATTTAAAACCCCACCTGGAGACTGGCAGATGGGCGATGACAAAGCTAAACAGGGCAAATCTGCCCAGTTCCTCCAGATCTGTCACGTTCTCATTAAAACATTGAAACGTGCTCTGCTCCGTCTGCCTCATCGCTAACTACAGGCTCAGCATCAACAGCCATCAGGATGCGACCGCTCTGCTCAGCAACAAAAACCACACAGAGGAGGAGACGCCGGAGGAGGACATGGGAGATGCTGCATCAGACCCCTGTCCCATTCCCCGCCTCGTGTGGGACAGGACAGATCACTTCAACCGACCGATTTTCCCCAGCTTAAAATACACATCGACACCAATGCGAGCGGCAGGGTGTTTGGGAGCACTGGAGCAGGATCAGTGGGGAACGCTCTGCAGGAAACATACCGGGGAGGCAACCAGGAGGGCTCTCACAGCCCTCATAAAATGCCGAGTTTCCCAGCAGGAAGGGTGCGCAGGGCAAGGGAGAGGGGAAGAAGGAACATGTAAATTCACAAAATAAAGCTGCTCTTCTTCTCCATACTTGCACCACAGTTAATCACCCGGAAACTCCAATCAGAGCCATTAATGTGACCATCCAAGCATAAAATTGGCTAAATGGCAGCTTGCTCTCCTTCATCTTCTAGTCCTGTCGGCTCCTGTTTGTAGCTGAAAGCAGGTCCTGAGCCGTCTGGCCCAGCTGCGCCCTTCCCTGCTCCCCGTGGTGCCGGCAAGCCGGGCAAGCCCTCCTGCCAGCCGCCAGCCTCGGAAGGCGTCAGCCTCTGTCAGGGCAGCGGCCAACAGGAAAGCGAAGCGGCGCTGGGCTGCCCAGCGCCCTTCCAACGCAGCAAAGTCCTGCCATTAGACGGTGTTGTGGGGCTGCACGCTCACCGCCCCTCCACAGCGCCAGCGGCGTCTCCCGGAGTCGCCCTGTGGCCATGCTGCTGGTGCCTCCGGGGCGCGGGAAGCTCAGCGCGTCCTCCTGCATCGGTACCACGTCCTGGAGCGAACACGCTTCTTGCCCAGCTCTGCCAGCGCCCCCATTTCCACACTCGCCTTTGTGATCGCCCTGAGCTTCAAAGCTTTTACTGGTTGCCCGTATGTGAAGCTCCGAGCTGGTTCACACAGCGGCGCGGGCAGACACGAGCTTGCAGAAAGCTGGACCTGAGCCTCCTCCCGAGCGTTAGGAAACACTGACGACGCACCCAGTTGCAAGGGATTCGCAGCCGGCTGCACCCCTCTGCGCGGTCCAGGCTTACAGCACATCCTGCTTCGCCCTCCACGGGCCTGAGAGGAGCAGGAACGAGCAGGCGGGTACTTCGTCACCGACGGAGACAGAACCGGCTGCGGGGAAAACCAGGCTGCAGCTTGCTCAAATACAGGGGCATTTAGTTTCTGCCAAGGAGATGGCTGCTCCACAGGGGATGATCCACAGCACAATGAAACCAGCTGAAAGACCCCCCGCACTTCAGAGGGTCCCCAACAGGGCCACCGACCTTTACTGTTTCCCCCGGAATGCATCCAAGGGCCCCGAGTGAACAGAGCCGGTCCCTCCCGTGTCACCCCCCGTCTCCCCTCCTGGTTTCGTGAACCATTTCACACGGCACATCCTCACCACCACATGGCTGTGTGTAAGCACAGATGACAAGGAGAAGGAAAAAAGTCATATATGGGATTAATGGAATCTCACAGAACAGCTCCAAAAAACCAACCCCTGTATCCTGCCATGGAGTCAGACCACTGCGAAGGTCCATGCACATCCTACGGTGAAAATCCATACACAACATTTATTAATATGCATACTCATTACTAGGAACACAAAAACATCGTCCCCGACTAAAGTGCCAGACACTAGTCCAGCCTCTAATCTGAAGAGGAGCGCAGTGCGCCCTGCTTTCCTGCATGTGTAGCTCTTCTCACACAGGCTCAATTTTCTGCTGCTCGGGTCTGCTCACCTTCATCGCTGGTATGTGGCTCCGTGCCGTTGTCATGGTCAACTTCGTCGATGGTGCCTGGCTCGCTGTGCGGGCTGTCACTGAAATAAAATACACCGTGCTTTCAAAGAAAGAATGAGATTCTGTTCCCAAGGCACTTAGCAGAAGTAAGTTGTAGCAAAAGTAAGGGGAAATTGTGGCCCCCCCCAGTGACACTTGAAAGAGTTATGGTTTTAGTTTTTGGAAGACTGAGTTGGTCATCTTAAATCACAGCAGATCGCGGAACGTGCCTTGAGAACAGCAGACACTCGCACCGTGATCTTCAGGCCCAGAACATCACGTTCTGTTGTTCATGCATCTTACTCACATTTGGCAAAACAAATATAAAGTGATACCAAGTTAAAATGTTCCACACACTCATTCACAATGAATTTTAGCATTTTATCCTCTGCTTGCATCAGTGAGGATGGTGGCAGGTGATCAGCGTCCCGGAAGATTAGGTCTCAGAAACGTGTAAAACTTGCAGAAAAATCAGTTCAAGTCTGTTATAAATACTGGTTTCTTAAAACTCTGATCTGAATGTCGGTTTAGAATTCCAGCATCCTCCAGACAAATGTGTAACATCACCTGCACTTCTAATGTGGGAGTTTGTTTATGGCGTTTTCCTACCCTGGGTATACCAAGTAGGGCGAATTGTGCACCAGAAAGACGCGATGCAATGCAGTCGCACACGGCTGATCCCGTCCCCGGCTAACGCAAACTCATCTGTCTTCTAACCCTGACAAACAAAAGGAACTGGAAGGTTCAGGTTAACTTTGGGCTACGGAATTTTATCCAACTAGCAAACTATGATGGAACTACGGGACTTCACTCAAAAGTTCCAGCCTAGGAGGAATTTGGCTAGAATTGACCTAAATTTCTGGTTTGCTCTGAACATACTTATGTGAATCTGCAGCTAAAAGATTTCTTTATAAATAGTAATATTCATATTGGAAACAATTTTCTCCTGAAGATTTCACTGAGGTTTATAATGCTGAGTCAGCATGAGAAACGTGGAAAGAAAAACTCAGTGAAACTGACTCTGTTTTCACCAGAAAGACTAAAATGAAAAGCAAAACTGACGTCGAGACTAATTGGTTAGATGTGCAAAATCCTCTTAGTTTTATTAAGGTATTTGGAGCTAAGAACCATGCAGACAGCCTGATATGAAGTAAGATTCTTAACCAGTGTAAAACAGCACAAGCATATCAAATATATATCACTTGCACTCCTAATTCATAACGTTTAATAGGAATAAATGCAAAAAAGCATGCCCCTTCTGCAGAGGGGCAAATTCACCCCCGTGCTGTGCTCAGCTGCCCTGAATGTTAAGTCTGAACTTCCCCATAGCTCTCCTCACTCACCGTCCTCTCAGGGATCTGCTCCCGAGATCCCTTCTCCTACACTCCTGTGAGCTGAGGTCACCTTTCTGTCTACCAGGAATCAAGCCAAAGCTCTGCATTTTCTCACGGGTTCACTCTTAACGTACAGTGCCAGAAGATAACCCTGACAAGGGGATCTGGCTTTAAGTTCTGCAACCAGTGAAGTCCTGCCCCCTCCTTACCAGTACTCCTCCCCTCCGGTCATGCACTTCTCGTAGACAGGTCCTTCCAGCTCTCTGTGGCTGGGGAAGATGCCCTCGTGGTTAATGATGATGGTCTTGATGACCTCATTGACATGGGCTTGGCAGGACACCGGATCCTGCCCATCTGGAATGTGCATCAGAGTGGGCCCAAAGCAGATGGCCAGGTTGTAGGGATCCATCATGTTCTCATCGCTGTACTGTGACAAGCTGCAAGCACAAGCGTTAGGGAGGTATGGTGCCGACTTTCCCCGTTCGGTCAGAAAAGCCTCCCACCAGCAAACCCCCACCACCCAAAAAAGCAATCATCTCTGAGCTGTACGTCTTCCCTGAACACACAGCCGCGGCTAGGCAAGGCTGAGGAAGGAGCAAAATACAGCTCTCCACGGCAATACAGAAAAGGACTCGTGCAACAAAGACAGCGAAGCCCTGAAAAAAAGGAGGGCAAGGAGAAACTCAGTGAAAGAGGAAAAAAAAGACTTACTGATTAAGGAAAGCAAAAAGGTATCTCATGACCACAATGACAGCCCGAGGCAGAGTGACGATGATTTGCTGGATCTGGTGCACTCTCTCGGTGGGGCTCTCGATTTCTGGAACACATGGATTGAAAGCACATCTTTAAACCTTCTCAGGACCAGACAACACGGCACCAGAGGGACTTGTTCCAGATCTAGTAGCCCACTACACAAGGAAGACAATAGCCTGTTTCCAGATTTGATCCACTGGTTTGGCACTAAGGCGCAAGCAGAGAATCAGGCACAGTGCTCTTCCACCGGTGAATTCATACATACGTTCAGATTCAGTATATACACCAAATGAAGACATTTTATTTTTAAAATAACTGTTTATGCATTATTTAGGTCATTCCTCAACAACTACTCTACTTCTCCAAAGCTTTAGTCAATACAGTACTGGGAAATGGAGCACTGCTTGGCTTTCTAGTGCAGATTTTAAAATGAGGTTTTTATTCACGTTACTCTTACGGATTAACCATCAGGGCCTTCTGAGCGCTTCTGCTCCAGTCTCCCACTGGTCTTACTGGGAATTTAACCTGAACTAGCTCCGAGTCCACACTTCAGGATTCACTTCTCTCCACAGCAGCGCACAAAGCCCATAGCTGCTATCATAGAATTGTCTAGGTCTGAAGAGACCTGTAAGATCATCCAGTCCAACCATTGACCCTACTCTACCAGCTCTGCCACTAAACCGTGTCTCTAAGCACCACATCTACATGACTTTTAAACACATCTCGGGATGGTGACTCCACCACCTCCCTGGGCAGCCTCTTCCAATGGTTGAGAACTCTTGCAGTGAAGATTTTTTTCCTAATGTCCAGCCCAAACCTCCCCTGGCGCAACTTGAACCCGTTTCCTCTTGCCCTATCGCTAGTTCTTGGGAGAAGAGATCAGAAACCAGCTTCCTTCTGTAGGAAGGAGGGTGGCTTAGAGCTATCTGCTTTCGGTGCCAGCCCACTCGCCCAGGGACCCCTGCATCGCCCCAGCCCCAGGGTGACGCTGATGCCCCCGCACAACAGCCACCTTCGCCTGCAGAGCTGCCAGAGCCCAGCACCGACCTGCCGAGGGGGCTAGTGCCGTCCTGCAGCAGCTGGCAGAACATTCCAGCCCCCAAGGCTCCTCGGTTTTTAAAGCTAGTATCTGTTCAATATATCATACAGAAAGCAAAGAGGACCAAAGCTTTCCTGAGAGCCGTCAGCCTCAGAGGCATGGAATAAGCCACACCAGTGGAGAGATGCTTACTTTACTACGCTGGATCAAACTTTGACATTTGCTAACCAGAATAAAATTCACTGACAACATGTAGCTGGGCTGCCATTTGTTCAAAGATTCTGAGCAAAATTTGGCTTCAGTCCAAAGATGGAAATCTTTATAATATTTCATTTTGGAAATTTTTGAGGAATGTATTTATCCCCCGTTATTGCTTACTGGGTTCTCTACTTCTTCAGTTTGGTTTTACTTAAGAGGACTTTTTTTTAAAAAATCAAATAAATAAAAACTGGATAAAACCCTACAACAATAGTTATCTGTTCTGAAACCCAGAGGAACAAATTGTCTTGAAGCACTTGCCTTTTTCACTTTGCAGAAATGTTTCAACTGGCTGTAATTCAGAGGAATTAATGGAGTAATCATCAATCACTTGACAATACCGGCACACCCCTGAATGAACCTTTGCAAACAAAGTGCCTTTTCTATCCGTCTGTTTCTCATGTGGATTTGGGAAATGCTTCCATGTAAACGTTCAGTCCCCATAAGGCAAAAGGAAAAACCAGCCTTTCACCTGCCACCAGCAAGCCTGGTGTCCCATCACATCGGCAGGGAATGATGCCGCTCTGCAGCTTCCCCGGGCACCGGAGGCCCTGGGACACACGCAGCAGCACCTGCTGCAAAAAGCTCGCTCCGAATACCTTACCAGGAGCCGCGGAAAATCCAGGCGGCTTTGCCATGCACTGCAGTGGAAAGCCCAAACCGCTCGGCTGTGTTTAACCTTTCTGCCGTAATTACAGAATGAGACAGAACATTCTACCACAAGGGTGGCATTTTACTGAGCAGTGGTTCTCAAAGAAGAAGGTTTCTTCAATCTGGTTAGGTTGGGACACCTATTACCCAGCCTGTACTTACGTGGCAGAAAGTCAGATGCATTTAAGGTCAGATTTTTAATGGTAACAAGGCACTTTAATTCATTTAAAATCTATCATAGAATCAATCTATCTTTCCTCAATCGAAAGGTAGCAACAGCAGGAGGAAAAGAAAGGAAAGACGAGGAAAAGGAAGATTCTTGCTAAAATAAAAAAAATAAAGAAAGAAGAGAAAACCATCCAGAAAATTAACAGGTAAGTTTTGCAATGAAAAGCTCCCAAAAGCTTATTAAATTGCACAAATTGGCATTAATTAGGGCTGCTTCCAAAGCACAAGCCTATCTGCAAGCACGTTGTCACATCACCAAGCACCGGACACATTTCCTGGCACCGAAGGGGGCCTGTCCCCCCTCAGGCTCTGCCCCTCGGGAAAGACAGCGGGAGCCAGAGCTGCAAGCCAGGCTAAAGCTCCCGTCTGGGGCACGAAACCGGTGCAGAAACAGCTTCCTTTGTTTGCTGTGTTACAGGTGTGCTGCGCTGTTTTACACATCAAAACTGGAAGGCAACAGCGAATTTCCTAAAGCTACTATATAAAACAACTGTCCTTGAAAAATAAGAGCACATTCTTCTCCTTCTGGAACAAGCCCATCCCTGCGTCATTCCCCTCTAGATATCATCTGTCTTTCTTGACATCACTGAATCTCCAGCAGTTATGCACATTAACATTAAGGAGGGGGGAAGGAGCCACGAGCAGCGAAAGCCAAACGAAGGACCTCAGCACATGTTCACCAGTCAGTCCGCCTGAAGCTACCCATGTACCGAGACACTCGAACCCTCAAACAACCCCGACACCTCTCCTGTAAAGCGAAGTCATCCTGTAGCCAAAGTGCACAACACGCTCCTCCATCATCTCTGAAACATCAGATTCATTCTGTCTTCTTCCTTTTCCCCAGGGGAGTAATTTCCACGACTTGCCAATAAATAAATGTCATCGCTACAAGGTACTGAGAGAAATAAAGCCCAGCTGGGATATCTGTTTCTTCAGTTGCAGAGGAACAAGTGGAGCCAGGAGAGTTCAGGACAGAACAAGAAGCAACCAGGCTCTCCCTGACATCAATCCCAGACCCTTCGTGATTAAAAACCCTCAGCTTCTACCTCTGCTCACACCCCAAAGCACTTTCTCCTTTTCTCTGGGGCAGGAAATGCACACGGCAAACACCTGGAGAACAGCTGAGCAAGTGAGGTTGAAACCAAGTCTGCAGACTCTAAGGTCAGAGAAGCTTTAGGAGTCGCCAAGAGCTGCTGACCTCCCCATCATGTTTAGAAGATGACACTGAGCTAAAGCAGCAAAACCCCTTTGCGTCCCCGGAGCCACGGCTGCACGGCACGTGACGGACGGGCACAGGAACCGCCGTTACCCACAGAGATCCCTGCGGGCAGGACAGCGGCCGGCCCTGTTCAAGCAACTGATAATCCCTCACACAACCCGCAAACGTGTATATGTGCCTGCTGTGTGTGCTGCCCACCGGCCCGAGGTTGGAGATGGCTCTCTGGTGATCCTCATGACGCTAGGAAGAATTTAAAAGAACCACAGCAAGATGTTTTACTTCTCCCTCGCCTCCAGCGCTGCCAGTGCACGCTACTAATGTCTTCTAACAACTTCCATTGCAGACCTATAGCCCTTCTTACAGTGTAAGCTGCTATTTGCAAAACTCAGGTGTACTTGCCCCCCGTTTATTGCTTCTCTTGTCCCACCCTATTCTCCAAGAAGAGCCGTCACATGTACTTACTTATAGTAGATATCAAATCTTGAAACCTTTCCTTAGGAAAGAGGGGGTTTTCCAGTCCTCGGAAATACAGCTTCAAGACTCCAGCCACCGAATTAATGTCACGTTCATTTTGATCATCAGCAAGGGGATCTTCACCTGCCCAGAGAAGAGTTTTTATTTCCAGCATTAGTGTCAAGTTGGACTAACACAGCAACTGGTTTTTCCCAACTCAGTGGAAACCCAGAATTTCCCACAGCTCAGAAAACCCTCCTGTGTGTGCAACGGTAATACTATGCATTTTGCCAGCAAGAGGAGAGTTAAGTGAGGTACTGTGTTACACAGCATCATGCCGAGACGTGCTATAGCCCTACCTACAAAAACCCAGCTCATTGTGGAGATTTCAAACCTTTCCTGAAGATGTTATTAATCAGTACTCCTTCACAGTCTCCAGCCCAGTGCATTTTTGCATTTACGGCAACAGCTCAGAGAGCTAAGCAGATCCAGCTGACGGTGGGTGAAAGCCTGAGAAGACAGGCTTGGCTGGAGGATGCAATTATGCCTCTGGAATAGACTGAATGGTTCTGGATACTATCGTACTGACTTAAATGCATAAAACGCTTTCAAAACCTAAGGGATTTGGATACCGATTCCTCGAAAATCAGATGTGCAAATCCTCCCACCTTTGACAATCCCACCACTGCCTTATTCCTTGGCCTGGCCACCTTCACCCTGATGGTTCCGATGCTGCCGTGAAGGCCATTACCCCCATCTAGACTGTCCCTTTCACAGCTTCACCTTCACCCAGTGACAGCAGGGTTGTTCTGCCCTGTCCTTCCAGGCTTGCGCCTTCGATGTGATTTTCTCCACAGAATCACTGGCAACTCCTCAACCTACACTGCCACCAGGTACCCGTGGCAATGCTGCTCCTCCCTTGACAAACCGCTGCAGGAAGGAGGAAAATGGATCCCCAACAAACTATTTTATGGCTCCCGTCTGAGCCTTTCATGCTCTTAATTAATGACTGTGGAAGAGATCTCTGCACCTACCCCTACTTCTCATACGCTTTGCTTAAGTGACTCTTTGCTATTGCTGGCGGTACAACACCGAGACACCTAGAAGGGGAGGAAACCTCCTCGTGTCTCGTAGCAGAAAGGCCTTTGGCACAGACTTTGCACAATGTCTAATGCACCCAGCACACCCAAACTCCCACCGACCATCTCTGCTCGGACACGGCGTCCCAGCTGTAGCTGCACACCCTGGCAACGCACCTCTCTCAAACGAATTCTTGATGTCGTTGACTTCCACCTGGGAGCCAGGGACTCTGAAAATGCCCTGCTGCTGAAGGCCTGGGAAAGAACAATGTTTTAGAAAAGATTTCTGTAACTGTTACATGGTACTTTCTGGTAAAGAACAGCAGAAACTAGGAGTCGATGCTCCCGGAAAGGTTCAGAGCAAGAAGGGGACAGCCTGCTACGATTCGTTTCTGCCCATATTCTCCAATCAAGGCCCCCCAGATCAAAGCACTGAAAGGGCTCCCATTGGCCCAGGGCCTGAACAAAAAATTTAACCTGAATAAATGCTAACAAGACCTAAATATTTGCCAGTCATCCAGTGCTACATCACAGTTAATGCCATTGTAAATACACCCTAGGCCCATGTAGCAAGGGCTGTGGGCATCTCTACAATATTTCACTGCTAACTACAAGTACTTAGTTTCCTTTGCAGAAAGTTTCTGTTGATATTCCTGAATCAACTTACCATACAAATTGATGTAGCGAATGCAGCTTTCTACTACAAGCGGAATAGCCTGTCCTGAATCCTTCATGAAAGGAAAGGAAAAAGTAAACAATTACAGGTTTATTGATAACAAAGCATGGGAAATGCATTAAAGACTGCAAAAACAGAGATTTGAAAATCAGTGCCATTGAGTTTAGTAAGAGGACAGGCAAGAAAAGGAGGTGTTACACACATCAAGCTATCAAAAAGTGCTGAGTATACTACGTGCAGTCAATTATGCACAAAAAAGCTTTCACTAAAGCATGTTAAAGACTGCTGCTGACTATCTGGCTGAGACAGGGGACTGATGCAACGGCATCGCAGCTATTCCACTTCAAAGGTGTAATGCTGAGTTGAAATAAAACTTACGCTCTACCTGACAAAATAAGCTTCCAGTAACAGAGCTTATAACAATATTTCCACCTAAAGAAAGAGCCATTGTCTGCAGGTGCTAAAAAAAAAAAACCCCAAAACACCACAGTGTCTGAAAGGAGCTGCCTGTATCTGCCCCTGTGATGAGTTTTGGTCTTTGTTTCAAAGCTGCTTCTCTCCAGGCTCCTCGTGTAAGGAGCTCAAGGGGGAACGTGAGCCGTGTCTGACTGCCTAAGTGGACATTTATTTTCCTTAGGGGCTTGCTTTGGTTGTTTTTTCCAGTAGAGTACAGTTGCATCTCTCTGGTTAATTTACTCCGTCTCATAGACGGGCCTCCAGTAAATACCTGGTTTCTCGTTCGCGCATTCCTCCTTCCTCTGAGAACACAAAAAAGCAGCAGAGCGGGAAAAAAAGAAAAGATTAAGCAAGGATAAGTTCAGTTAGAGGAAAGCATCTCTTTCGGAGGCCATGAACGCTCAAATGCAATGGCAGCTTAGCAAGGTCCAACCCAGGCCTTCAGGCTGTCCACCCTCCCTCCCAAACCCTGTCTGGCACGCTGCACCCGAGCCTCGGCGACCGGCAGAAAGAGCCTCTCAGATTCCTCGGATTTCTTCCCTCCTTGAACCGGTGGCACCCACAGGAGCCGGGGGCCAATGCCAGCCCCTGCCCAGGCGCAGGCTTGGCTCGGCGAGAGCCATCCCGGCACGGGGGCACCGGGCAGCCTCCCGCAGCCCTGCGCGTTTCGATGGCAGCCCGTGGCCCCCGGCCTCGAGGACAACCCCAGCAGCACAGCACCGTCCCCCAGGGACACCCGGCCGCTCAGACACATCTCCACTGCAGCCAGTCCCTCCTCCGCAGCGCTAAGCAGGCGGGAATTCAATGAGCATTGCTTTTTTAAAAATCAGTTTAAGTAAGGAATAATTACAAGTATTAAAGAGATGACCGGCTTTGTCAGCTGGGCCTGTATATTACTTGTGACGGTGCACTGTTTATAAACACTGCCCTTAGGCTTACGGTGGCACTAAAGGAGCCTAAGAGAATAAATCGGAGCTGGACAATGCCCATTAGTTTACCTAACCCAGCAGTTCGCCATTACTGCTTCCTCCAGTATTCTCACTAAAGCTTTCTTCAGCGCAGGATTAAACACTCTGAGCAACTGGAATGGCATCACGTCCTTTGGAAATCCTTCCAGCAGCCAGGCAATAGCAAAGTGCTGGATTTCAGAGGCTCAGCAGCTAGATAGCTGGAGGACAAATTGGGGGTGAATCCCACATCCACATCTCTTCCATTTTTCTCCTCAAATCTCTCCTTCTGAGTAATTTCCTGGGACAAGCAGGAGTCCCTTCCACTGGGACTGCACTGGTATGAACTGAGTTCATCTGAGCTCACCCCGGCTTAAATGAAGAAAATACTTTGGCCTACATTTATGAAGGCCGCTCGCTGCGCGTTACCAGCGATGGTTTGGAGGAGACCACTCGGAGGCCGTTCAGGAATCACTTTGCTCTGACGCTGGAAGCTGAGCCCACGGCCCTGGCTGGGTGCCGCCTCTCCTGGCACATCCAGAGGTGACGGCCGCCCTCAGGAGAGGCTCAGGGCTCCGTAGGGACACGTCTCTCGCCTGTCCTCCCTGCAGGTTAATCCTCCTCTTTGGCTGCGGGAAGGGCCTGCAGACTCCCAGTAAGTACCGAGCTGCACGAGAGGGCATCAGCCGCCACCAGCAGCTGGCACCGAGATGAGCCAGCTGGGCTGGTTATTATTAATATATTTTGTTTAAGGACGAGGATAGCACGTCTACGCTCCCACGCAGCCACCCATACGCACAGTATTTCAATTCCAGGCTGCCAGTCCTTACAACTGGGAGACACTTTCTGGGAGCTTATGAGTCATGTTACCTCCCCCCTCAGCCAGGAGGAAGATGACCACCAAAACTGTGTGGAAAAAGGGAAGGTGGTGGGATCTGTTTATCCTTCGGGGGTGCTGGGCTGGGTTGTCCTTGCTGTCTGATCTTCCCTCCCAGGATGGGCGGAAGCAGCGCTGGACAATGGGAATGCCCAGCCAAAGAGCACCTCGTGCCACACAGCCGGCCAGCACGGCTGACGGCCACCAGCCACAAGGGTCCTCACTGCTGCCCTTGCCCCAGGGCACACAGGCAGTGACGGGATGGGTAACGCAAGGAATGCACGAGGGGTGAGGACAGCTATGGAGAGAAATGGTCACCGAGGCAAAGCGTGCACTGGCCACGTCAACTGGGTGCAGGGCGGACCAGAGAGACCCCGCCGAGGAAGGAAAGCAGCCAGCGGTTAGGACAGGAAAGCCACCATTACATTCACAGCGTTCATAACCTCTTACTGTCAGCCAGTGAGTACCTTAATGAATGTTTCCATATTGCCGTTAAAGAGTTTATGATTATAGACTGAGAGAGGCCTAGGTCTCCTCATTTTCTGTGGCTTAGGGGGAAGACATGGGGGCCTGGGAGAAAATGGAACAAAAGAAATCAACAAAACACCAACATAAATGCAATGACAGGGTGAGATCTCAAATGTTATGACCTGAGAATAAAAAATAAATCAAACAGAAAAATCCCTCTGTGAGGACTTGACACGCAGTTCCACGCGCTCCGCAGCCGCTCATGCTTCAGCGTCCTCCCCCACTGCATCCCCCACGGACGCGGCTCCACCGGGAGCCAGGGGACCTGCAAAGAGCTCGGCTCCACACCTCTGCATCGCGCACAGCGCCCGCAGCTCCGGGGGACGTGCCCTCTGCTCACTCCAAAGCCCTTCCCAGCAGTCTGGGGCAGGCTACCCCAGCAGTAAGTTGGCTAACTCATTTTGGAGCCGGTGCCGCAATGGCCTCGCTTCTGCAGGTCTCAAAGTCCAGGCGGCGCCCGGGTGCAGCCGGCGGGCACCCATCCGAGCGGGCAGCAGCGCTGACCCGCAGGCAGCCCAGAGCAACTTCAGAGCTGTTCACTACGTGCTGCACACAGTTTGAAGTCAAGGTCAAGACTGCAGCCTCTATTTACGTAATAAATTCAAATTATTCTTGATAATAGAAACACTTAACAGCAGTAAGCTAAGCTACCTATCACTTTCCATCCCCATAATCTTCTAGTATTTCCCTGCAAGACAGACTCTAACCGCAGCTGCAGTGACGTACAGCAATCTCACTCGCTGTTGCTACGGGTCTCCTGAAGTCCTCGTTCCTACTGTGAAAAACAGTTGTCTCCAGAACTGAGACAGCGACGGAGCCGTAACTGTACTAACAACCGCAGCCTGAACGAACAATGAGTGATCAGGAAGGCTCTTCATGCAGAACTTGCTTCATTCAAGCCAGAGAGTAATACAGCTGCTAAACACAGCTGGTCACAACTGTCTTCGGTGCCCACGATCGGCAGATACAATCCTCCCTCTCTGAGATGCCAAACATCAAAACCGCTGCTCAGTGTTCGTGCTAGTACCAGGGATGACATTTTCGACGTAAAACAAAGGTGCTGGTGCTCAGCAGGATTTTTAACACCTGTCTCCCACCTCCACCAGTTCAGCAGTCTGTCAGGCTGAAAAAGCACCAAGAGCTCAACTGATTCCTTGATAAATCCAAAATAAACCACAGCCACCTCTGGAAAATATTCCTCTGTATTCCTAAATGGACCTCACTCTGCCCATAGATGGCCAGAAAGAGGGGAGTGGGAACACCTCCACCTCTCTGTAGCTAACTTCTCTTGGGGAGACATTCGCAGGAAGGTCCATGGTCTTTCATCTTTCTGGCAGGCATTCCCAAGATTCAAACCACCAAACAAAACGATGAGCCTGGTCAACACACACAAGCAAACTCACCAGCACCTGCCTAAGAAAGGCGGGCGTGCGCATCCGGAAGTGGTGTGACCCTACCCCTACCAGCTAGTGACCGAGGGGCCTCAGCACTCCCGGGAGCAGACCCTGAAGACCCCGCTGACTGCAGCAAGGGTAACAGACACCTATAACGCTCCTGGAAATGAGGCCACGGGTATGTGTGGCTTATTTTAGTGCAGCGATCAGGACTTTGGAGGGCTGCTTTCGTTAACGTGATTCACATTTTGATTTCTTCTTCTGATAATGAAGGACATTAAGACCCAAGTGCCTAGATCTAGAAAAGGGAGAAAAATAGCTTAAAATCTCTAAGCGATTTCTGATCTGTCCTCTACCCTGAGGCTACATGGATGTCAGTAGAGGAGAGATCATGACCGCAAACAAAAGTGAGTGCCAGGAGCCTTCATGCAACAGTTCTCACAGAGCAGAGTCGAACGGACATGTGTAATTTACACAGAGCTACAATGCAAAGGTGACAGCTGTGATCCACTGGTTCCTTAATCAGACGCCTTTAATTAAGCGGTTTGACTCTACACTCCTGCAGCTTCTAACCACTCCTTCCTCTGGTAACCGAGGAGCAGAAGTGACTGCTGTCCATGGACTCTCGCTGAGCAGCCCCGTCCGCAGACGAGCGCCCAGTGCTGTTCGCTGCCGTGCCGTCTCCTCTCCCCGGGGAGGCCCCGGCACAAGGCGGCCGGCGCAGCCCGGTCTCCGGCCGCAGCTGGTGGGAAGGCTGTTCTGCCTACGCTCTCTGCACTGCCCCACACAAGAAGGAGATTGTCTCTTGTTTGTTTTCCTTTGTGAAGTAAAAGCAACTGCTGAAACAAAAGCAACAGAAGCGGCAGGGAGCTGTGCCATCATCCCTTGCGTAGGAGGCTGTTATTCGTTCCTCTGATTGTTTTGGCCTGCGACACCGCCACTCCACGGGCACCCGCTCCTGATACACAAAGTGCTCAGGCACAAATTCTCCCTACAATTTTACCTGGTCGTTCGGGCGTCCTTTCCTCCACCAGCTCAGCAGAGAGTCCTGCCTGGCACACCCGAAGGACGGGGGCTCACCTCAGGGCTGTGTCTGTAGCCCCCACCAGCCGTGCGGGGCAGCGAGGGCATCAGGGTGCTGCGGGGCAGCTCTCCTGGGACCCGCAGGGAGAGGCAGCGACTGCGGTGCGGAGCGGCTGCCGCGACGACTGATCCGACAGGCAGCTGGGAGCATGGTCGAGAGCAGCTCCTTGGAGCACGTCAGTGCAGCAATACACCCTGCAGCCCCACTCCCCGGCTCGTGCGAGGCAGGGAAGGCCCCTCTTTGTCGTGGTGGCACCCGGCTGCCCTGCACTGCAGCCCAGCGGGTGCCCAGCCCTGCGGCCACCCAGCCTGGCGCTGGCGGCACAGTCCCCCTCCAGGCAGAAGGCAAGAGAGCGAGGCACCCTGCCGCCCCGCTGCCCTCTGCTAAGGCAGCCCAGGCTTCACCATCTGCTTCAGCATTTCTAACGTGGAATGGGGGATATTGCAAACTTTACTGAACGCTGAAACAGGGTTGTAAAAAGATAACACAGAGAGAGGTTGTGTATGTTCTGGGGAGATGCTCGGAGGCTTTGCTGGCCCACATCTTACTGTCAGAAAACCAGCACACTCATAGCAAGCCACCGGAGCTCTGAGGAGATGCTTTATGGACTGGACACAGGTCAAAGCCTCCTCCCTGCTACGTTCACCCCAAGCACTACCTCGTGCTGCAGAGGGATGAAAGTCTGTGGGTACGGGCATGCTCTGCACTCCTAGGCAAAGGCGCCAGAGCTGGGACAGGCTTCTAGGGACATATCAAAGTCCTCAAACAAAGAGGGATGGTAGGGAGCGGGTGGACACCCTTGTGTTGCACTGGCTGAACACAACCCAACCTCAGCTACACGACAAGGCACTGCAGCACGCCGTGCTGACACAGCACTTCCAGGCACTTCAGAGCCAGTCAGCTAGAAATTACACTGCAGCAAAACCAAGGGCCTGTTTGTCATCACCCTAATTAACCCACTTCAGGCAAGGCGGCTGAGAAGCAGGGCAGTGACGTGGGGAGCCTGGGATGGCCTGCCTGCCGTCCTGCCCGCACAGGGCAGCTGGAAGGTGGTTAACTCTGAACCCCGCCAAGCTGTATCAGCAGCAAAGCCAAAGCATCCTTCCCACCGCCACCCTCCTCCGGCCGGAGCGAGCCCTTCCCGAAAGCAGATGAAGTGGAAGAAACTGCTCACCTGGTTGTTCCACATTCAGCTCTTTCACCTGTGAAGAAACACAAGTTTCCATCACCGCTCCATGTTAGTCACCACCAAACGACTGTCACAACACACCCGCACAGGCACTCACACACTCGCTTCTGGCTCTGTAAGCCCCCAGTTAATGGCTTCGGGCAAAAAGAAGCTGAACGTGCCCGAGAGCCGTGCAGGCTGGGGAGATGCCAAGCTTCTTGCTATACAAGCCCGCACCACTAAAAGGCATATTAGAAACCCAAGACTCAGCCACAAGAGAGGGAAAGCGTCTTCAATTCCCACTGATATTAAAGGTTTATTTGCAATATGAAGCCCATCTTGTAAATAACCAGATGCACTGCGCGTCCTCTGCAGCACGTGCTCATTCACAGTAGCGGGGAATTGGCCAAACCCGAGCAGGAAAGGGGCAGTCTGATAAGGGCTGAAGCCCCCGGGGAGGCAGCTCCGATTATCCAACTGCCTCGCGGAGGACCACTAATAGCACCTGAATGCAGCGGAGCATTCAGTTCCCCAGCTTCTCCTGTGAGATAACAGCCCATCTAATCACCATCAGGCAGACACTATTCTGGCTGTCAATATTCTCATTCCCTTCGTGTATTTTTAGTGCTTGGATTTCATATAAATGGCAGCGTATCACCACTGATAAGATCTGTTCATTTTTTAGAGTATTTGTCAATCCACTGAAAAAAACTAAACTAATTTCACATGCTGTTTGTGCCTTTCTCCCAAGGCCAGGAAAGCTGATTTATTCTTCCTTTTTCTAAGACACATAAAAGGAAGCATTTGGCTGCACATGCCTCCTTCCTGCTCTCCCTTGGCACCTGCGGAAAGCAAGCTTGCAGCCAATTCCTCACTGAAAAAGAAAAGAATTCCACATGAGTGTTTCGCAAACCCAGACTTCTTCCTAATGAGAATCAGCTCATGCTGAAATGCAGCATTTGGCATTTCTGGGCTAAATATTTGCTGAACGCCTACATAGCAGGATGATCCCATGGCCTGGGAGAAATTCACAAAGTTTTCATGTGAGAATCTTCCATGGCTGCTTTTGCACAACTCTAGAGAATTAAAACGCCTCACCCTGCACGCTTCCTCCTAAGTACGGCATTTGTATGAGAGACCAGAATGGTCATCAAATTGATCTTCAACAGATTCATCACTTCTTGCACCAATCCATAGGAGTCTTAGCACTGCATCCAATAAACAGCTCTTCTCTGTATTAGCACCTGGCATCTCTGGGAAGAGCTTAAATGGATCCAATTTTGGCGAACCGCATGCTCCATCCCCCTTGCCTATGTCGAAGCCTGAACCGAGACCTAGGAGCGGGGAGCCCAGCGAGCCTCGCACAACCCCTGCCACGCTGCTACGCAGCAGGACTGCCTCGGTCAGGGTGCACAAGGGCTGCCGCTGACCTGCCGTGCAGGGGGATAAGGGGTTAAGGCAGCTTCAGGGAGCACTGAAACTCCTGGGAAAAGGAATATGTCACTGGAGCCCTATGTATCTACCCTTGCAGCCTTCCTTCTGCTTGCCTTTTGTGCCTTGACTTGGCTCAGCGTTCACCGAGTGGAACATACCACAGGATCTAATCAGAAGGTGGATTTTAAGGCTAAATAAATTTGGCAGAGAAAATATGTTTGGCAAAATAGCCAACAAAAAGCTACTTATTTTATTATCTTTTTTTTTTTACTCTGAGATGAGGAGACTAATTTTTGTATTGTTAAAACACAACCATGGACCATTTGTGTATTTTAATTTAAATATATTCTCTCCTGTTGGAAAATCAGGACACTGACTCATCTCCATCTTCTTTACACTGGAAATAATGCAATTTTTTAAACCCTTTGAAAGAGCTGAAATCTTCTCCCAGGGACATGGTTGCACATCACTGCCCCAGCAGTGGTGGATCCTGCCTGGGGCCACGCACTCCTGCCTCCCTCAGAAGTTACTGCCCCCTCTGTCGCATGAAGAAACCTGTTTGTGCGTTATGTGCTCCAAACCAAACTTGTGAAATTACCTGGAGTAATAAAAGCCTGCTACGGAAAAGTTAGTTTTAACAACAAGGATGATTTTGTGGTTCTGGTTTAGAGCAAGTCAAAAACCTATGGCCAGGGGGGCAAGGGGACTACTAAATCAACAAGGCTGCTGGCAAATCTGTAACACAGAAGCACAGCATCAAGGACAAGCAAACACGTGTGTTCAGGGCCACACTGAAAGGGGAAGAAGGGGGAGAGAAAGGAAAAAGGCAGAGGGTTGGAGTGGGTGGGAATCTCTCTGATGCTGGAGAAGCAACACAGCACTTTGGCACACAGTATAAGATTTGTCTACGCACATTCCTGAAGAAAGGCATGAAAAAGAATCATATTCCAGAGAAATAGTGATTTTGCATGTCACTGGTTAAACTTAGTAGTAGCAGCCAATCACAGAAGTCCTCAGTCACCCAGGAAAACACAGAGTGCAGGTAAGATGGAAAGATGACGCCTGGTTTAAAAATCATCTCATGGGATGGGAGGTTCCTCCCCGGACCTAACCCCGCGACTCACCTTCTCCAAGAGTCTGCTTCAGCAAGTCGTGTTTAGCCTGCAGCTTCGTGATAAGGTTGCTGCCATTCAAATACTCTTTAAATTTCTGGAATTAAAAAGAAAACAAACAAGGTGGGTTAAGACTCTTGGCAAAAATAGTCCATAACTGACGTACGCTTTTGCCCGGGGGCTGCCGGAGGGGGGCTCGGCGAGGCTGACAGGCTCTGACAAACCAGACGTCAGATGCGCCGCAGGGCTGAGCACGGTCTAATCACTTCTCACTGCTCCAGCCACAGTCCTGATGATCTTATTAGCCCGGTCTCCTTGGTGCTGCACCTCCTGCCTGGGAACGCGAGGAGGTCCAAAGAAAAGAGTTCAAAGCAAGCTTTCTTTTGTCAGGCTTCTGGGAATGGCCTGGAAAATCAAAGAGGCTTTTCCTCCCCTGACAGGCGCTTTGCCTTTGTGCAAACAAGTGATGCAGAGCGAGAACTCCCACTGCATGAGACCTTCCCAGGTCAGGGACCATCAGATGCTTTACGCACTGGGCACCACTAACTGCGCAGCACAACTTCTCGTTTCGTTGTGAGACTGTTTGACACCCGGTAACGCTCAAGAGCAAGTAATTCTACAGATAAGAGGAGCGAGGGAGACAGAGATGGAAAATGAAAGACAGACAATTCTTGCCAAAAGCATTAAAAAACCCCCAAGCACAACTCATAACAAAAACGCAATTTTTTTCTCCCTGAATTGGAGTAATAATACTGTTAAGAGAAAGCAGAAGCTTTTCTATGCATATGTACTATAGCACAAGATGCTATTAATTTTAGCCTACTAACCCTGCTTAAGTGAGGGCTACTTCTGCTGAACTGATGGCTTATTACTTACATTTCAAGTACTACAATACAGAACCTCGGATCTGCCTGGAAGCGAATTACCGGACCAAGGCTGCAGGGGAGACACAGCACAGCTGCCTTTACCCAGCACGCACACAACCGCCAGGCACTGCAAAGCCAGGCTGTCGCTTCCTCCAACACCCTGCACGACGTGCAACTGATCGTTTAGGTCATCCATGGGCCAAGGGCAGATTTTAGCTGTGTGGGCCAGAAAAGGAAGGCTTGGCTGACGGTTCAAAACCCTAAAGGCCTCCAGGAACAGCCACTGAATGGTGACACACGGCGAGGCTGGCCCGAGTCTGCTGCCCTGCTCTGAGCCACTCCTACTGATTTCTGTAAGTTTTTGGTCACGAGTGGTTGCTTCAGCTGCTCCTTCAAAATGAAGAACAAGGCAGACACTGGATTGTCAGTCCCTATGCACCGCCCTGCCACTGAGAAATGCATTCCAACCCTAAATCAGACAGAAGACAAATACTTAAAGACACTGAATTGATTCTTCATCTTCACTAACGAGCACTTAAAACAGGACTCGGCCCTAGCAATTAATGCTTTGTGTCCTGTATGGCATGAGATGAGACTCACTGTAAAATAGAACATTTCGGTTTCCTGCTGGTTGGCTCTCCTCTTGGCGATGTTTATTTTACTCATGTAGGTCTCTGATGCAGCTGATTTGACCGACTCAGTGGAGCGACTATGCTGGAAGGCGTCTGAAACATCAAAATCTTCCACTGTCAGCATGTCCTGCAAAGTCTGCATTGTGGCATCCAGAGTTTTTCGTACCTACCAGAAATGAAAGACAGCATGGTTTTGGAGCAGACTGGGAAAATGACACAACTTGAGCCAAAACAACTGGCCCACAGGCAGCTCCTAAGTCCTGGGCTTGCTCTTGCGCTAGCTGTGGTCAATGGGAGCTCTCAGCACTGGTGCTGGAAGGACTACACAGCTGAGCGCACCAGGAAACCCCCTGCGTAACGGGCAAAAGCCTCAGCAATGCTGCCTACGAGGCCAAACACAAGACCCAGAGCAACTTCTTACCTCTTCATTCTCTATCTTGAGGGTGGCTAGTCGCGACTGCAGCTGGTGGTACCGCATCAGCAACTCGGTCTGCACAGGCTGCTGGGCGCTGACCTGACACACCTGAGACAGAAGCGGTGCCAGAGAGAGACAGGAGAGCATTCAGTGGGTCAGCCATTGACCAGACATACACATTTAAATACCTAAATTATTCTTGCCACCACCCACAAGCTCCTCACAGCCTACAGGGAGGCTGCGTCAGCCAGTTTCTAATCAGCAGCGCCCTGGACCTGGGCCAGCACAAAGCATTTTCTACCCAGCATTTGAAAGCCGCACTCTGAAGTCTTCCAATTACAGCAGGTAAATCAAAGCTCCACTTTACAAATCTGTTGGGCAGTTCAGCTGAGAATCAAACCACAGGCTTCCTAATTGGGAGAGATATGGAGCAAGAGGCAGACTGAAAGGAGGAGTCCTAATGAGCCAAGGGTCTCATTAAGAAAGGAAACACGAATAGCAGCGTGTGAAGACAGAATAGAGGGATAAGGAGTCAGAAATAATTTAACAATGCTGGTTAAGAAGAGGAGGAATCCAGCCCAGGCTAGGCTGCGAGGCGCTTCTGCAGCCCTTTGGGCGAGTACGCTACCTCATCCCCCATGTGAGGCTGGAACTCAAACTTCAGCGGAGGGCAGAAGACCTGGTTGCACATGTCCATGATGGTGTGCTTGTCACTCCGTGCATCCAGGTTGTCCACAGCATTCTCGATAATGTCCAGGCCCTCATGGCGGGAGGTTTCCAGGTTGTACTCGGCAGACAGGTATGTCCTGAAGGTCCGAGCAAGGCTGGCGTGGAATCCCAGATCACAGCACTGAGAAACACCAAGGAAGGGTCTGGTCACACAAACACCCCCACCCTTGTTCTGGAAGGTCATGTGTACATTAAATGCCCAAAAAAAACACTGTATGTCCCAGAGAAACACCAGCCCTGTTGTACCAGGGTATATTTAACAGCATACTGCAATACCCATGAAAAGGCAAGAAGGAAAGAGGACTGAAGGAGAAGAGGTACCAGGGAACACACAGCCAGACAGTACGGTGACCCTGCGCTGGACCCCCGCCACCGCACCAGGGTTTAATACCCTTCGTTTCCCTGGGAAGGGCATGGGATCTTCTCAGACAGGACAGAGAAAAAAAAGAAATCATCCAAAAGCAGGGTTCTCCCTGGCTACCTGCTCAGCCCCGGGGCAAGTGTGACCACAGGGGCCCCACCGATGGCAAAACCTGTGCCCTCAGAGGCCCCCAGGGAAGAAATGGCCAGGGAGCCTGTGCCACTGCTCGTCCCCAGCGCTTTCCTTCTTGCCTTGTGAACTGCCCTGCAAGCACTTCTTACACAAAGAAACCATTTCCCGAAGTTATCAAATACAGAGGGACATTGAAGCAAGGCGGCACTGAAGAGCGTGCCCTGCAGAGTGTGCAAACCCTTTTATCTCGCTCAGAAGCTGCCTGCCTCTCTCACGATGGAGCAGCTTCTCATGCATAACTGATCGTTCTCATGTTCACCTTGGGGAAAATGATACAACTCGGAGCTAATTGCTGCCAAAATACTGTACATTAGACAAAAGTCTGTTTTTAAACTCTCTTCTCAATATAATTGAGTTTGGCATGTTAAGTATACCAACAGCATAGGGATTTGCCGCTATGAACGCTTAATCACAGCTAAGCAAAAAGCAACTCTTAGCAACTCTCCTCCCCGTGCCCAACGGGAGCCGTGACACAGCACAAACCTCCGCAGGGCTCCGCTCCGCTCCGACCCGCTGGCTCTGCTGCAAGCAGGGGGCCCCGGGAGTGCAGGTAAGGATGGGCACCAAAGAAGCACCCAAAATTTGGAGGTCAACAGACGTCGTTCCACAGGGAAAGGCAAGACAGAGAGGCTGCTGGAAGCAGCACATCAGCCTGAGCCACACTCGTGGGGCTGCGAGGAGGGTGCAGTGAAACGGAAGGGCTGCAGGCCAAAACTGAAGCGTATCTATTTCTGGGACATAAGAGAGGGCTGGAGTTCCTGACAGAGGAGGTGAAGTTAGATAATTATGGCTTTACCCTCTGTGAGGAGTTTCATAATCGTATGTCCCCGGTGCGCTCACTCCTGTCTCCTGGCACAGGACGGGTACAGCTGCGGGGCACGGCACTGCGTGCCCTGCTCAGCACGGGCGGTTCGCAGCACGGTGCACTCACGGCTGAAGCTGTTCACAAGCACCGTGACCTGCAGAGATACGCCCAGGCGCAGGAGGGCTGCGGGTCAGAGACGCCTCCGTGGGAGAAACTGAGGGACCCCGTGAGAAATACCTCCCACGGCACATAGCACCAATCTAACCGCTGCCAGCGAATTACTCTTATTACATGAAAACTACCTCAGGACAATTGATATTACAGAAATTAAGATGCTTTGCTGCCATACAGATTAAAGAACGAGTAGGAAGTCCTCACTGTCTGAGCTGTAACCAAACCACTCCGGCACGGCACGGGCAGGCGTGCGGTGAGACAGCTTCAACCCCACCAAAACAACTGCCAGGAGAACCAGCACGGCACAAAAAGCTACAGGAAAGAGAAGAGACATTGCTAGTGTAATCCCAATGACCCAAAACGAGACTAACTTTTCCAGAGCAGCAGAACTTCTTGTTGGGAGCTGGCATTTCAGGGGCACCTTCTCCAGCTCCACAGCATCCACAGTCATTACTGAACCAATGCAGAAAGGCACAAAAAGTGATTCTGCATCACAACATCAGCACTGATAAACTCAAAGTGAAGTATGAAAACTCAGCTGGTGCTACAAGCAACTCCAACCAAAGAAGTCATCTTGTGCTTTCTGCCGATCCGAAGAGACAACCCTCAGCTCAGATCAAGTCACACGCAGAGCTGTATTTGGTTTAGTTTGGGCTAAATGCAGCAGTAGAACCACAATGGGCCAATTCCCGCTTGCAGGTACACAAGCGCAGCCTGCCTATCCCCGTCTAGTCTTTTAAAGCAGTGAAACCACACGTGCAATAATGAGGCTTTTTGCAGGAATTATCAAGTGGTCGTAAGCCACCATTTATCCTGCTTCTATTTAGCTTCTAATCTTATTAGTTGAAAACACGGGCAGTTAAGGACTGGTATAGCTCTGCCTTGATAAATCAGCAAGCAACACAAAAAACAAGGAACTGGGGTGAATTTCTCTCCACCACTTGGGGCAAAACCTTGTTACAGTGCTGTGAGTCTCTCCCACGAGGCAATTGTAGCATGAAGTCCTGTACGACCACTCCAGGGCTGCACGCAGAAACGGCTGAGTCGAGACGACGCAGCACCACAGCTGCCCTGCTCTTCCCAGCTGTGTTTGAGCGCACCCGAGCACCCCGCGGGCAGGGACGGGCAGGGACGGGCAGGGACAGGCAGGGACGGGCAGGGACGGCCGTGGGGACAGCGGTGCCCGGCATCCCCAGCAGCTGTGGGGCATGAGCAAGCTCCGCGATCAGACCATCGGTGGGGAGCTGGCCCCCACAACCCGCTCGGCTTGGGCAGCTGGCAAGCCATCACCGAGGGGGCTGCCACAGGGGTGGAGCGGGGCCAAGACCCCCATGGCGATGCCAGATGAGGAGCTGCTCTCCCGCCACGACCAGCCGGCCGCAGTTCTGCACCCTGAAAACAGGATTGTGCACACACAATCATAGAACGGTTTAGGTTGGAAAGGACCTTAAAGATCATCTCATTCCAACCCCCCTGCCCTGGGCAGGGACACCTCCCACCAGACCAGGTTGCTCCAAGCCCCGTCCAACCTGGCCTTGAACACCTCCAGGGATGGGGCAGCCACAGCTTCTCTGGGCAACCTGGGCCAGGGTCTCACCACCCTCACAGTCAGGAATTTCTTCCTCATATCTCATCTACATCTCCCCTTTTGCAGTTTCAAACCATCACCCCTCATCCTATGGCTCCACTCCCTGATCCAGAGTCCCTCCCCAGCTTTCCTGGAGCCCCTTTAGGCACTGGAAGGGGCTCTGAGGTCTCCCTGGAGCCTTCTCTTCTCCAGGCTGAACACCCCCAACTCTCTCAGCCTGTCCTCCCAGCAGAGGGGCTCCAACCCTCGGAGCATCTTGGTGGCCTCCTCTGGACCTGCTCCAACAGGTCCATGTCCTTGTTATTTCCCAGTGCACCTCCCAGCCTCTCGCTGTTGTTCTCCAGTGCCCTTGGAATTTATTTCTACTTAGCTAGAAAAAAAATAACACCAGGAGAGAATATCTGCCCCTGTTCAAGGGTGAGAATTCCCAAAGCATTACTGAAAGACTGAGCTATTGCAAAGGAAAATTGCTGAATTCCACAGAACCCAAGGAGACAGGGCTCAGGGTAATGCCAGATGCTTTTGAGAAAAAATTCCACATGAAATCTTCCCTTTCCTTTGAATGCTGAACTCACGCTGAAGCTAGCAGTTACTTGCAATGCCCAGAAACCAGTTGCTACTGAAATCCAGGGCAGCGACTTTCCCAACATGCTCCAGCCCTTGAAGTCCCTGGTGATTAGCGCTGTGCCGGCTGCTTCACACACCAGTGCCCAAAGAAAAGACCGAGCAGGGACTTCCACGAAATTCTCAGAGAAACACACAAAGGGGAGGGAAAAAAAAAAAGAAAGAAAGAAAAAAAAACTTCAAACTCCTGCTCCCAGCTCCAGAACAAATGGCATTTTCTCACCCCTCTCATCCCTTTGATGGAAAATAAATTAGAACCACAAATAGTAATCCTTAGCCCTTCTGCAGCGCCTTTCATCTGGAGAGCTCAAAGCTCTTCGTATGTTAATTCATGAAGTCTGGCAACACCCCTGCAAGGGGTGGAAACATTACAGTGTTTAACTTGAGAAATAAACCCACACCCCAGAGGTAAAGCCAGCTGGTTTGGGGCAAACGCGGTGGAAGCAGCCAAGTCTGCGTGTGTGTCTCCCACCACCCACCTGCACCGCAGGAGGGGCCGGGGGCTGCCGAGGACCACCACCAGCCACTAACCCCAGTGCCACTAACCCCGTTTTAGACACAGGAGTGGAAACAGAGAGATATTAAATGTTCGCCCAAAGCCAAGAGGAAAGCCAGCAGGTCTCCAACCCTGCGTGAGCATCTCAACGTCTTCCCTTGGGCAACCGCAGCCAGGCAGCTAAGGGAGAGCCAGCTCTTCCCCAGGACCTGGTCACGCTGCCGTGCCAAGGTGACCTCTGCTGAAAATCAGCCCTGGGACGGTGTATACCGACGGGGCGGTAAGCCAGCCGTGCCACCGATCACAGCCGAGGCACCGGACTGCACCAGCACAGGGAAACAAGCAACGTTTTAAGAACCCAGCAACATCCAGCGGGTGGAAAACAGGGGAGCCTGAACCAGTCCGCACTCCAGCAGCGACCTTCGGTTGTTCCTCAGTGGCAGGCAGCGAGCTGCCCCATCCCCGCGGGACGGGCAGATGTCCCCGCAGGGCTCTGCTGCCCCGTGTGCCCTCCTCATGTATTCGGCAGGTTGACAGCAGCTCCCCCCGGCGCACCGGGCCAACTGCTCCAAGCCCCGGGATCAGACGCCGTCTCCACGAGAGAGGCGCTGGCAGCGAGGACAGCGACCGGCAGCTCCGGGGGAACCTGACGGCGCTTAATAGGAATGACGAAGCTCTGCAGACACGCTGAGGGATTTTACATAGCCGAGGCTGCAACAGTACTGGGCTCCAGAGAGAACGAAACGCTTACCAAACTGCTGATGCATCTGCCTCATTTCCTCACCGGTTAAATAGTTAAAAGATATTTGATGCGTCTGTCGCAGAGCGTGAGATGACGTTCTACCAGGTCATGACAAGGCTGGGTGCTACGTGAGATCCTAACTCATGCCTGAAAGTATCTTCAGATCTTAGGAGGAATGTTCAAAGAGAATACAAACTGCTTCTGTTCTCATGCGTTCTTATGGAAAACATTTATTTGCTAAGTACTAAACACGCAGGAAACAAAACGTTCACACCTTTGCAGCCTGTAGTCACTGCGCTTCCCTCAAAGCAAAACAGCATGGAAACAAACCCTGTTACAAAAGGTATTCCAGCCACGGTACTATAAATGCTTGTAAAAAAGCAACGCTCCACCACAACAAACAGGTTCTGCACGCCATAAGACGGATCCAGGCGGCAAAGGAAATTAAACCACACCAGGAGCAAGGAGAGAGGGCTGACACCCATCAGCAGCCACAAATAATTGCTCAGAAAAGACGAGAAGAAGCAAGTAAGTGCAAGGGCTGATTCCCTTTGATGAGCATTCCCAGGATTCCCCAGCAAGTTTGGTGCTGGGCAGGAGCGGGCTGTCGGGGACGCGGAGAGGAGGCGGCACAGCGATGGAGGCACCCACCGCACCGCGGCGTCGAGGGTCACTGAGCTCTTCAGCGCTGGAACGTGGGAACAGCCCTCAAAAGTGCACTATTTCAAATATAAACGCAATATCCCCCAGACTGACCGCCTCTTCTAAGCTTTAGCAATCTGAGGCCAACCCAAACCTAGTGAGCAGCTCCTCTGCCTAACGAAGAAGGTGCTGAGGGAACCGGAGACCAAGCAGGAGGCAGGTCCTCTGGCCACGCAGAGGTGTGCCGCAGCCCAGCACCACCCGGCCAAACCCTCCTCTGCCCACAAAACGCCAGCGTCACCCCTGGGGACACCCACCACGCCAAGGGGGGCTCGGCTGCAGCTCACAAGTGTGACCGCACATCTGACCACGCAGGACCCAGCCGCTCTGGATTCCCTCCATGAGATTCCGTATTTCTGACTCACAGCAAAACCATGGTTTTTGTCACAACAGAGTACGTACGCTGTCATAGCCCATTAAATGGGGGAGTATCAGGTCTTTGCAGTCTGAGGACAGACATCGGGAAGCCTACGCCGTAATGCCAAGGGGATGTGATGGACGCTAACAGGCTGGCCTTCTCCTACAGCCATTGCCAAGCACAGCCTGGAGAAGAGAAGGCTGCAGGGAGACCTCAGAGCCCCTTCCAGTCCCTCAAGGGGCTCCAGGAAAGCTGGGACGGGACTCTGGATCAGGGAGTGGAGCCATAGGACGAGAGGGAACGGTTTTAAACTGCAAGAGGGGAGATTTAGATTAGCTATTAGGAAGAAATTGTTGACTGTGAGGGTGGTGAGACCCTGGCCCAGGTTGCCCAGAGCAGCTGTGGCTGCCCCATCCCTGGAGGTGTTCAAGGCCAGGTTGGACGGGGCTTGGAGCAACCTGGTCTGGTGGGAGGTGTCCCTGCCCAGGGCAGGGGGTTGGAACGAGATGGTCTTTAATGTCCCTTCCAACCCAAGCCATTCTGTGATTCTATGTTGTAAAAGCGTTTCCTGAACTGAGCGAAGGGTTCCCCATGCACGCCACGACCTGGCTTGCAGTGCTCGACTGTTACCATCAATCTTTTCCAAATGAACAGCCTTGGACCATCAAGTTCAGTGTTTTGCCTGAGGCAGCAACCAAGACATAAAAACTCCTGAACAACTGATTTATTGTTAGCCAAATGAGGAATGATGTGTGGATACAGCAGGGGAAGGCCAGGCTCCTCCCTGGCCCTCGCAGTAATCAACTCACGCCCTGAAGCGTGAGATTTGACTATTTCTAATCAAAGGTTCCTTAACTATAAGTATTACAGAGCCAATATTATGTAGTCCTTTTCGAATTCAGCTATAGTTAATTAACTCTATGGTCCCCAGAGTAGGTCTCCTTCTGGAGGATTTTCAACCTACGTTGTATTTTGCTCCTTAGTTTCTCTATAGCAACTCCCTCCCCCATGTGTATTTTCTTACGGCTTTTTAATGGGGTTTTGGGTTGTTTGGTGGTCAGGGGTTTTGTTTGTTTGTTTGGGGGTGGTGGTGGTGTTTTGGTTTTGTTTTGTTTTTTAAGATGAATGCATTGGTGAGTTAATCTTTTAAAGGACATTAAGACCTTGAGGCCATTCTTTCAAGCTACTGGGAAAAGCATCCCTAAGTGTCAAGAAGATATCTTTTCTCTAAAGGAAAATACTGTTGCTTTTTTGTACCAAGTTAACAAGGTCTATCAGACAAAGACTGATCACAGTCCTCAGGCAGTACGATTTACAGACTGCATGACACTTATAAATCATAAAATAATCAGCACATGTGCTTAATTAATTTTGCAAGCTAATTCCAATGTCTGTGGTATCCACATGAGGAATAAACTGTTTACTATGTACAAACTTTGGCAAAAAATGTAGTTTTGCCATATTAATAAAGCCAGGACCAGCAAAATTGAAGAAATGTGTATTGGTTGGATTTCTTCAGTTTAATATAGTACTCTAAGAACAGCTTAGAGTACGATGATTTATGGTTCCTGCTTACAAAGAGGTAGCTATTATTAATAACCTGCATATAGAAGAAGAGTAATACAAGTTTACTAAACCAGGGTACTGGTATATGAAAAAATTATGTCAAATTTCTGAAAAGAAATCAAGCAAATGCCCCTCTTTCCCCTCCTCCCTTCATCCACAGCAGCTCGGTGTTGAAAAAGATCATAAAGATCTAATCCTTTTTTCTTCCATTTACTCTCTTAAAATGCATGAAGCTTTTAATGGCATATGGATATTCCTGGTTTTATCACCCATTTCCACTGACAACCTCTGCCCTGCCCGGGCAATCCACGCGCCAGGGCTGCTGCCTGGGGCTCTCCGCAACCTCAGGCACGTTTTGTTGCACCCATGGTTAAAGCCCGGGGGTTAACTGCAGCCACGGCAGCTGAGGTTTTCTTGGCTGACTGGGGGCAGCAGAGGAACCCGGGCACCCCAGGAGCCCTGCGTGCCCTGCGCGTGTACGGGGGTGCTGGTGCTCGTCACGGATGTCACCGGCGCTCGCTGCACCCTCCCACCGCAAAGCACTTGCGCTCAGGTGGCTGTGCGGCACCCCAAGCTCCTCAGCTCTCTGCAAAGCTAGTGACAGCGCCTCCTAAAAACGCTTCTTTTCTCTTTCCCAGAGCCCGCTCCGTGCGGCAGGGAGAGCTGAGCGGCGCGGGTGCTGCGGGCTGCCAGCGGCAGTCCCAAACTGCCGCCTCTGCGGAAAACCGGGTAACGGGGACACAGCAGCCGCGCAGTAAAGAGCGCTGAGCCTCTTGAGACAGCCTAACTCCTCCTGATGGAAGCTCTTTATTCTTTTTATGGCTGCACTGTGACTTTATTTGAAATACCCTGAAGCCAGATCTCCGAGCTGCTGACACACAGCACGGTAAGCTGCCGTACGGGCGCTCCTCCCGGGAAGAGCACAAGTTTTGAGTTACAGATGCTGCTCCACGTGACGGTGCGCTGACGGCGATGCTTTGCATGGAGCTTCCATGAAAAAACATACCTGGTTCTCAGGGCTGGCAGGAGCCTGTACCCAGCAGAAAGCCCACTCAGAGCACAGCATGCGAAGAACCTCCGTGCCTTTGTGGAACCGAAAGGCTCTTGAGGCTGGAAAAATTGCTTCAAACAGCAGAGCAAACCCCCAAAGGAGACCCTCTGCATGTATAAATCAGTGTTTCGTCATTAAAGCCAGTGGCATCATGCAGAGCTACCCAGGCCGGGAGAACGTCCCCGTGCAATCGCACGGGGAAGGAACCGCACAAAGCGAAGCTGCTGCCAGCGCTGGCTCGGCAGGCACAGACGTGCCCAGGCAATTAGCCACTGATGGAAACAACAATGACACGAGCTGTAGGAGATACCCAAAACCAGATCCTAATGAAGTGGTCCGTGACATCAGCCCCTCTGAGCCTCTCTCTTATTGCAGACAAGGCTGTCGGTACGGCGCGGGACCGCCTGCCTCACCCGGGCAAGGGGCAAATCCCGGAGTACAACCGGAGCGTCCCAGCTAGTCTGCCACCCATCCCTTGACGTACCAGGTAACGGCAGCCTAACTCCAAGGCCTCCACAGTACCCAGCGCCGGCTGGAAACAAACTGTTCTCCTTATTTGCTCTGCTTGTTCCCTTTTTTCCCCTCATTTTTTCCTTACTCTTTCTTTAAAGATACATTATGCATTTATACATATATTTTCTGGCCTCTAGTCTCTTGACGTTGCTGCAAAAGCTAGAGCTTTACTGTGAGGTAAGTAAAGCCAACTGAAGATTTTTGGCATAACAATTTTGACTGCTGTTTCTGTTCCCTAACTTGACTAAGCATCGCTTGGCCATGTGAAAAATGACAACGCCATCAGCTAAGTTTTCCAGGGACTGAGCAATTTGGCAGTACGTGTAATATGAAATTCTCACAACTCCCCTCCTTTACTTGCTTGTGTGTCTCAGATACGGCAAACACACTAATCCACAGAGAAGTAAGCTGCTGTTTCAAAAGGATTTACAGGAGGCTGAACAAGTTTTGGTGGATCAGTACGTATTGACACCGACTGTTACATTTTGCTCTGCTAAATCTAGCGGTATCTTTCATGCGACCACTTCAAAATATTTTGCAGCCGTTTCACACAGAACTCCAGAGGGATGGATAAGCAGATTTATCTCCACTTCACATACGTGGCCAAAGAGATTAACTTGGTCACATAGTTAATGACAGAAATGAGAGAAAACCCAGGCATTTTAATCTAAACACATGGTTCTTTCGCGGGAGGAGACACAATGGTGTACTTCAAGTCCAAGTTTAATTTGATCTGTCTCTATATTCTTCTCTTCCTTGCTAAAGGACAAAACAAAAAGGCCACTGGAGACAGAGGCAGGGATAGACACGCTCTGTGCCACTTCACGGCTCCTCTGATCGAGTTTTCCATTTCTCATTAAAACCGCAGCCCTGGGAGGACCCTCCGCCCTCTCCCCGAGCAGATGGGACCTTCTTTCTCGCCAGAGCCAGAGATTAGCAGAACGGCTTTCTTATGAAAGTCACTACTCTGCGGTGATGCCGAGGGCACAAGCAATGTCAAGGCTATGCCTAAGAGATGACACTGAGCCATCTGGGATTTGGGGGAAATGCTGCTAAATTAGCTGCTTCAGTGTCCTGACGGTTCAGATTTGCGTACAAATCAAAAAACTGCGTGTGGCAATCTGCGCTTGATAGGAAGGGTGTCCGAGACCCCCCATCACCCCTCCTGCGTCCCGCAAAGACAGGCTGGTACATCATTAATCATCCCCCTGGGTGACGCAGGGTGGAGGAGGCCGGAGAATTTGCCTAAGTGCAATACATGGACGCTGCTAGGATCCTATTAAAGCACGGCCAGCCAGGTTTTGAGCTAAACCGAAACTCTGTTCTGCCAGGAAGCCCCTCCGCACTCACCTCTTCCCGCAGACCCGCTCCTCCCGTCGGGCACAGCTCCACCCGCACAGGCGCCCGGCGCCCCGCATCGCCCCGCTCCGCTTACGCTGCTGCAGCCAAGGGCTCCGCTGCCTCGCAGTCGCAGCCAAGATCCTCCTTCTCCGCTCAAGCCCCGCCGCTGCCTCCCATGAAACGGCAGAGCTGCCCCACGGGGCAGAGGACCCACATCCTGCGTAGCGCCATGGCACGGACCCGGTGTTCGCAACAGCACTGCCGCTCCCGAGAGTGAAAGGCACCGTCTTCTTATCATTGTTAAATGTACTGAGATTAAAACTACTGAGATTTATAACTACATCTAAAAATACCCGTTTTCTTCATTTTCCTTTATGCGGACTACACACCTACAGAAAGCCCAACGCGGCTGGATGCGATGGCTGTCATTTCTTTCAACCACTTTCAGTACGAGTGGGACACAGTGAACGGGACCCTCGTGTTCTGGAGCACACTCAAACTCTTCTTGCCATGCTCTTGCAAAATATACTGAATTCGTACAAAAGTCTGTTCAAATAAACTGCTCTTCCTTTGGGGATTTAAAATTAGCACACCCGTGCACACCTCACACATCCTGTATTTTATTTTCTTTGGTGAATAGAACATACAATTTGGGGAATTTAGCTGCACAGAGTTGAGGACACTTCAGTTACAGTCCCCTGAAGAGATTCCTGGAGTGCGGAAGAAAAGCCATCTGCTGACTCCAGTGGAAGCGTCAGCAAGGAAATAAAGTTGGGAAGAATAATATAAACAGCCAGAACTAAAATGGAACTTGGCAACTCTCCAGGAAATCAAAGTCCCCAAAACTCCATGAAAATAAGTCATTCTTCTTAAAAAATAAATATGAGAGAGAGAGAGAGAGAGAGAGAATAAACACAACAAAAAGCAGAAACCCCACAGATAAATCAAGGTGGTATTCTACCTTGCTGTTCAAATGTCTCCATGATCAATTTACTAACTTTTTTAATATGGCTAAATACATCTTAAATAATAAAGAAAACAAGAAGGACATACTGAGAATATTTATCATATCTCAAAATCTTGAAATCATCAGGGGGTTGGCATCAGATTTACTTTAATTACTGCTTAGAAGAATAAATATATGTTGGTGGGTTAGTAAAGGAGATAAACACTGCAGCACATTTTTAGATTACACATTTAGGTAATGATGAAGCCAGACTAACTCAGCACTTACAGATCAGTTATTTACGTGCTCATTGAAGGCACTCTAGCAGGAAGAAACTGCATAGTGCAATCTATACCACTGCGAAACTGCCTATTAAAGGCAGAAATGGAAATCCTTCTCTTGAATCACTTAAAAGCAGTTCGTAGGAGTCACCAGCACACGCAGGAGTTCCAATTCCCACCATCCCCAGGAAACCTGCTCCCAGCAGCTCCTGCCCTGAGGCCGTTTGGTGCAACGAGCGCTTCCCGTCCAGCTGCACGAGCGCCTCCCCCAGCTAGGAAAGCCCTTCCACATGTGCTTCACGGCCACCGCAGCTGAGCAGAGCTAAGCGCCGCTCACAGAGAGACACTGCAGATGCGTGCATTAGAAAGAAAAATCTTCCCTTTCGACAACAAAACCAAGGGTGTATCTGACCTTCCTAAGAGTTTATCTGTTTCAGATGCAGACTAACTGACGGGCCAGGAGGAAACCTCGGGCTCACCTGGCTTGCCCCAAGGCAAATTCTCCTCCAGAGACTCTGGACTTGAGAAGCTCCAGCTGCAGGACATCCTGCCGTGTGGGAGCCACAGCAGATGAAGCCACCGCTTGAACGTGAAGGAAAGCACCATGTCTGCGGTGCTGAGGGCAGAGCCAACATGCACCGGGGACGACCAGACCTTAGCATGCTCGTGATACGGTGTGAAAGGAGCAGAAAACGTTCAAGCGATCCCTAGTTTGTAGCTGCATATCAGACGTGCCTGAACCACACAGTTTGATCTGGACTCCCCTGCTTATGTGCTCAGCAAAGTGTGTGGTTCAGGCTGGTTCGTACCCTGGAGTTACAACGAAAAACTCCGTATTTTTTTCCAAACATTGATGAAAGAAGTTTATATGTAGCACAAATATGAATCAATTACTTTGTTGTGTGATCATGTGGCTACCACAAAGCTCAGAGGAGGCGGACTCTCAGTGTTACCCAGAGAAGCTGTGGATGCCCCATCCCTGGAAACATTCCAGGCCGGGTTGGACGGGGCTCTGAGCAATGTGATCCAGTTGCAGATGTCCCTGCCCATGGCAGGGGGGTTGGACTAGATGGTCTTTAAAGGTCTCTTCCAACCCAAACCATTCTATAATTCTATGACTCCCACGTAAGGGCAGCTCTAGCTCTGCTCATATATTCCTGCATCAGCTGGGAGGGAAGTCAAATGTGTGTGTGCAGCTGGGAGGAAAAAAAAACACCAGAGAGCAAGAAAAAAAATAATTCACATTTACAGCACATTTGCAGGCCCCAGTTAAGCATATCTTAAAGCCCAAACAAATACCCTTTCATTACTACCACACGAGAGCGCATTTAAGGACCAAAACACGCTTAAGATTTAGTTGTGCGCTTATCAGTGGAAAACGGGCAGGAGGCACTTACATCAATGAGGTCAGAGACGTCGTGGATGTAGTATTTACTGACAGCTGCGTTGGTGGCTGCCAGGTTCAGCAGGTAGTCGTTCCTGGCTTTAGTACACTTCAGCTTGTTTTCAGAATATTTGGCTTGTCTCTGAAAAAGCAAAACGGAGTGTCAGAGCACAAATAGGATACTACTTTCACAGCTTCTCTTGCTGCAGGGCCCCACAGCACCCTGCAGCCTGGGTGTGACGTGTTAATTAATAAAATTTGGTATCGGCTATGAAAACAGGCACCCTTGCCAGGACGGAGGAGATCACGGCTGAACACCCACGGTACCGCGAGCCAAGGCACAAACGAGCGCATTCTGCTCAGATGTACCCAGCGCATCCCGAGCACAGCTGCTCTTCCTTTATCTGTGCATTTGTGGAGGTTTTGGCATCAATCAAAATTAAGAGGGCCAAATTTTCCTCCCAGATACACTGACATACATTTGGACTCGCTCCAGATTTATGCAGCTGTATCAAAGTGGAATCTGGCCCAGAGGCCCATGCTACAAAATTTAGAACAGGACCCAGAATTCAAAACTCTGTAGGAAAGCAGATGTGCTCAGATCTGGGGCATTTGCTCAGGCAGATCACTAGTCTAAAGGCTTAGCACAAAGGATTAACCCTTCAAAGAAGCACGCTGCTAGACAATGTCCCAGTGCTGCATCAACATGCGAGCAAACGTGTCCCAGCTGGGGAAGCTATTGCTTTTTCTCCAAACTTAACAGAAAAATTGCAGTTTTGGAGATCCTGAGATCTGGGGGGATTTGCAGAAGCCAGAATGGAGTTAAGTGTTTTGACTAGCAAAGCCAACTAAATGCTGTACTTTAACTCCCAGACAGTCTGCGGAGGAAGAAACACTGTTATTTTATATATCTGACCCTTTTTTTTGCCTGCCACGTGTCTCTGACTGAAGGAACCCTGGGACAGCTATTGTTCTTTGTTAAAAGCGCTTTTTTAAAAATTAAGTCATGAACAAATCGCAGCCCCCCATAGCAGGGTCCCATGTCTGGATCGGAAAGCACCGCTGTGCCAAGCCAAACGCGCCGGTGCGCTGCCCTCCTTGGTGCCAGTGCGGCCCCTCGGGTCCCAGCTGGGGCACGGCCAAGCCCCGCTGAGACCCGGGGCCCAGCCCAAGCAGCCGGTGAACGGACACCCCCACCGCCCCTCTCTGCCTTGGTGCCATCAGCCTCCGAGGCCCCTCCAGCCGCCCTTCTCAGCCCTCCCTCCAGAGCCAGCCTGGAGGATGTCACAGACGGCCACGTGGCTCCTGTGGGGGTCCACCACCCCCTCCAAGGCTGCAGTGCCCAATGTCCCCCGTCCCCATTTCTTGCTGAGCAGTGCCAGCCTGACTTTGGGTCAAATCCTCGTTAGCGGGTGGTTTTGGCACTTCTCCGCAGCCACAAAGCAGTAAAGAGACTCATTATGGTCTCCTCAGACTGCCCTTCAGCAAAACACACAGAGCAGCCCACATCCTCCCTAAGCCCTTCCCAGGGATACAGGAACGGCTGCACGGAAACGGACAGGGCTGGAGCCAGACCCACCATCCCGCAGGGAGCCCCCACCCCAGCCTGGCTCCCCTGTCCTTCCCTCTCACCCACCTTCTCCTTCATCTTCTCAATCTTCTTGACAGAGCTCCGCCGCTGAGGCCTGTCCTCGTGCCGCAGCAGGTTCACGCTGATGTCCCCCGACTTGTTGAATTGCTTCTCCTCCTGCTTCTCCGCCTCCTTCAGCTTGCTCTCGGCGCTGATGCTTTCTGCGTGGTACATGTGGTAGGTCTTCATCACCTGGAGAAACAGAAGTGTCGTCGGTCACCTGCCCCACGGCCACGTGACGCATCAGTGCGTGAGAAGACGACAGCCGTGGGCAGCGTGGAACAGTCTCAGCTGTGCCAGGGCTGTGCGAGGCCACTACAGCATTAAGAAGCAACAAGGTGGGAAGGAAAAGCCCATAAACTTAACCCCAGCACTAGCCCTATTGGAAAACGGCACAGAGCCGGTGTAGGAACCGTTACCCCTGCCCGGTCCCCGCTGCGGGGACAGGCTGAGATGTGCCTCCAGCACACCTACGCTCAGAGAGCACTGTTATCTTCCTACGGGGAAATGAGAAATAACTTCCAGTGCTTCGCAGCTGGGATAAGAGTCTCCATGACAAGAGACCGCAAGGAGGCCAAAGTCAACCTGAAGTCACTTTTGACCCAAACCCTCTGTTCCTGCACTTGAACTTGCAAAGCCAACCCATCAGCATAACCCCTGCCCTACCATCCTGACAGTAAATCCCATCTTGAAGGTGGAGAAGCTGCAATTTCCAAGCAGAAATGGAGTTTGTCTCCTATCATCACTTAGTTCTCCTCTTGCTGCCGCCAGCGAGCACAGCCAGTGCCAGGGTGGACTGCAGGAACACCTAGTCCTTTAAATTCAACATCACCGTCGGTGACTCTGGATACACGACGCTGATCTACTGCCAGGAAAACTCCTGCAGGCAAAACTTCTACCACAGCCTTCCCTTTCAGACACAAAAGCCCACAGGGCACATTGTGAGCATTTTAATGGAGCTGGCAAGAGGAACACATCCGCGCTTCTCTCTTTATGCCTTTAGTCACATTGTCCCCTTTTATCACCTCCCTTCAGGATTTGGATGTTTTATTTCACATTGCCTTGACACGGCTGGAGATGCCTGACTTCTCGCTGAAGATCAGTCTCACGTGAAGGGCCCGGGCACCGCCAGCAAGGGCGCTGGGACGGGCTCGCCTCCAGGCCCACGAGCTGAAAAGGAGCAGGAACTCACAAAAGCAGAGTAACTTTGCACAAGCCTTAATGAAGAAAATACGGAGTTTTCCTCAGCTGCGGTTGTCAGCAGGAACCAGGAGTGTTTAACTTGGACGAGGTTGGGCTGAAACATATGATCTCTCCTCTTGCCAAGCACAAACGTCAGCGGCAAACGAGCTCCAAATGCCGCACCGAAGCCTGCACAAATGTGCCCTCGCTGCGACTTACAATTTTAGGGAACTGCAAGGAATAGTAAGTAAAGGCTTGTGCCTTGTTTCTGAGCTGCTTTATTTCAAAATCCTGCAAATTCTAACACAGATTTGAGCCACATATTCCAAACTGCAGTTTCTGCAGTGAACATCACAGGACACGCACAAACCAGACAATTTCTGGGTTTTTCCTAAGGAGAAAGACTAGAGGGCTTCGCTGAGCCCTCCTCGTCTTCACCATCTCCATCATTTTGTGAAAAACTCAGGGGAACATGAAAAAGACAAGTCCTGCACTTCAGCACCGTTGGGCAGCGGTGAGAGGTTTCACCAGCACCCAGAGAGGCGCTAACACCACGCAACAGAAAAGCCCAACAGTTCAACAGTGGCCCCACTTGCGTGATTTTTGTGAAATCTGAAGGTTATGAGAAGGTTACCTAACCAGAAGAACTTCAGCACAATTCATCGGTTGTCTCCGTTCACCCACGGCTACGCTGCTCTGCCGCAGGCCTGGGGACATGCTGCTGTAGCCCATCAACTCCAACGGCTCCCATGGACGCAGGGGGAACGTCGGCAGCTGCAGGGAAAGGCAGGACCCACCGTGCAGAGCACCACAACGGGGGTCCCAGCCCCACTGCGGTCCATTACCTTTGCACAGGCTCCAACTGACTTATTTGCTACTGACCAGAGGAACTTTCCCAAACGAATGCCCTTTTTCCTCCTCCATAATTTATCCCTGCTTGAACCTGAAAAGGTAACATGGGAACCAGCCTTAAAACTCCTCTGAAAGTCTCTCTGACAAAGTGCAAAGGACCTAATGTGATCGTGCTAAAATACCTTCCCCAGACTCCAGCATCCATGTTGCTGAAACAGCTCACTGTGCCAACCGTGTTCCTCATCACCTGTCACGCCGCACAGCTCGCGCTTGGAAATTCGGGGATATTTGTGTTTGTTTTAATATCTGCCTCGATTTTGAATGGGGACTACCTGCACTGCAGCAATCAGCCCTTTGATCTGCAATTCCCTCGTGCCTTCTCGGCGCTTGCAATCGAGTCACGCTGCCCCCGTCTTACGCTATTGTGTCATAAAGAAAAACTGCCACAGCTGCGTCCCTGGGATCTTCTCTGCAAATAAGTTAATTAGCTGCAGTGGAGGGAGAAAAATATGTTCCAATGTTCATTAGTTATTTAACAACACAAATTGTGTTTTCCAATATTAATAACACGTTCTGGATAAAGGCCATTGCCAAAATACCAGCCGTAAACGGCACGGTTTGCTGTCCTCAGCTAGAAGCGCTTTATATTCCTAAACAGCTCATCATTAAGGTTCTGACCCAGCAGAGGAGCCAGATCCGAAAGCGGGTGACCCATGTCAAGCGGAGGCTCAGGCCCTCCTGAAGTCGAGGAGACCACACGAGAAGCCCAGCGCACAGGGTGAAGCGGCGACGAGCACGGCCATAGGTGAAAGCCTGCCAAAGACACCAGCCCTCTCCTCTCGGGATGGAGCCTGTGGCACAACCTCAGGGACACACATGGCGTAAGGTCTGAGAAAGGGACAAATCCATCAGACCGACGGACGCCGACCTCCATCCACCTGGTCTTTAAGGGAGCATGAAAGCAAACATGTCCTTTTCCGAGAATTTCTGCAGTGGGATACAGAGCAACGTATCAGTGCATTTCTACCGTGCAGTAACAGTCAATGCTTTCTACAGCGTGACACTCGCAGAAAACACCCGTGAACCACAGAGGTGTGGCCTCCCCCATCGCAGCGCTCCCCACGGACAAAGAGAACTTCCTGCAGCCAATTCAAGTCCTGCCACACAGGGAATGACAACTATTATTATTATTTTGAACCTGGGTAATGTATCTGTAGATATTATGCTAATTAATACTATTCGTTTCACAGTTATTAATCCTCATCCATGCCACCTTGTGACAAAGAATCTCACCGGTTCACATCACAGTACTTTCACGGACTTCAACGTGCTGCCTTCAGCCGTAGCCGTGTCCCTGCGTTACGGCAAACAAAGCCCGTACGTCACCCAGCCCGTCGTTAGTGCCATGCACCAATTGGCACAGCACTGCCGGAGCTTACAGAAACCACCACCAGAACGGTGCTCTGGGGTTACTCTTTTTCTTACCCTAATTTTGGCGCAACTTCTTCAGGTAGGAATGCACACCATATAGAAAGGGACCTGTGAGCAGAGGAACACAGAACCTCCAGCCTTTATGGACTCCAACTTGGTATCTGTCTGCTGGAGTCTGTAGGCGGGAATCAAAAGAATGAAGCTGGCTTATAATTCACAGCTGAATTATTTCTGTGCAAAACTGTTCACCAGCAACTCTTACTTCAGAACGAAAGCCATCTACTTCCTTTTTAATTAAAATCAGCATGATTTTGGGGTTTAGTTCTTTCCACACAGAGAGTCAACAGGGTAACTTGCTTGCATCGGAACAGCAACAAGGCTGAATTAAAATCAATTTAGTTGTTTTGGCTTAAGTTTGAGACAGTGAATGCCTGAGGAGCCTGGAAAAAAAGTATATAGTTTCCACACGTTGCACAGAATTCCCCTCTGAAAGGCATAAAAAGCAGCCTGGCCAGGGCACAGACGTACCACGGGTACCAGGCTTGGCCACAGGCAAGACAAACAACTTCCTTGCGTTGACAGCAGACAAATGACATTTTACAAGAAGCAGCTTGGTGTCCTTTGAGCCAGGGGTCCTTATCCTGTATCCGATTTTGTCAGCAGCCACGGTTACTGAACGTGCTGCTCTTGGGTACCCAACGTGTTGCAATGAACACGCCAGCTCCAGGTCAGTCCTGAAGACGTCCCAGAACACCACCAGCACGCTGGATCAACCTGCAAGCCAAGTGTGCAACTAAGCCTCACCTGATGCCTCAAGCACACAAAACTACTGACTGGAGGGGACCTGGTTTGCACTGGCCGGATTTAAGACGATCCTGTTTGCCCGACAGGGCCTGCTTTTTCTTCATGTTCCTTCATCGTTTCTGGAATAAACGTCTCTTCCCTGCTCCTTCCCAGCCGGATGACACAATCGGTTCGTTATCTCAGCAGCAAGGTCAGTTCAAAGAAAACACAAAGCTCTTCCAGCCGTTCCAGTCTGTTTCACCATTCAAACACGTTCTGCTCTGCGTGTGGGCGCAAAGCACTGAATGGGGCGGAAATCTCAGCTCCAGTGAAGAGGGGTTTTGCCACAGACTCAGCGGGAGCAAAACTACTCTCCATCCTCTCCCTTGGCCAACTGCACGCACTCCAGACCTCAGCCCACTTCTGATCCTCAGGCTGACCAAACCGTGTCCCTCAGGTGATGCTCCTGTCCCGTGTTTGGGCTCCGAGTACGCTGGTCCACAGGTATTAAGGTCAGCCCAGCCCTTGTTAGTCTTCCCTTGTTTTGCATCTGTCATGCTGCTGTTGTAATTATTCTTAATTAGTCACCAGCACTAACACAGCTTGTGACATTCAACCACCAACAACACACTCCCAAATCTCACACAGGCTTTTTAATCCAACCTGGCTATCCACCCACACTGCAGGTCTCACAAAAACTGAATCCTTCACAGCTAATGCAGAAACAAACCTGTTAAGAGAAGATTTATGGGAGAAATTTCAAATAATATCATTCATGCTCTATTGTTTAGGCCTATTTTTCAAAAAGATGGAATAAAATGATTGTTTAGGAATAAACCTACTGCAGTGTTATTTATGTACCAGTAACAGATGCAAACAAAGAAAGCAAATATATTGTCTCAATTTTCCAATACAAGACACACTTTATATTGCTTTGTTGATCCTAAACCACAAATAAAATAAATAAAAAAACCTCAGTCGCTACACGGCAAGAGACAGAAGCAACACAAAGACTTCCACTGCCCAACTATGAGAACCTGCTTGAAGCCCAATGTCCTGAATTACAGCGTACGATTTCACCTGGAGGCACAGAGCCGGCTCCACAACCAAAGTGCTCCTCGGAGCGAGGAGATGAAGCTGAGCACACCGGAGCTAAAAGTTTTATGCGCTCCTCAGCAGAAGGTCATGTTCAGCCACCATCCAGAGGCCACCAGACTCACACGAGCAGGTCAGGCTTCAGCCACGAATCGGCACTGCCAACTCAGAGCACCGCTCCCGAGCCATCAGCGCCCGGCAGAAACCACCAACCCAGCCAAAACTGAGAGAGGCCTGAAGGCAGCACAGCGTAGAAGGCCCAGCAGGTGAGAGCGTTACAGACACCAGGGATCATGGCCAAAACATCTCCATTGATGCTTAAGTGAAACCGTTAGATGGCATGATCCGCTGCCTGATGCGGCCGCAGAAGTCCTTCACTGCAGGACCGCTGGGAAATCCTCCTCTGCTGCTGTCAAAACCAGTGAAGAGTGAAACGTTCCCAAGAAACGCAAGAGGAACAAACGGGCTGTACCGCAGGATGGCAGGAGGGAGAGGGAGCCTCCTCAAGTCACCGAAACGTTGAACAGACATTTTGTTCTAACAAATGACATTGCGGACATTCCCCTCGCTGCACAGGCTCGACATGGGTAGGACCCGCTCATTACTCACCGTGTAAAGCTCGTTGGTGACTTTCAGGAGTTCTTCATGCATCTGTATGCCGATCTCCTTACTCTGGAAGACAAAAAGAAGAAGAGTTGAGGCTCTGCTATGCTCAACAACATGCATTTCTGAAAGAAAAATACTTTTTGGAGGGAAGAGTAAAACTGTATGACTTCCAAATACACCGTGCATATGCACCGCAACCCTTTCTCCAAGCCGCGTTCACAGGAGCGGTCTGCGCAGGCTGTGGACAGTCACGACAGCGCTGCCCTCCCAGAAGCACGTCCTCAGCTGTGCCCAGCAGCAGAAGCGTGCTGCCCGCGGGGTCCTGCGCCGGTCCAGCCCCCGCAGCTGCACACAGAGGCTCAGCCCTCGCTCCCAACACTCCCAGCACGCCATGGCTCCAGAGGACCTCACGCCGCTCAAAGGGCATCAAACTCCAGAGATAGACAGGAGGTGTGGAAAGGGGGAAGGGGATCTCTACAAATACCCAGTTTAAACTCGGGAAGAAGAAACGAGGTCACGGGTTTTTTCCCAGCTAGCTGATCAAAGGTATGCAGAAGGTCTCCAATGCTGCCAGAGTTCTGGTACGGACACCATGGCACCAGCAGAAGGAACAGAGTCTGGGGATGCTGGCAAGCTGGTAGGACAGAGAAGCAGTGAGATGTTCTTCTCCTCTCTCCTTAAACCAAGTGACCAACCTGATCCCGACAGGTATCCAGAAGTACCTGTCACCAAACCTTCCACCCCTGTGCCCAAGCGGATCCTGATAATCCCCAGCAAAGGCTTTCACATCCACCCACAGAGAGCAAAGCCACAGCAACCTATTTATGCTGCTGCTATCTAGCTGCATTTTTCTCATTGTTCTCGTGCCTGTAGGGTTTTTCTTCCCTCCTCTCAGCTGACGATGGAGTGGGTGGACCCTGGCAGCACAACTGGCTTCTGGTGCTGCCCATCCTAAATACCTTCTGCCCCCTCGGAGATCTGTCCTCTCCTGGCTCCCCTACCAAACACCAGACTTGACGTTCTTTGCTCTGCAGCGGAGTTAACAAAACCCTGTACATTTTAATTCTACATTTTATTTTAAAAAATGAAACAGGCCTGCAGCATAAGAAATGCCCCAGGGGCTTTATTTACACCACTCCAGAAATCCTTGTCTAATACCCTTCCCATTCTGGGAGCTGAAAAGACACCATCAACAGGGCTGCCAATCCACATCTGGGCTCCGTTTTTCCCATTTCTAAACATTAAACCCAAAATACAGATGGCCTTCTCTTTCAATCTGCTTGTGACAGTAAAGTAAACTAGCATTTTGATTTCCTTCAATTTTCTACAAATCCTTAACAAAATAGAACGTGTGAATATAAACATGAACACATACAGTACAGCAAATCCTCATTCTCTTTCAGAATTGCTGCATTTTTGTTCAAGGTCGATGTTTGTCCATGGATGACCCAACCTGAGTTTCAGAGACCACGCTGAGGAACATCACACAATTTAACTTCTTTATCCTGCAAACACACAGGGATGAATCTAGAACTATCGACAACACCGCGTTGCCCCTCCACTGGCAGTATTCATCTCCAGCCCACAGTCGACTCGCCGTGCGGGTCTAAGACATAACGTCCTCCCCCGTGTCACACGAAGCCTGGCAGAGAGCACCGAAGCTGGGCTGGCTCCACAGCCAGAAGTGTTTCATAGCTTGACTTCGCCTATTTTTCGACAGGACCTGCATTACTGGAGGTGGGTAAGCGGCTGTTGCGTTCTCCGCCCTGAGCTGGCTGCGTGTTGGTGCTAAACTAACTCCCCTGTAAAATTACACAATGAACATTTGTGGGTACACGAGTGGCGTAGATTTGCACGCTCCAGTCATGGACGGCACTGCCTGTCAATCTATCAGGAGTTGCTAGATTTAGTAAAGACGCCTTCCGCTGGATTTCCAATTTCCAATCAACTTTGATACTTCAAAATGCAGATTATCAGGGCTTTCTAGCCCGAGCATTTCAGGTTTTAGGTTCGCCTTGACCATGACCCACCCTCTCCGTTTAGTCTTCAGTAGCTCATTTTCACTATTCTAACCTGAGTGAACCGAAGTCTCTCTCGAAAAGGACATTTTATTACGAAATAGCTACACCACAGTTATATAATGAAGTTTCCAATTTCACAGCCGCAACAGCCAAAGTTCAGCAAGCTTAGCAGAAAGCTCACTGCAAGTGTAAAAACTTGTGGCATCTTCCTCCCTCCACCCCCCTGTCTGCTGAAATCCTATTATTAGTTTGTATTTTCCTTTTTCTTGCCAAGCGGGATGAAGCAGATCCAGTCGCCTACCTCCTACAGCATGAACATGGCATTTCACGGCAGAGGCCACAACTTGGGGAGCTGCTGAATATTTAAGCTTGGCTGTAGATCAAGGCAACTCCTACTCAGAAATCCAGCGGTTGGATGCTACTGCAGATGTGCGTGCACTGCTTTCCTGCCTCCCTTGTAATTACACCCCACGTCTCTCTGTAGAATCTTCTTGGCTAGGAAACATTTATTATAGCTTGAAGATGTGTTTAAGCTAAGTATAGACACCCCCCTCTTCTTCCAAAAAAAACCCAAACCAAAACCCAAGCAGTTTCTTTCAGATTTCCTCAAATAACTCCATGCATTTTGTGCACACGGTCACAGAAAACAACATCCCATCAGCTTCTTGGCCGGGTGGCTAAACAAGCCCACGACACAGAAAGGTTTTCTAATTAAAGCTAACTGGACAGCCTACATATTGAAAAGTTTAACCTTAGATGAATAAAAGTTAGAATTGAACGCGAAGAGTGAAGCAAAGGATCTAAAGAGTACAAGCGTTCCGCGTTCAGTGACTATCCAGTAACGATATCGTATCTGTGAATTAGTGTCAGGGTATTTGGAAGAATCCCACCTTCAGAAGCGCAACCGATGCACGCTGCTCCCATTCTTACGTGCGCGAGGTGCCGAGAAGATGCCAATCACCAGAAGGTGCCAAGTACCCCCAGCCATCTGCAAACCTCGGCTGCTGGAAGCCCCTTCCCGCTCCCCTCCCCGCCGACACCGGCAGCCTCTCGCTGCTCTCACAAACCTCACTGTCGCTTGCTAATAAGCAACAGAGCTATTAAAAGCGTGCATCCCTCCCAGATACATCCAGAATGTGAGCTATTTAAGTCAGGGTCTGCCAACGGGGGTCTCGGACCCAGAGGAGCCCGCAGAGCTCCGAGCCGCACGGAGCCCCTCCAGCTGACCCTGCTGTCACGAGCCACAGCCCGGGCACTGACCCGAGCCGTTCCCGAGGCAAAGGGAGGACGGACGGGCTGGCGGGAGGAGCAATGGCCCAAAATCAGCTGCAGCTCTTGCCTCTGCCCCAGATTTCCTGTGCGGCGGAGGGGAACTCCACAAAGCTGTAATTTTCCGACCTAATTTTAGACTCCTAAATAGAGCAACAAAACCTGGCTCAGTTGACGGCAGCGTGTCATTCACATGAGTCCCACTGACACGGGGGGACCACGGGTGGGTACTACATTTAAAGACCCGTTTGCTTTTAGACACTATACACCAAACGTCCTGGATCCTGTTGCTGGAGACCAAAGCGGCCTCTGGCATCATCAAAAGTCTCCCAAGCATCCAAGGGGGCAGCATCCAACCTCATGATGCTGGAGCCTCTTCCAAACACAGGCAGGTGAGAAACTGAAGGACTCGCCTCTCCTCCGAGTTTGCTGCCTCCCCTTTTTATAACAGATAAATTACATTTGTGTGTTCATGGGAGACAACACCAAAATGTCATTCCAGTTCCCTGCTACCATTTGCAAAAAACAAACCCCAGTTTAGCCACTTGCTTTATGCCTTCCATTCCTACCAAAAAACACAGCTGCTTGCTGGGATAGCAATGACTTCAATTTAGCAGGTTTATTAAAATTCCTGCCGCCGCAGACAAAGTAAGAGGAAGAAGCAACATGGACTACTGGCAATGAAGAATGCTTATTTTAAAGACAAAGAAAAGAACTCCCTTCCAGACAGACACCACTTCTTCATTAAATCTCCATCCAGGGCACTGCAGTATGGGGCATAATTAAATTCACTGTCACGGAACGTAATTAAATCTCACACTGGGGAATAACATAGCACAGTTATTTCGGACATAGCAATGCTCTGTCTCAAATGTATGATTTCCTGTATTCCACACTTGGAAGAAGCAGCAAACGTCTTTCCTTCTGCCACAGCAGGAGGTGAAAAGGGAAGACAACCCCTGCCTGGCCAAGGGGGCCGGTGGCGCGTCCCTCGCCCAGGGTTTGCCTCTGCCAGGAGGATGCGCAGTGAGATCTCATGGTGACGGAGACTCACTCCGACAACAGATCAAGTCAGATCTCCGCAGTGACATATCTTAGCATCTCTGTTTATTGCCTGCCTATTAGCAACATTAACACACTTGCCTTGATAATCTCCTCCAGCACCGGGAACATGACTCACACTGGAAGCTCCAGGGAAATTGGCCCAATTGAGTTTTCTTCCTCCCCTTTCTCATGAGCAGGGCTTGCCTGCCTGCCGGAGCAGGCAGGGAGGCTGGCTGTTCATTTCAATCGCACCGGCTAAGCTGCAGGCCAGGGATGCTCGGACAGAGGACGCTGGTCCCCCGGCGCTGCCTGCCGAGTTCCCTGACCTACCTGCAGGTCCCCGCTGCAGCACCCCTTTGCAGGAGCTCCATGATACCCTGGAATACCTGCGCAGCTCCGCAGTACTCGCTGACAGGACACCATTCCTCAATGCAAGCGATCAGCACTCCATCTCCAGGTCCTATACCTCCCAGGAAAGCTTCTGCTGGGGAAGCGGAGACAACACCAGAGGCCACACGCTCCCTGCGTTTCGCATCTGCAACCCAAGCTCACTTTACCACATCCACCTGGATGTCAGCGTGGTGGGCTGGCAGCGAGCAGGGGAAGTCCCTCAAACCCCAGCCCACCTCCAGAGCAGTCCTGGTGGCAGCCGTGCTGAAGAACCAGAAGAGCTGGAGAATCAAACCAATTTCCACTCCTGATTTCCTGCAGCTCTGTTCCCCCACCCAAACCACCCGCCTTTCAAGCCACGTGTGACACCAGGGGAGACTGCGAGGAGGAGCTGCAGGCTGAGCCACCACCAAAACGAAGCCACCCCGAGCCGCTCTGAACTGCATTCAGCCCCTGGGCTCTTCAAAGCAGCCTCAGCTCAGACAGCCTCCTCTGGTCTGCCACTCCCGGCACTTGCGGATGCTTTTCTGATGGAAAACAACTGTGAGACCCGGCGTGCCAAGGTAAACAAAAAGAGAGAAACAGTGAAGGTTTCCATGGCCTTCACCGGCCCCAGCCTGGCGTCTGCGATGTCACACCAGCAGCTGAGCTACCCGTGCGTGCTGCAAAGACCCAGGAGAGCCCAAACTCACCCCATCCCAGGGCAGGCACCAGCACAGACCAGAGGGCATTTCAGACGCACCCATCTCTCCACATGAGTCCAGAGAACCAACTCCAACACACGGCAGAAGGCTGAAGGTGAAGAACATGCACCCCATCTTTCATGTTGCGTACTGAGAGATTCAAAGTAGGAGACATGAGGGTTTTTTGGCCCATTTTTAACCATGCTGACCATATACCTCAAAGGCAAACTATCCAACCAGCAACACCATGGCACTTCTGTGGCAAACGTCTGCGTTTCTCTTTCAGCCTGGATATACAGCTCCTGGTCTCCAGATGACATTGTGCCCAACTTGAAAATCTCTCTGCAAAATTTATCACTCTGCTTTGGAGAACAGTAGTTTCTGGGCAGCAAGGAGCCATACCCACTAGAGGACAATTGCCCTTTGTCACCGCAACTATAACCAGCCAGTGCAACAAGTAAATGATATCATTACTGGATCTTTTTATAAAGACGCTGAGACACATTTAATATCCCCGTGGGCAGCTCCTTCCCCGTAACAGCCATCAGCAGTACAGCCCCCAGCCTCGGTACCGCTAATGAAAGATGTTGGTCTTGAGTCTCCAGGCTCCAGCAAACTCCTGCTATGGAAATTGCCGTATATATATTGTGGCTTCAGATTAGAGGGTCACGGAAGCAGGGCCAGGTGTCAGGAAAACACCTGATCTACACCGCTGTTCCTGCCCTCACATCATCCACACCAACGGGATGCAGTCGGAGCCCTCGATTGCAGCAATACATTAAATACCGAATTCTGAAGCACTGCCAGGAGAAGAAAAATGCACGGTTGGTTTAACTGCTGGGATAAAATACAAGGAGGGGGGTTGTGTTTGGATTGTAGCCGTGTAAAATTACATAGCTTCAGTGTGCAGGGGTTCAGCTGAAGACCATGGGTTCAGAGGGTGAGCCAAATCATACCCTCACGGAACCAGATCACCAAAGCCAGGAATTCCTATATTCCACATCTAGGAAAGGCAGAAAAGGAAGGGGAAGAACGAAAACAAATCACTGGATAGGAACAACTGCCCATTTTGTAACAAAAGAACTATATCAAAGTCCAAGTCCAGATTTGACTCACATTTTGTAAATGGTTCCTGCCTTTACAAATACCAATTACAAGCATCTCTCCGCTCTGCCTGGAGACCACCTTTGGATGAATCCCACAGTTCAGTACATTTTTTCTGCATGTATTCAAGAAGGAGACAAGTTTCCACAATTATAATTGGGATTCCTTTGAACGTGATTCAGAAATGCCTGAAAGGCCACGAAAAGGGCTGTGGATTGCTTAACTGACACCTGTCACTGTGCCCGAACACCGGCCAAGCCAAGACCGTCTACAGCGCCTCCTGCAGACAGGCAGGTTTCGTCTCCTCAGAGCTCTCCACCTCTCTGTACCCAAATCCACGCCACCCACGACAATCCCGGGGGACGTGGCACGGTGACAGAGCAAAGCCGCCCCTGTCAGCTCCCGTCCCTAGAGGATGCCTTCTGCGCCCCGACGCCGGGGCCAGGTCCTGCCAGCCAGACCCCTCGCGTGACCCACCGTGTTGGGCTCGCCGCCCTTCGCCCCGCACCGCAGACCCGCTGCCCGACCCCATCCCAGCCGAGCGTGCCTCGCTAAGGATTGGTGCAAGCCCCACGACACAGAGACGCTCTGTCACTCGATGCCACCAAGCACAGCGGCAGTGTCGGGAGGGAAGGGGTGGAAAGAAAAACAACAGGATTTGAGATGTGGGCATGCCATGGATCCGTGGATTTGCAGGGGATTAATGATGTTTTCTGCTCTGTTCCCAGCAATTCCTAGCTTTTGATTTCCTTGTCGACTGCTAGTGAGCGCTGAGCTGGCACGCTCAGAGCCTGACGCTTTAACTCCACCATCTCATCCCAAATTTAGTGCAGAGCCCAGCCTTATGCATCCAAATTGGAAAGCTGCTTTTCCTTATGCACATCACTTAACATTTGTCTATGTATAATTTTACGTACCACTATTACTAATTAGTCAGTAGCACACATAGGCACACAAATACAATCAATATGCACGTACATATATGTATGTGTGCATTACTGTTGCATGTATTTTATACAAACACACACTTATTTAGATTTCTTACTTCAGTATTTAATTCCTCTCTCTGCCAATTTCAGGGATTCAATTCCCATCTCTTTTTTGTATTTTCACTATAAGCTTTACCCATTTCCTATCTTGGCTTTGCCAGGTTTTTTCTAACTATGACTTGGGGCCTACAGTCTCTTTTTTTTTTTCCCCACCCCAAGAGTGGTTTTTTTCAACCTAATCTAGTTTTCTGTTCTCCTGGGATTCCAAACTATTTCTGCATATCGAGAGCACTTTACTAACAATGTCTCCTCCTCCCCCTCTATATATACTTTTGGTAAGTAATGTTTCATAGGTAACATGCTATTCCTCTAAATACATAGAGTTTCTCCTTTTTTGGGTGTGCTGAGCCAAACAATTGGCTCAGACACTGGATATATGTTGCCTGCAGTGCCTATGGACAACCAAAGTGGGTCCACAGATTTCAGTGACGTACACTGATTTACCAACATAACATCTGGCTTTATAAATTCTCTTTGATTCTGTGTTAAAATTTTCCAGGAGGAGGAGTTTAAAATCCTGGATGCAGAAAACCTCTGACTGCCACCCCACCAAACCTCATCAAAACCCCAAGCGTGACCATCGCCGTCCCCAGAAGCAGACCTCACCGCGTCCCCCGCAGACTTCCGCACCTCGCAGTTCAACCCGGCTCCCCGGGAGCCGCAGCCTCCTTTTTCCCCACGTCACAACGCTCGGCAATAGTAAAAAGAAACGGACAAAGAGAGGAGGGGTTGCACCTCTCCCGACAGGGCCCCCTCCTCACTTTCAAAGCTGACAAAGTTCCCACTAATTAAGCCAAAAAGGAAGCGACCCCAAGCAGAAGATGGCAAACTCGCTGACCCAAGCGTCACCAGCCTTAGCCGAGCCACCAAGCCGCAGCGAGACGCGAGCTCCTGGGCTTCCCCGGGAGCAGAAGCACCAGCCGAGGCACCGCTGCGACTCGGAGGAGCGGCTGCAGCTCGCAAACACCCTGCGAAGCCGCCCCGTCACCAAACGCAGCCCCAGCCGGGACCGCAGCTTGGACCACAGCCTGCGAAAACAGATGTGCCAACGATTCAAGCAATGTAATCTAGCTTCTCCCCTGTCTCTGATAATCAACTTACACCTCCCTAAGCCCTGCTCCTGCTGAGGCCGGCGCAAGCTGCCACTGACCTTGGCTGAGGCGAGGTCAGACCTGGAGTTGGCTCAGTGAAATGTCTCCAGCCCAAACACTAAAACCCCAGTCCCCTCCGGCTCCTGCTTCCCCTCTCTCCTGGGGGTGGGTAAGCCCAAAGGCTCTCCGGCCGGCCCCGCGGAGAGGCGCGCCAGAGCGACACGCAGCCCAGCGTCGGGGACCCTGCGCTGCCCGTCAGCGGGGGGGCAAAGTGCTTGGGTGGAGATGAAGAAAACGCAGCGCCCCAGTTTAACGATGAACGGCCCCCGCTGCTGCCAAGCACGGTCAGGGAAGCCGAGGGGAGCAGCAGCTCAGCACCCGGCATCCTTCTTGGCAGATTACCACCGCACCGATCAATTGCTTCTCAATTATGCGCATCCTTGTACCCCAGATATTACGTCTCTGCTTCTTTGCTGAGATTGTTTACATTTACATAATGAAAGCACAAAACACAAAACCTTCCAGTTCCTCCGCGTACCCGCAGCATGTCACAACCCATTAATAAATTCTAGATGGGAGGAATTAAAAGTGACATCTCTGGAAAAAAATGTTACCCTAATTTACCATCAAAGAGCAATCTACAACAAAACCAAGCAGCTGAACCACAACTGCAGATGCCTTTAACCCTTCTGGAGCCGGTTTATTTGCCCAGCGGTCCCGTACAGTACGGTCTCCCCAGGAGGAGTGCTTCAGGCACTTAACTCACCGTGCTCAGAACCAGACCGGATAAAATAGTGGAAGATACCTCCTCCGAGCAATCTCGTACCGGCTGCAAGGCTGGACTGGATGTCTCAAAAAGCCTTTTACCAGGACGCTGTTATTCCCACATGTGCCTAAGGCTTCCCACCAAACACTGCTGCGAGTGGGAAGCGCAGCCCCAGATCCCTTTTTGGGCACAGTGTGCAATAGGTTAAGGAAAATAAATAACCTGAATATCCCCACAAGTGTCAGCCTCCCTTTCCACAGGAAGGGCAAAGGATGACACAAAATAAGCCTTTTCCATGATTTAGCTGAGCATTGCTTCCAAGGACACGTGAGTCCTGCTACAATTTAAACCTCAAGGGACAAATGCGAGTGAAATCACAGATTGCTGCGACTCTACGGTAAAGCCTCCTCTGGATTAAAAGCAGGTGCTGGCTTTGGCAGGCTGCAGACGGAGTCAGTGCTGCTTCACCTCTCCTGGCAGGAGAAGGGGGAAGGAGAAACAAGGACCAAGAATTTCTGTAGAACACAAGTGCTGTGCCTTCAAAGTTGAAATTTAAATTCAAAAAAGAGGAGGGAGAGAGAGACGGAGGAAAAACAAACACAAAGAAATAATTCTGCTGAACGGATGAAATACTTCATCATCTTGTCCTGGCTGAGGACTGACCTACTAAAAGAAAACCACTTCAAACACCGTATTTATGTCCTTGTTTGAATGTCGACTGGATTTGCCCTATGGTTCAAAATGAGATATACCGTTCAGAGACCTAGGATAGTCTTAATATACATCTCAAAACCGCGTTCAGAGTAAAATGCAAATGGGAGGGAGATTTTGAAACCGACTTAGAGCTGAACTAATGAAATATCCCAAATGTGTCCAATTTCTGGAGGCCAGAAGAACAGGAAAAGGGATGATGTCCTGTATCAGATCAGCAAATCCAAACTTGACCTTGCAGTTTAATTTCTAGGTCAGATCTATAAACTAGAAGAAACTGGACATAAAAATATCACATTAAATTTACTCTCCAGCTCAACTAAGATAACCACTGATTTGAGAGCCTTTCTCCTGTTTGGAGAGGCAGGCATCCCACCAGGCTCATGCTGCTCACTAACTGCACTTCTCCAGCTACCCCGGTTGAAAACAAGAGACAAAAATAAGAAAAAGGTAAGAGCCATACAGCCAGGCAGAAGGTCCACCTGGCCCGCACCGTAACCCCGAGGGCAGCCATTACCAAATGCTCAGAAGAGGAGTGGAGGAAGAGGGCCAGTGACGCCACTGAGCAGGTTCACAAGCTGCAGGGCCGCGATTCCCCGGCCCGAAGCCCTTTCGGCCTCTTTCTGCCCGGTGCCTGCTGACCGCCCACGGCTTACACTGGCAGACACGACGAGGTCCTCAGTCCTACGCGCTTCCTACAAACTCCTGTGACTCTTCATGCTCTCAGCACATTACGCTCTCCCCCCTCGTTTTCAGCTGAAGAGTCCTGGTCCACCTGACTGCGAGATTCCTGCAAGTCTTTGATGCTCGTTTTTAATTCGGTTATCATTAATAATTCTGTATCATCAGCAGACTTTGTCATTTTACTATTCATCCTTTTCTCCAAATAATTTATTAGGAACTCTACTGAAATTCTCCTTCCCTTTGTTCCCTGTCTTTCAACCAGTCATTAACCCAGAAAACAACCACTCCTTATTCTTCAACAGCTTCTTTTCTTTAAGAACTTCAGTGAGAGACCTTTTCCAAAGCCTGTAAGACACGGAAGGTACTGTGCCAAGTTATTTACATGATCACTGGCTCCTGGAAATACCTCCACTAGAATTCTGAGGCATGACTCCTCTCTTAAGAAAGCCAGCTGACTCCTCTCTTGTATCTGCCTACGTGCCTGTCATTTTGCTCTCTACTAAAGCTTCACCCAACAAGTCTGTTTTTAAACTCAGGTTGCTGATCTGTTTTCTGAAGCCCTCCAGGAGTCTTTAAAAAAATCCATCATGTTTTCCACCTTTCATTTCTCTGACACTGACACCAGTTGAAGCATTAGGTCACACCTCACTACTAGTTACTTGACAGTTTATATCTCAGTTTCTTTAAAATTCTTGGATAAATATTATCTGGAAAGACTTACACGTGATTGTCTCTTGTACAGATTTGCTCTGCAACATCTAATGACGATACAGTTGGGTAAGGTTCCTCAGGTTGGTAACACCACCACCACCTCCCTCAAGAAAACCTCTAGTCTAAGCTTTTCCGGAACGAGTACCAAGCTAAGGCAGCCAGTTGGCCTGTGGCTGGTACCTCGTAGCCTTTTTGCTGTCCCCCAGCTGTCCCCCTCCACACCCTGCAGCGGGTTTCTTCCTTGTGATTTGGGAGAAGTTTTTGTGAGCTTTGTTGTCTTTAGCAAGTTGTCTCTGAGAATTTTATTTGGCCTGCCTTACTATGGTTTTACATTTTCACTGTCCAGAGTTCAAACTCCTCTCCAGTTTTCTCATTAAAATGCAACGTGTACTTCTTAGAAAGTCTTGTTACCTGTCTCTGCTAGTTAACAATGGTGGCTTTTCTGTACCTCTTTAGACTTGGGGGGGGGCACAGTTGTGTAGAAATCCACAATAAGCTTCTTTTCCAGACTGAAACACAAGGATGGATCCTCACCGAGCAGAACTCCCCATCGCTGCTTTGGTTACCTTTTTAAAGAGCCTGATGACATCCTCACTGATCTGTGACAGGCGGACGATGACATTGTTCATGAAGATGTCATTCAGGGTGGCGTGATCTCTGCTCTCCCGCCGGGTCTGTGTCAGAACCAGGTACCAGCAGTTCACAGGGGAAAGCAGGTGCTGATCTTTCCTAGGGAATTGGGGGGAAAAAAAAAAAATAATTGAAAAGGTCAAGTGAACAAGTCGAAAAGGCATGTGATTTTCAAATGAATGCTGACAGCATATTAACCCTGCCTTCCTCCACCGCATACATGCACTAGAATCCATCGCGCCCCCAGAGCAAAGTGTGTGAGCTCCTCTTGGCTGCCTCCCCTCCCCAGGAACCGCTGCAGCATCCAGCCACGCACCCGAGAGCCCCTCAGCACAGCCCGGGGACGGCCAGCCTGCCTCTCCGGCGCACGGCTGCCAGCACCGCTGACCTGCGGGGAGGACACCCGGCCAAAGCATCTCCTGCTGCCGCCACCCCTCATCTCCCCGTCCCCACGGCCGCAGTGGCCTGGCGCAGTGGTGCGGCTCTGCGATGGGGGTGACCAGAGCACCCCGGTCTCTCCACCAGCTCAGAGCCACGTCCTTGCGGCAGACACTGCGGGGTCATCAGTGCCGGTCTGGTACTGGCCCAACGGGGATGGTGGTGCGACCCAGCAGACACCCCAGGTCCAGAGACACAGCCGGCTGCCCACAGCGGTGCCTCCTCTTCGGTGCAGGAAAGGTGCTTAAATATCTCTGCCAACACAGAAGCTCCCAGTCTGAATATCATACTCCACACAAGGGTTTCAGTCAAGCCAAGGAATTCACATTCTTTGCCCCAAGCTGCTCTCTCCTACAGCTTTGTCCTTATTCACCAGCCTCCCACAGCTGCTGCTGGCAGGACAGAGCTTTCTGTGCAGGGGAGGTGGATGCTCCGATGCCGACCCTGGGCACAGCCCCGTGCTTCACAACACACACACACAGATACGGGTCTTCGCACACAATCTGCCCTACGCAGCCTGATTTTTCTGCCCTACCTCGACTTCTCAGGGCACCCACTGTGCTTTCTGGACTGCTGCTCTGTACTTATGCTTTATAAAGGCATAGTCTGCAAAAGATCAATTAGCAATATTACCGTAATACAGTGCAGATACCCCAGGCAACAGCTCTGAAGGACCTGAGAACGTGCGAGTCAGATGGAGACAACACAAAAGCTGGTCCGCTGCTCCAGCAGAGCTGGGAACCCATCTATGGCCCTGCTCCAGTTTCCAGGGACCTCTTCTGGAGTTTCTTTCAGCCGTTCCAGTGCTTCCCCGCAGGGACGTCCACCGGGACACAAGCACATGTACCAAATCAGACCCTTCCTAAACCAGGTGCTCTGGAAAATGGTACAGGAGAAGAGATATCCCTGGCAATCCCTTCAATGCTTTGCAAGGCAGAGAGAGTTTTGCTTCTTTTTTCCACTTTGTGCTATGAATACGGCTGTCACTTTCATTTCAGAAAGAGCCCGTTTGCCACGCAATCTGTTGTACCACATTTAGTCCACTGAACAGTGCTGGAGAAGATGTTTTGCATCCAATGTTAACATGAAGTGTCTGTGCACAACAGGAATACATTCATGTATGCTGAATATTTACGATGGTCTTAACCCAACTCGCGCTTCAGACAACAAAGGCATTGCCATCAGCGGCAGCAGGCATCGGGGCGGCTGACGTGAAGAGTCCCCAGGAGCCACACAGCATCCTCAGAGCAAGTTCATCCCCACCCGGCTCCGCTGGCGAGACCCTCCCAAGGAGCATCCCGAGACCCTGACTTGCCTGGAAGCCAGGGGTGGTCAGAAAAACTCTCTTTTGAGGGAAATTCCAGGGAACATTTCACACTTGATTAGAGCTTAACCAATTTTAACATGTTCCATCTCAACACTGAGAGAAACCTGCCCTGCTCTCCATGTACTGCTTTTAGTACTAAAGCAAATTAATCAAAACTGAATAAAAGTTTCCAGAAACGATACAACTGAAACAAAACATTTCACACTGTCCAACTGAGACACTTTGAGATAGATCCTCTAAATGAGGCAGCCAAGTGATTTGTTGTTCCAAATGTTTCACCTACACCGTTTTCTCTGGTCAAACCCAGCACTTCCCTACAAGATGCGCTGGCTCCAGGGAATCGGTCCCTTTTGGTGGAGACCTCCCCTGCCACCATCCTGCCTGGGCAGGTCTCCCCGAGTGCTGACAGCCCTGACCGATGGACATGTTCAAGCCCCAGAGGCTTCTCCCTCCCCGGCACCTAAAGACACCTACAAGCTGTGCCGGGGAGCACCCGCTGCTTCACCCACGCAGCAGCCAGGTCTGCGGCGCACCCAGGCTCGGCAGCCCGCACACATCGACAGTGCAATTCATTTTCAGCAGACTTTTGCATAAGACAACAGTAAGGCCTCGCTCACTAGAGAGACCGAGTAAACAGATTAAATGGGATTTAGTAATATGGAATAAATAGGATTTAGTAATGTAACAGCAGACAATGCTGCTCTTGCAGCTGAAAAAGGAAAAAAAAAAAAATCACAAATGGTTAGGGAAAGACGACTGTAAAGAGCCAGGGACTAGCAAGGCTAAGTGCATCAGACAGGTAAAACCCTCCGTTTTCTGGGAAAGGAGCTAAACAGCAGCTGTAGTCTTTGGCCATTGAATGACACTAGTTCCATCTTGAGCGAAGGGCAGTTGAGAGACTGTCACAGGCACCGCTGTCAGAAGAAGAGACAGAGACAAATGCCATGGCCTCAGGAGACAAAGGTAGGGAACTTCAGCTGGTGCGCTGCATGGGAAGCAGGACGAGCATCTGCCTCCACGCTGCAGGCGCTGCTGCGTGGCCCCCAGGGCACTGACCCTGCTGGCCACAGCTTGGTGGCACCGCTCACGCTGCCCAGCGAGACCCCATGCCCCACAAAACCAGCAGGGAGAGTCGGTCGTGGCCAGGAACACAATGAGCAGCACG
>VFFE01007114.1:550518-616022 GCA_008921705.1 Burhinus oedicnemus | reverse complement strand
CCCACCCGGCTCCGCTGGCGAGACCCTCCCAAGGAGCATCCCGAGACCCTGACTTGCCTGGAAGCCAGAGGTGGTCAGAAAAACTCTCTTTTGAGGGAAATTTCAGGGAACATTTCACACTTGATTAGAGCTTAACCAATTTTAACATGTTCCATCTCAACGCTGAGAGAAACCTGCACTGCTCTCCATGTACTGCTTTTAGTACTAAAGCAAATTAATCAAAACTGAATAAAAGTTTCCAGAAACGATACAACTGAAACAAAACATTTCACACTGTCCAACTGAGACACTTTGAGATAGATCCTCTAAATGAGGCAGCCAAGTGATTTGTTGTTCCAAATGTTTCACCTACACCGTTTTCTCTGGTCAAACCCAGCACTTCCCTACAAGATGCGCTGGCTCCAGGGAATCGGTCCCTTTTGGTGGAGACCTCCCCTGCCACCATCCTGCCTGGGCAGGTCTCCCCGAGTGCTGACAGCCCTGACCGATGGACACGTTCAAGCCCCAGAGGCTTCTCCCTCCCCGGCACCTAAAGACACCTACAAGCTGTCCCGGGGAGCACCCGCTGCTTCACCCACGCAGCAGCCAGGTCTGCGGCGCACCCAGGCTCGGCAGCCCGCACACATCGACAGCGCCGGCAGCGCGGCCGTGATGGAGATGGCCTCAGACCCCTGTGCTCAAACAAGACTGACCTGCCCAAGAAGCCCTGAAACCAGACAACTCGCCCAGGCTCGCTCCAGCTACACTGTGCAGCCGAAGCCTTCACACACGTACTCCTCCTCATCCACAGCACCGGGGCCGGTGCAGCGCACCTCACCACTGAACCCCTGGGGAGGAAGGCATGGTGACTCCAGAAAATCTCTGCATGCACGTCCAGACAAAACAACCCCATATAAAAGCATGAAGGAGCCTGTCAACCCGGAATGACCACGACCAGCGCAGCAGCAGCAGCAGCGCGGCAGCTACCACAGTTAACAGCCTGCTGCACACGGCTACACGGGGACAAAGGAAGAGCTGAAGATACCGTATTTCTTAAGAGTGTCAAAAGCCTCATCGGAATAACGACAAGCTGGGGAAACGGTGCAGATGAACCTACTAAAGGGCAGTTTGGAAGAAAAATATATTAAGTCCCTCTCAACACAGAGTGAGACAGTGAGGACTCGGCAGAAGTGTGCACTGAAATCAAGCTGAGCCAATTAGCACGATCAATACCATCACAAACCACCGGGCACGTGTGCCTGGGCATTTTAGAGTGGTGGAGGATCATCGTCACCTGTAGATACTGCACGACACAGAGCACCCTTCCAATACTGTAAGCACAGTAAGCAACGGGAGAGCCAGGATGCTGCTCTCAGCTGACGGGAGAGGCACATGCACGCCGCGAGCCTTCGTGGGCTCCATCTCTGACCAAGAGCATCTTCCCAAGCCCACACTGGCCAATTCCTTCCCCAAGACAGTTATCCCCAACGCATGATACAGCAGCGCCAGCCCGGCACCACACAACTGCCAAGCAACAGTCAAATGCAGAAAGAACACTGGAATAGCAATTCATTTTCAGCAGACTTTTGCATAAGACAACAGTAAGGCCTCGCTCACTAGAGAGACCGAGTAAACAGATTAAATGGGATTTAGTAATATGGAATAAATAGGATTTAGTAATGTAACAGCAGACAATGCTGCTCTTGCAGCTGAAAAAGGAAAAAAAAAAAAAAAAAAATCACAAATGGTTAGGGAAAGAAGACGACTGTAAAGAGCCAGGGACTAGCGAGGCTAAGTGCATCAGACAGGTAAAACCCTCCATTTTCTGGGAAAGGAGCTAAACAGCAGCTGTAGTCTTTGGCCATTGAATGACACTAGTTCCACCTTGAGCGAAGGGCAGTTGAGAGACTGTCACAGACACCGCTGTCAGAAGAAGAGACAGAGACAAATGCCATGGCCTCAGGAGACAAAGGTAGGGAACTTCAGCTGGTGCGCTGCATGGGAAGCAGGACGAGCATCTGCCTCCACGCTGCAGGCGCTGCTGCGTGGCCCCCAGGGCACTGACCCTGCTGGCCACAGCTTGGTGGCACCGCTCACGCTGCCCAGCGAGACCCCATGCCCCACAAAACCAGCAGGGAGAGTCGGTCGTGGCCAGGAACACAATGAGCAGCACGAAGGAAAAGCCTGGCAGCTACCGACACAGAGGTGCGGACACTGAGCATCGCCCCGCGGAGCCCAGCCTGACACCTCTGAGCAGGCACACCGAGCGTCCCCGGAGAGCGGGGACCAGCTCCTCCAACAGCGACGGGACAGTGGCGTTCACGGGAGCCTTGAAGTCCCAGCCGCCATCTGGCCAGCGCAACGGCACAAGCTGCGTATCCTCACCACAAAACACAGTCACCTCCAGACTTAAATTCTGCCTCGAGTTTGTTTCGTTCTTTTTTTTTTTGGATCTTTTTTGTTTTAGCCAAGCTTGAGAGTGTGGTTAAACTGCAAAGAAGCTGCTTTTGAAAACGTGCGCATATTCACACAGTCACGGATTTTACACTTTTCATCATCAGTCTGAATTTCACACAATTCCAGCATCCAGTTCATACTTCCTATTTCAAAGCTTTGTTTCAAAATATTTCCACTGTGGATTTGCCTAACTTCAACACTGTATGGGTGTGTACTCAGAAAACACACATACTTCGTTTTAAAAAACTGCAGTAAATTAGACTTCCAGAAACTGCTTCCAAGTCTGAGCAGGTTTGTGTGCAACGTGAAACACTCTGACATCTAAGGACTGGACCACATACAGAAACCAGGGTTTATAAAACGGGCCCACCAGTATCTGCACAACCAAATCAGTGGCTGAATTCAGCCTCTTCATAAAAATCAAGGGGCTTGACTCCTTCCTAGTCCCTGATTCATATTTTTATTGTACTGCTCAAAGAAGTGCATAGCAAGTCTAATTTGGGCAGCACAGGTCAGTAGTGTTCCGGTGAAAGTCTTGGAAAAAAGACGCTCCTGGTTCTTTTTGTGAATCCTGCACAAGGTCACCACTGATGCTATTTAGTTTACTCCACTTTCGGACTGTGCAGCTACAAACAAACATACATGTGGTGTTTGAGGCAGTCTCTGGCCCATCATTTGGCACCATTTTCCCCCTGGAAACGCCTGCTTACTTGAACTGGTGCTCTCTGGAGCTTCGTATCTTGGAGGAGAAGCGTTCAGCCAGTTTCTCCAGGCTCCTGGAGTACTCCAGCTCGATCTCAGCCTTCCTGCGGAAGAACTCCTGCAGGTCCTGCAGCAGCTGCAGGCGCGACTCCGACTGCTGCTCCAGACATTTGAACTGCTCGACCAGCTGAGTTCGGATTTCTGCGTGCACACAGGAGAGGAGAAGAAGAAAATACAACGTCAGCAACAAACACTGGCCAGGAGGGTTGTCGTTCCTTGTCTCAGAGCAAATCGCACAGGCACTGCTAGAGCAGGCTCCCTCGTGAGCCTCAGGTTTAATTCAAGGCTTGCTAAAGCCAACATTTTTTTTTTCCAAGTGAGAGCTGAAGAATTTCATTCACTGGTCTCACATTAAAACCTTGTTCTTTGTCAAAATAAACAACTGCCTAAGTACACAGAGACCAACCCTCAGAGCTTTTCAATTGCCTTTTTGAAACTAGAAAATGATACTCCAATTTATCTAGTACTACCTGAAATCCTGTATTCTTTGCACGTAAACTGACATACTATTTCTTGATAAATGATCATTTGGATACCGACAGAACGGCTGACAATGGCCTGAAGGAAGCTGGCGCTGTAAACGCGTACTCCTCTCGCCCACGTCCCCCAGCGCTGCCGGGTTAACTGGCGGATCAAACTTGTCTTTGGCTCAAAGGCTTAAAAAGTCTTTCAGACCCTCCAAACTCCAGCTCATAAAACACCACAGACTTCATCTGTTCCAGGATTTTTTTTTTTTTTTGCTTTCTCATAAGAACCTTCAGCCGCTGTGACAGATATGCTACGACCCCCCCAGCCTTTGCCAAAGAGGGGCTCTGCGTGCCCAGCGGGTGCCTGCGCGGAGAGGGAGAGGGGCCGGGAGCCCTGGGCAGCCTGCAGTCTGCCGCAGCACCCCCAGGGCTGCGTCCTGCGCAAGACAGGCGCCCCACAAGCAGCAGACCGACCTGTTCGCCAGTGCTGACCCTTATCTCGCACCGCTAACTTAGGCACACTAATTCTGTTCAGCACATTCAGATTATTGGAAAACTGGTTTAATGTTTCTCCTCTTTACAGTTAAGAGTCGCAGTTTTCGCCTCGGCCAGCCTCATTTGGAGAGCACATCTCTCCCATGGCAAGTCTGCAGGCGACACCAAGCTGCGTGGAGCGATCGACACGCCGGAGGGATGGGATGCCATCCAGAGGGACCGGGACAGGCTTGAGAAGTGGGCCCATGTGAGCCTCATGAGGTTCAACAAGGCCAAGTGCAAGGTCCGGCACAGGGGTCAGGGCAATCCCAAGCACAAATACAGGCTGGGGGATGAAGGGATGGAGAGCAGCCCTGCCGAGAAGGACTTGGGGGTACAGGTGGATGAGAAGCTGGACATGACCCGGCAACGTGCACTCGCAGCCCAGAAAGCCACCTGCATCCCCGGCTGCATCCCCGGCTGCATCCCCAGCAGCGTGGGCAGCAGGGCCAGGGAGGGGATTCTGCCCAGGCTGAACCCCCCAACTCTCCCAGTCTGTCCTCACAGCAGAGGGGCTCCAGCCCTCAGAGCATCTTGGTGGCCTCCTCTGGACCCAACAGATCCTCTGCAGGCACTGCTTTTACATCATTTCCTCTATGTTCTTGATACTTTATGAAAGGATAGTACAATCATTCATAAAAATGCATCCGAGGCTCATACAGAGTCTCGGTGGGGGACTCAACACACTGCACTTGGCCACTAGCAAAGCTATTTTCCCTTCCTGACATCTGCCTGGATAACCGTGTAACGGTCCCGGCAGCAGCCAAAGCACTCTAACTTGTTTCTGACCTACAGCCATCCCATCTGCAGGCAGGAGGACACTGGACACAGGAGCCAGAAGGGCCGAGGCCCCAGGCAGAGGAGGAAGGGTGACGCGCAGCAGGATGCTCAGCACAACTGCGGTGTTGCACGGTCAGGGCTCTCCTGGGACTCGGGGCATCTGCTGCACACAAACATCAGCCCTCACTCACAGCTGAGCTTCAAACACCCTGAAATGAAAGACAATTCCACTATATAAGCAATGCTAGAAATACCCTTAAAAAAAAAAAAAAAGAAAGAAACCTTATGGCTGCTAAAAGAATGGAGAAGAAGAAATTAAATTCTCATTGCAAACGAGGTCTAAAGATGACTGGTGTCAGGGTGTCTTGGTCTTTGCTCTTGCATCAAAACAAGCAGCATCCTCTTCCTACGGTATCCAGCACCATGCCAAAACACAGCTGCATCCCTCACCAACGACGCTGCTTCTCCACCCCCTCTTCCTCACATTTGCACTCATACGCAGAAAATAGATTTGCTCCCCTTGCAATGGCACTTTCTGTGCAGGGGGAGAAGGGGGGGAAGGATGCTCTAATGCCACACGGCAGTATTTACCCTGGTTTTGCTACAGAGATTCACGAGAATGCCTGGAGAAGCTGAGTGGGCTTCCAGAAAGCAGTACTCGGGCATCACACCTGAAAGCTGGTCCAGCCCTTGGTAGCTGGCACTCCAGCATTGCTGAAAAATAGCCGAGGCTTTACAGCAAGATCACGTGTAGGCAGCAGTGCGGCTTCGATTCCATCAGGAAAGCTGTGCTCTTCAGGGGCTCTGCGCTGTGCAAGAGCTGCGATGCCTTATGGGATCAACAGGGGACGACCACCTACGCAGGCATGGCTTCCGGCAGCTCCCTCGCTTCCCACGCGAGCACAGCCAGGATGCGAGATGGCAGGCTGGTGCTGTCACCCACCCAGCTCGTCAGAACGGCTTCCCGGGGTTCGGCATGCCTGCTGCGATACAGCGCCGCTTCACGCGCACCCCCTTTCGAAGGCAAGCACTTTCCCCGTCTGCGGTTAACGATGGCTTCCACTGGAGCTGGGGGTGGCAAAGAGCAGCTGCCTTTGAATTAAGCCTCCTAAAAACCCACCGCTACGTTCCTACAGCATACAAAGGTACCAGTTTCATAACAAAACATTTTTAAAACCTTCACATTTCCCTGCTGACAAGAGTTTCCTTCCCACACAAGGTCAGTGGAAATTTCATTACATCCCATATGGATTTTACATTCCCACTCCTGCTGGTGCCAACACAGGACTTACTTTACAGCTCTCTGCTTTCCTGAGCAAGTTTGATCTAGATTAAAAAAAAAAAAATAAAAAAAAAAGAAAACACACCAACCCACCACAGATTTGATCTCTAGCTCTCTTTTCATAGTGGATTTACCACCCGAGGTGGTCTCCGGAACAGCTCTGAATAACCCAGACAATGCACAGAAATACAAGGAATATCAATAATGCTTCTTCAATCTTTTCAATTTCCTGTCTCTTCCCTTTTTTTTTTTTCCTGGATCTGAGCTACTGCTGCTCATCTGATCTTTGTGTCCAGCACAAAGATTTCTCCTTGACTCTTACAGGGGCCATTCGAGGCAGTTCAAACAACACCAACAAACACAGAGACTCACTGAGGCTCCCGTAGCTTTCACCACCCCCAGCTCGGAGTAACGGGAATTTGCAGGTTGTGCCCATCGGACCTGCAGCCAGCAGCCCCCGCCGCCACCCCAGTGAGGGTCACCTGCACGCTGGTGAGCCCAGCGCCGGTCCCAGCTCCCTCTCCCCCATCGTCCCGCGTGTGCCGGCACATCCCAGAGACCTGGTACCAAGGAGGAGCCAGCGGTGGCACGTCAGTCCCCCCGGGGGTGAGGATGCTCTTGGGCACCCAGGCATCAGCAAGGCACGTTTTGACCTTCATCAACAGAACTTCTTTGTTTCCCCCACTCCCTTAGCGTGTTGCTTTGCCACTTTCAAGTTTCCTTGCAGAAGCTCCGGCAGGCCAGTACCATCCCAGCACGCAGAGGCAAAGGGCAGTCTCTCCAGACACGGAGAGCCCACTAGCCGTGACCTTGGAGCCACTCAACTACGAGGAGGCACACAAACAAATGGAGGTGGCCACTGACCCCGGGAGCTGTCGCTGCATGTTAAATGGAAAAGGTTTGCAGCACAAAAGAAAATTAAGGGCTGCTGGCATCATTAATGCAAAGAGAGAAGCAATAACAGAGCAAACGACATTCTTCAGTGCTCCGGAGGTCTCTGAGTCAGCCGCTCACCAACACAGCCCCCGACAGCGCCTGCATTGTCCCTCCCCTGCCTCCATCCTTACTTTGCCGCTGCATTTAAGAGGCACCCTCCTTTCCATTAAAATGAACTTGGTCTTAAGGAGCCTTTTCAGACGATCATGAAAGAAAACAGGCTGGCAGAAAAGCCTTTTTCTGCCTTTCATGCCTGCTGCCTAGGGAACAGGCAGGAGCACTCGGAGGACACCCTTTTTCTCCTGGAGACCAGCCCCACCAACGGAGCAGCCACCCTTTCCTGTTTGATCCCGACACCCTCCATGCTCTCCCTCTAACCCGGCCTGCTCACGCACCGGATACAGAGAGAGACCCCCGGTGACACAAACCCAACTGGCCTCTAGTGATGTCCAGGGTGACACCTTGGTGGGCGCCCGCTGACGAACCAGACCGAAACCCACACCGAAACCCACACCGTCTTTACCAGCACTGTTGGCAAGCAATTTTCTGGCCAGCAACATCAGCATGAGCCGCATCAGCCCTGTCCGTTAGGGAGGGATTAACAGGCCTTTAATTATAACCTTCCACTGAGTGCCAATTATGTTTTCCACGTTACACAAATATCTCTTCAGCGCCTGACCCCAAAACCTTAAACTCTGGAAGACAGCGGTAGAAACGGGAGGACACTCACAGGAAGAGATCACTAATTGTATTTCTGTAATTGGAGGGAGGGGAGACATCTCCAGGCATTTGACTGACACGCCTTATGGAGAACCGGCTTCTAGAAACGACTGGAACGAGACAAGCCCGACGCACAGGCAAGTGGGAACAGAAAAGTTCACGTTTTCTTGGGCTACAGTAAAGTCTACAGAGAAAGACCTAAACTGTTGAAATCCTGATGGGCATCGCCATCACTCAAGGATTAACCCCTCCATGCCCACTCTCCGGCAGCAGGCGTGCCGTCAGCCAAAGGTTTCGGGCAGGGCTGCCCACACTGCCGGTGCACAGCCGGCCGGGCGCCGGAGGGACAGCCAGCCTCGCGTGAGCCACGGCAGATGGACACGAAGCACCCGCCGCCCAGGCAGCCCAACAGCCCCTACGGCAGGAGCCAGCACCCCAAACACTGCCGGGGCCAGGGGCGATGCCGTGTCCGCCCACCGTCCCGGGGAGGCCGGACACAGCCCCCGCCTGGCCAAACAGCCGCTCTGTTTCTCAAATAACGGGAAGTGAGAAACCCCCGGCTGAGCCTTTTATCCAGGCTGATCCGAGGGTCTTGTCATTAGAGGCTGGTGGAGCCGTGCAGCATCTCCGAAGGGCACCCGGAGAAGAGTGGGTTGCTCTGGCCATTAGAGAGAAGCAGGGGGCAGCTGGAAAGCACAACCCAGGCCCAGGTTTGGACTGCAAACACTCTCATTTGCACTCCTCTTCCCCCGAGCTTTGGAATGAGCCATTATAATTCTAATGAAACGCTATCTGCGGTCAGCCTGACCTTTCCAGTTTCACGCTTCCTCATAACGGTTACCATGAAGTTGCAGCAATAGAACTGCTTCTACTCTCAGCTGAAGAAACACGTACAGGAGACTGTTCTATGGTGGCAGGTTGGTAACTCCTGGAATTCACGTAACATTGGCAGGTCCTTATTTACATAGAATGGTTTAGGTTGGAAGGGACCTTAAAGATCATCTAGTTCCAACTCCCTTGCCCATGGACACCTCCCACTAGACCTGGTTGCTCAAAGCCACCAGTGTATATTCAGTGTACATACACTGAATAAAAATAGTTTGGCAAACTAAAAGGAAATGGGATGCCTCTGAGAACATCACTAACAAGTTATTCTGTGAAAGCTAAAGGTTTCTCAAAGAAGTTACCCAAACTGGGCTCAGACCCCTTCTTGGTTCAACTAGTACATATGGGTTTTTTATATCCTATGGTCACAGCCTTTCTTGCTAGATTAAAAATAAGGTCCTTGCCATGCAGAGCAAACCTCACTAGGAAAACTCTCCAAGTCTGGTTTCTGCCCAGCACCATCAGGATGTGAACACAAACGCCACAGGTCTGCACGAGAAAAACAGCCGTCTCACAATTTGTGTTTGTGAATTTGGAATTTATAGGAACTTTTAGTAGAAATCAATAAACAAAAACCTACTAAACTGATTTAGGAAGAGCTGAAAGAATTTGCCAAAAAGCAGAAAGCAAAACATTAAATAAAATTGTGTAGCTGGTCACGTTTCCACAGTAGTTTGTCCAAAATGCTCCCATGATTTAACTTACAATATATGAAATCACAAACAGTGCCAAAGGAGAACAACAGTGAGCCGTTCTGCAAACAAGGGTGCTACAAAGCTCCTTGAGTCCCCTTACACTCTGCTGGGCAGCTGGCTTTCAAGATTTGCTGCTTTTAGCCTTCCAGTTTGTTTGGTTCTGTTCATAAGAAAGGAGTTTCCAGCGTGAGCAGTCCTGTTATTTAAAACGCAGAATCAGAGGTAGAACATGCAAGAAATATGATTTCCTCAGCTCTTCTGAAACACAGCGGCAGGGATGTTGGAAAAAACAAAATTCCTTGGCAAACCAAGGAGAGCAACAATGCTCAAGACGGGCTGCAGGACTGCTAATCCATGTGGGAAAGGGAACATCTGTAATGAGAAGATCTGGGGATTTGGCTTTTGTAAATATTTTCAAATCAATTAGCCCATATCGCAGTCGACGACTGCTTGTTATTCTTAGGCTGCGCAGTAACCACGTGAGATGTCAGCAGCAATCGGATTTCCCGAGGAGACGTGCTCCAGCCCGGTGGCCAGCAGCCTCCCCCGGGCGGCAGGCAGGATGACAACCACCGCAGCCGCCTGGACCAGGTTTAACATGGCCCAACGCGGGGGAGCATGGCCCTGCAGAGCCCCAGTGACGAGCCCCACCGTCAATCCAGGCTACTGAGATCCCAAATATGGCAGAAGTCCCTCGTCAGTCAAAGACCCCTAAGAATGCTCGCATCCCTCCACAAGCCGGAGAAAGGCTTCTGCGCGCGACAGAGGGGATGCAGAAGGAAAGCAAGCATGACCACCATGGCCAGCCCTGCAGCAGAGCACTGTGCACAAGGCAATGTGCTTGAGCGGGGATAAATCTGCTGCAAACAGCCTCCCACCGCCAACAGCCAAGTGGTACGTGAGTTAGAGACAGCACAGAGATGAGAAGAATGTTTTACATTCAACCTTTGGTAGGTTTATAAATTAATGGCAACATTAAAAAAAAAAGAAAAAAAGAAAAACACACCCAAAAGCTTGACACGGTGCTGCTTATGGCCAACTGCTGGGTAGGATGACTGGGCAGCCAGTCCTGACAGCCCTACAGCCCATGGCTGGGCAGGGGGCTCAGAGGCAGCGTGCTTCGACATTGCGGTCACTACAACCCAACTGCAACGCTGAGCCCGGCTCAAATTCTGTGTATGTGGTTTGCAGCAAAGAGCGTGCTTCTGCAGCAAACCGCCAAGAGCTACACAGAGGACGCAATCCTTTCCAGACGGTTTTTGTAACGTTAGGCGCTGTTCCTTCTCCAATACCAGAAGATTTACAGCCATTCAGATGGCGTTTTCTATCGGACACCAGCCTCGGCGGTGTCAGGGCTGAAGGCAGAGCTCAATGTCAACAGAGAAGTCTGTCGCACAAAGTGCCAGAAAGCTCTTCAGGGAAAGGTAATTTTTGGTTGTTTTCTTAATCTCCAAAATGGTCCAATCATCACCAGCCCTGGACGCCAACCGCTCCCTGCGCCAGCAGGAAACGGCAATGCTGTGCCCAGTCCCGCGTGCCCACCGCCCCGCCGGCCACCGCTGAGCCCCGTCCCCCACCACGCAAGGGGACTGCAGCAGAACGAGCCCCCCAGCTTGTGGCACACGGCACGTCACCAACAGCAGCTCACGCAGGGTCAAGACGAGCCAAGTCTCAGGGGCACTTCTGTTGAGCTTCTGAAAAGTCGGACCCTCAGAAACACTGGAGTTTGTGTGATCACCACCACGGCACGACCAACTCTTGTACCCTGATGGAGCTCTGCATTTGGGTTGGAAACATACTCACCAGTGTGCCTACAACAGAGTAAAGTGAAGGCACTTCCCCAAACTTTTTCAGGACTTCAGAAAACTATTGTTTGGGTTGATGTTGACATCTTGGCCAGTAGATTGGAGTAAATCTCATTTTTTCCTCTCCTAGGCTGTTCACCTCATCAATTCTCCAGTGAGGACAATGCTGGCAGCCACGCACAGAGCCCGAGAATGATTACACACATCCAAATAGCATACCTCTGACAACATGGATGATGCAGTGCTTTACAAAGAACAAAATTATTTGGGACAAACCACGGCCAATTTGAGCACTTGTACTAGAAGTAACATGCTTATGTGGAGAGGTCAAGACAAAGACAGCACGCTGAGCTCCAGTTCATTATTAACACACCGCTACTTCAACCGGTCCCACCCTCAGCTTACTGGAGGATATTTTCCATATGGTCTCATTTTTTAAATATAACAGCTAAACTCTAGATGAATGCCACTAGATCAATGCAACTTTTACCAGTGATATTCGTTATTGTTATTATTATTCACTTATTCCTTGTGTCCTCATACAACTCACATATTCTCCTGGGCAGGAGAATCTCCGAGTTTCAGGCATTTACAAACACCATGTTGAAATCCCAGCCCCAGCTGAGACTATGGCAAAACTCCCACCAGCTTCAATGGAGCTAGGATTTCACCCTTTGGCAGCACATGGAGTAAGTGAGACAATCTCGTTCTCCGGCAGTTGTTTTGCAAGTCTCCCCCTCTTCCAGTAACCCCTGGCTCCAATACTTCTTCCCTCAAATGCTGGTAAGAGCCAAGCTCCTTAATTGGCATCAAGCACAGTGGAAACCAACACCAGCAGAAGTACAGTGCTGGTTAGTGGTGTACTACTACTCTAGAAATTACTTTTCTTCATAAACAGTAAAACATCTTAAAAAAAAAAAAAATCAAAATAAGTTTGAGCGAAGCAACCGCCAGCTAAGTGGCAGAAGGTATGATGGTTCACAGCTACGTTTGCTTTTGCTTGTCCCATCGTAGGTCAGAGTGCCACAGGAGACAAACGGTGTCACTTTTTGCTGCTGTACCTTCAGCACAACGCCTGCAGCCCGACACCATGGCCGTACAACAACCCACACACTTACTGCGGCAACAAGAACTCGGCTGGGTCCCGGCAGAGCCTGTTGCCAGAAGAGGTGAGACGGCGTGCCGGAGCCAGGAGCAGCCCCTGGACCGGTTGCAGAGTTCACACATGGGCAACACACAGGTTTAGGATGGGCTTATTAAATAAGCCCAATTCTATACGGGCAAAAACTGGTGAAAAACAGGGGGTGGGAAAACCTGGATAGTTAAGACTCATGAAGGTGCGTAGCCTGAATGGAAACGCAAAAGCCCCCAAGAGCCAAGCCTGTGCCAGCCAGCGGGAAGGTCGGCAGCCGTGGCCGTGGGGACCAGCGATGCTCCAGCCGGCAGAGCTGCCCGGCGGGGAGCCTGCCCAGCCCCACCAGCTGCGGCCGACGGCCGGGCCCCCCACAAGCGAGCATCCTCCTCCTCAGGGAGACGGCGGTTTTGGCATGCCGCCCCCTCCCCAGCCCGTCGCTGCAGGGTCCACTGGGCCAGGGCCAGGCTCCGGCTGCTCAGACAGGGACAGACAAAAGCGGGGGTTTCTCTAGCAACGGGCTGGGATGAAAGCTTTTGGAGACCTCCTCCTCCTCCTCCTCACCCAGCCGGTCCGGGCACAGCCGGGGGAGCAGGACCGAGCCCCGCTGCCGCCAGCCTCCAGCCCAGGGCTGGGGTGCAGCCCAGCAGCACCCCTGGCCGCGCCGAGGGCGGCTGCTCGGGGGACGCCGAATCGTCTGCCCAGGAGAACAGTGTCACCGGCTGATCTTCCACACGGGCAGCCGAGGGCAGCCCTTCCTCTAACATATGCTTCACCCCACTGATTTGTGACAAGCGAGAAAGTATACTTGGCAACACAAGTCATTATTTTCCTCACAATTGGCATTAAAACTAATAATTTATTGCAAATATAGCACGGCAAGTTGGACTCAGAGGAGAATTCAGTTCTTCAAACACGGAACACACTAAGAAGGCCATTTGACTCCCAATTTCTTTTATTTCCCCCTTCAGACTATTCATGCGCTGTCTTCATTAAAAGCCCAGCCCTCTTCACCACAGAATTACCTCTTGTGTATTTTCTAGTGCTTTGTCATCCTGCTTTTTAACGGTACGCACCGTTTCCCCCGGGAGAGCCCTCACACACACGTCTAACACACCACTAGCCTGGATTCATGATTAAAAAGCCAAGCGGGCCGTGACGCCCAGCAAACCCACCGGCCCCAGGCCAGGCAGCGGCCAGCGCAGCCCCAGCAGCAGCAGAACCCCCCGCGGGGCGACGCTGGGGGCGCTGGGCTCAGCCTCCACGGACAGGGACGTGGGCATGAAGAGGGGCAGGGCAGAGCCCCGCCAGCCCGCCCGGCACAACGTGCCCGTGGGACGCCCCTGCTCCCCGGCACAGTGCTTTGCACCCACCCGTCATGCCCCTTGCCGCAGCCAGCTCCCGCCACCGACATGGTTCGGCGGCAGCAGCAGAGGGAATAGAGGGACGTGCTGCCAGAGGAGCATCCATCTCGCCATGGCTGAATCCAGGCCAAGGCTTCAGCGGGTCCCAACAGTGACACTATTTGGCTTAAACAGCCAAGGAGCTACAACGACTGGAGCACAGAATCATAGGATGGTTTGGGTTAGAAGGGACCTTTAAAGGCCACCTAGTCCAAAATCCCCAGCCATAAGCAGGAACATCTTCCACCAGACCAGGTTGCTCCAAGCCCCGTCCAACCTGGCCTTGAACACCTCCAGGGATGGGGCAGCCACAGCTGCTCTGGGCAACCTGGGCCAGGGTCTCACCAGCCTCACAGTCAACAATTTCTTCCTCCTATCTCATCTACATCTCCCCTCTTGCAGTTTAAAACCGTTCCCCCTTGTCCTATGGCTCCACTCCCTGATCCAGAGTCCCTGTCCAGCTTTCCTGGAGTTACTGGAAGGGGCTCTGAGGTCTCCCCGGAGCCTTCTCTTCTCCAGGCTGAACACCCCCAACTCTCCCAGCCTGGCCTCCCAGCAGAGGGGCTCCAGCCCTCGGAGCATCTTGGTGGCCTCCTCTGGCCCCGCTCCAGCAGGTCCATGTCCTTCTGCTGTTGGTGTCCCCAGCGCTGGAGGCAGCACTGCAGGGGGGTCTCCCCAGAGCGCAGCAGAGGGGCAGAATCCCCTCCCTGGCCCTGCTGCCCACGCTGCTGGGGATGCAGCCCGGGATGCGAGGGGCTTTCTGGGCTGTGAGTGCACATTGCTGGCTCATGTCCAGCTTCTCACCCACCAACACCCCCAAGTCCCTCTCCTCAGGGCATCTCCAACACAGAGCTGCCAGCCACGCTTTCCCCTTTCTGCCACACACACCTCCCGAGTGCCAGCCTGAGGGCACCCCTGGGGTGGTGAATGCACGCGAAAGCTTCAGGGAAGAAACAGAGCAAACAGCCCAAAGCAAGCAAACAGGCCTCCCTGCTTCCCTTACATGTCATTATTAACAACCCTGTCTAGAAAAAGAGACGAGATTTGGCTCTTAGTAAATCAAAGAACAAGACAAGCCTTTTATCCAAAACTAGAAGCTCAAAATTTAAAAAAAAAAAAAAAAAAAAAAAAGAGACAAAAACCCCACTTCCCTCAGATCTGAAAACAACTCATCTGGCATTGGCATTTTTCATAGTTTTTTTCGTGAGTGCCTTTAATCCCCAGCCTAAGGGAGTGCACCAGGAGCCAGCTCCCGGACACAGCACCAAACCAGAGGGGCTTCCACCCAACAGCCCTCGTGTTGCCTTCATACCCACACTGAGCCCTTGCGTGGTTACTCGCTGGGCTGTACGGTAACATCTTAATTTTCAGCTACTAAAAAAGGAAGTGAAAGTGTAAGAAATCAGATCTTGGACCGAGTGACTTTTTCCCTCCTGGGAAACCCCCTGCCCTGAGGGACCTGGGGCAGGGTGTGTGGGGACCTGGGGGCAGTGTCCCCCGGGAGGAGACACGGAGCTTGGAAGCCCCCACTAGCAGCTCAGGGCAGTCGGGGTCAGGAAAATGCCACCTTCGTTTTGCTGCTAGCCAAGCTGGTTGCCGGCCCCTGCCCAAGCCCCTGCGCTCTCGCCCCTCGCCGCTGCAAGGCAGGCACAGCCGGGTCCTGGGGTTTCCTGCACGCCTGGACCAAGCATCCCTGCGAGTGACAGGCTCCCTGCCATGCCGGCAGGAAAAAAGCAGCCAACCATGAAGAAAAATTCTATTTCTACAGGCACAATTGCATAAACAGTTTTCAGCAAGCCATCCTTCCCTTCAAACGAACTCCAACCGGAACATCGCTATAGAAACGACCCGGTTGTGCAGGTACCCTGCAGAGCAGGGCACGGGCGTACCAGAGTAGGTGCCCAACGTGGTGCGCCCCATCAGCCCCACGTCACGATACCTAAACGCCTGTTGCCCCAACAGCTTCACGCACGGCCACGCCACCGCCGCGCGGGGAGGGGAAGGCGAACCCTCGCCACTGCTGCTGCCAGCAATGCCGCGGCCAGGCAGGAGGTTACTGCCTTCTCCTGCCCACTCTGGCAGCGACGCAACTGGAACGCGCTGCCTACCGCTCACAGCTTCGTCTTCTCCCTCCTGCTCTCGCCGGTTACCTACACATTGTGTCTCTAATGAGCCTCTCCTGAAAACCCAACTCACTCGTAGAAGAATGAACAGGTAAATAACTCGGTTCAGCTATTTTCCGCTGGCCCCATTTCCCGGGTGCATCCCAGGGCTGTCCCAAGACAGGGACACACAGACTGTAGGGTGAGCGGGTGCATACCAGGGTGCGCTGCCTAGTGTTTTACTGTCCTTCGTCAGGCACCTTCCATTAACATTTTAATACCACGGTCAGCCCATCAGTGGCTACAAGAATTATCTCTGCATGCATCACCTTCGAGAGGCCCAAGTGGAATGTGGGTAAAAATGGTTTTATAATGGCTTTCCAGCCGTCTCCATGGAGTGTAAATCCCGTCTACCGCACTGCATTCCCGAAACAGCATCCCGGTGCAATCCCGGTGGGCTGGGGCCTCCCGACCCCACAGGAGCTTGGCCAAACACATGAAAGCTGAGGCAAGGGCAGCAAGTGTTATCCTTTTCATGAAATCGGTTTGCTCCTTTATCACAATATGAACAAGCTTTACACCACCATCAGTAACCACTGGTCAGAAGGGTTCGGCAAGGCATGCGTGCCCTCCCTGGCAGAGAAGCCAGTGCATTTGCACGGGGACAACACGCAAAGCAACACAAGCCAAAGGGTTCACCATTGTGACGCTTCAGCTCTCCCAAGCAACGGCACAACCTGCCAGCCAAGTCAGCCTCTTCTTCCCACCCCCCTCCCCACCAGTCTGCAGAAACCAAACCAAGAACCCGGAGAGACCAGAGCAGATACCAGCACGGTGGTCTAGAGGAACATCAAGAGCAGGAGGAAGCACCAGAGCCACTGCTCGTGGCCACCTCACTCCCCACTCCTCCTCTCCAGGCCACGGGGTCCATGCTGGGGCTTATGGTAGAAAGCAACCATGTGGAAAGAGGAGAGACAGGGGCGTGGATGCCAGAGCAGAAGAGTTCTCCCACCTCCTCTCCTCCATCAGCACAGCGTACAACGCCCCTGAAGGGAGGATTCAAGCCGTACAACACAACGTGCAGCTACTCAAGGCCTTAACACAGCACGTAAATGGGACCGAACAGAGAAGAGACCTTCCACTGAGGTGTGTGTGAACCCCAGTGGGTCAGACCACCCGATTCGGAGATTTAAGGCAATGCCTCATTTCAGAGGGGGCTCTCCCAGCTCGCAGCACTGGTGCTGCTGGTCTGAAGGCAATGCTTTACAGCCTCTCCCAGCTCCACATCAGCTATGAAAGGAACTCTTCCCACCTTTCCTTCTTTTTAAATGGAGCACAGACAAGTTACCCTACAGCATCCAGCACTTCTCTCAGGAAACCACTGTAGCAAGCGCAACAGCTTAGGCCAGATTTAAGAAAACACTAGTAATTTTTATTTTTTATTTTTTAATTGATATTCAAAATGCAAGTGAAAAAAGTCGTAACATCTCAAAAACAAACAGAATAATTTTTTGCTTTTACACTTTAAGAGCACAAATTAGGAAGGCATCCTTCATGAGAAATGCAGATGTAGGACTAGAACAAACCTGATCAGAAATAGGTTACAAGCTTCCAACACTCTCTGGTTAGAGCTAACGCAGCTATTTCCATTTTACTGTTCACCAGCACATCAGAGAGGGGAATTCCATCTCACTAGAAACGATACACCAGAATTCATGTACCTTTCTAGGTCATAAAATATCTTCCTAGATGACAAACACGGCTACTCCCATCAAATAATTAAAGACAAAAAGCAACTGCTAAGACAGCACAGGCTTCATTCACACTGTACATGCACAATGTCTCACCCAGGCATTTGCTGTTATGCAGGACCTGTAATCAAAATCATCAGTGGCTTTTAAATCAGTCAGCGACGCAGTGAACTAAAGGGAAAAAACCACAACACGGACGCAATGACGTCTTTTCTCTGACCTGTATACTGAAAATTCAAGGCATCACCCTTTTCCCCAAGAAACCTCTCAAAACCAGTTAGCCCTGGTTTAAGCAGATACCACACTCATAAGAGCACTGAATTTCGCTTAAGACTTATGTCATGTCCACACGCTATGGCCAAAAGCTGTTGTAAATAAGCCCATGGGAACATCCCAAAGCAGCCAGGACAGCCAGGGGAGAGCCCGTCCCACAGCCCCTCGCCCCGTGTACAGCACCAGGCTCGGACACGGTCCTGCAGTCCGCGTGGTGATCCCAGCTCAGGCGAGATGGAGCAAGGGGGGTTCCACAGGATGTGCCCTGCCTGCCACGATGGAACAGCTTCAACCATGATCTCACTTGCAATCCCTGCCGGCCGCAAGCCATCTCGCCAGACATGGTAATAACTGACAGCAGAACTGGCTCAGTTCATGCACCCAGAACATTATCACTTTGGAAGTAGAAACACTCCTGAAAAACCAAGGTTTTGCTTAAAACAACGTACTGGGACTGAGCCACAGCACAGCCAAGCTTGAACTATTTTGCTGAGCGTGCACCAGATGCTGTCAGTGGACTCCTCAGAGTCCCTGGAAGTGGTCTGCCCAGTCTCTTTCACACTTCAGCTTGTAGGATTAAAGAAGTCTTCAAAAACAACAGAATTATTTCCATCAGCCTCTCCTCCCCATCATGGACACCACTCTACCAGTAGTAGCAGCAGCAAGACCAGTGCTTCTTTTCAGGCCTGTCTGAAACGTGCTGGAGATGCTCAGCCCACGTTTACCTGGGGAGATCCTCCTCGCACGAGCCATAAAACCAGCAACCCCTCATTTAACGTAGAGAGCAAAGGAAGACGAGGGCAGCTTCTCCATGCCTGAGAACAAAGATCAAAGCTGAGGTGGTGACAATGAAACATAGAATGGTTTGGGTTGGAAGGGACCTTAAAGACCATCTAGTTCCAACCTCCCTGCCATGGGCAGGGACACCTCCCACTAGACCAGGTTGCTCCAAGCCCCATCCAACCTGGCCTTGAACACCTCCAGGGATGGGGCATCTACCACCTCCCTGGGCAACCTGGGCCAGGGTCTCACCACCCTCACAGTCAACAATTTCTTCCTCATATCTCATCTACATCTGCCCTCTTTGCAGTTTAAAACCATTCGCCCTTGTCCTATGGCTCCACTCCCTGATCCAGAGTCCCTCCCCAGCTTTCCTGGAGCCCCTTGAGGGACTGGAAGGGGCTCTGAGGTCTCCAGCCCTCAGATCATCTTCATGGCCTCCTCTGGACTCACTCCAGCAGGTCTAGAAATAATTAAAGATAAGCTGGGCAAGCACTTAAGACCAAACGAGCCAAAGCTCTCCTGCCGAGTGCCACTGCTGCAGATGTCGCATGTTGCTCTTCACACGCTCCCACCTCCACTCTTTCTGACCCACGCACACAACGGCGGCCGCCTCAGCTGGCGAGGTGGCGCCATTTGTCAGAAGTTTTTGCAATCCAAACCTACAGAAGTTACTGACAGCATATTTCCTTTACAGACTGACTCTGGATGCAGATCTGGAAATGGCCAGCCCGGCTCACGAAGAGGCACCACCCAGCAGCAGGAAGAGTGTTCCAGGTGAAGCCAAGCACCCAGTTTTCTTCCATTTGCACGCAGCATTGCCAAGCTGAGACGTCTCTCCCTGCGTTCCTTGGACAGGAAAGGGAAAAAAAACCAAAACAAACCAGTGTTTATTCTTAACTCTAGCCAAGCTTCAAGACCAAAACTTTCCACAGATAAAGACAGTCTGACAACGAATATAATGGTGTGTTGCAACTGTGTTAAATTTAAAAACAGAAACAGAACTTCAAACCACACACGCACGCACCAGATGGAAAGCGCAAGGCCGCCATCCAAGAGAGCCGACCGGCGGGAGCACCGGGACCAGACACCAGCAGGCGGTTCTGCCATCGGCCGCAGCTTCCCGTGCTTTGGGAACGCCGACCGCAGCCGAGCACAGCCGCCTCCCCCGGTGCTCTCAGCGTGAAACAAGGGGTCATCAGGGCATGCCGTGGTCTTTCCTTTCTGAGACCAAGACGACAGCAAACCTGCTTCCAGGAGAATGCGCCGCTCGGAGGAGGAAAGGCTGCCAGAAGCAGTATGGCTCATGCTACCTGGCTGCTGCACTTTATCATAGACAGAATGCTCTTTTGATATTGCCTACTCCTATAAAAATTAGCAGAGGGAAATTATTTCTTAAAAACATCCTAAATTGAAAAAGCTGAACTCAAGAGACAAAGTACCTTTTCCTAATAAGAAAACCAAATTCAAGCGTGGACAAAAAACACTCTGATAAATCCATAAGCAAAACTGGCCCTCAGGTGAATGTATTGGAAATTTTTCCATGGGGTGTCAGCAGCTCTCGCACACTGTCTAAATGCCAATCCCTAATGAATTCAATGCGCTGGTGACTACGCTGTTTTCTGAAGACCTTGGCAAGATGTTCAGCATTATTAGAGAAGAGAGCAAAAACAGAGCAGAATTTAGTCATTTAATACCCTGTCTTCCAATAGCTGAAGAAACATCCCAGTCCCATCGAGATAACTATGGACACTTCCCTCAGAAGCAGGATGATGACACAGGAAGGACTGATGGGAAGAACGGCCAAGTCCACACGTTTGAATCTGAACTCCTCATTAGAAATGTCTGGGGGATAGCATTGTTCTGAGACACGCAGGATCCTGCAGTTTTCATTAGTCCCTCACGAAAAGAGCCATTTTTGCCCTGTTCCCTGCAGGGACTCATTACTCAGAGCTTCACCCTGAAGACCAAGCAGTCCCAGGTTAGCAGCGAGGCTGAGGGCCAGGTGCAGGCTGGACAATGACCTCATACAAAATTTAGGAGTCGTGGATCCCATCTTCCCGACTTCTCCCTGTTCGGGCGTCTTTGGCACAGACCTTACCGGTTCCGTGACTCTTCATAGATGATTTTTTCATTAACCTGCCCAGTCACTTGCTGGAAGAGGTGAACTTCTAGCCCAGAGAGCACCCTGCGGCAGCAGCATCCTGCTTCCACCACCTTCAAAGTCCGGAAAAATGCAATATAGTCCACCTAAAACTGCTACCAGGTGTTACTCCAGGATTACTGCAGTGCTGCTGAAGGTAGAATCCAGCCCAAAGGAACTTCAGTAAGAACACATTTTACTAGTCTCTTAGAATACACCTACTTTTTATAGCCACCTCTGAGCAGTATGGAACATACGTTAGTGGAGATGCAACTAGTTAAATGGAAATGGACGAAGGCAAGGAGGAACCGAATGAGAAGTAAAATCAGCCCTGGCATGCAAAAGCTGGAGCAAACCCACGGGCTCTGTGCGGATGGCAGCTCTGCTGGAAACGATGCCCTGGCCAGCTCAGGCGGCCATGTGGCCAGGAGGCACCCGGCCAGCCCCAGTTCACAGTCAGAGGGGATCGGGTCCGGGGAGCCTGCTCTGGCCAAAAAAAATATCTGCAGCAAGAGAGAAGAACCTGCTTCCACCGAGCAGTTTTTCAGCAGACCGTTGCACTTCTCCGGCTGCTCAGCGGCGGTGTCTGAGCCAGCTCCCTCAGACCCAGCCTGGGGTTACTCCCAGCGCTGCCTGGCACTCAGCACGGGGTCTGGCTTATTTCACTCTATACCACAGAAACTAAGCACATTAACCCAAACCGGTTCTTTTCCCTTACTCTCTCCACGAAGAGAAGAAGTATGTGCGCAGCCTGAGTCCCTGCAGCAGGTATTTACCCACGTCCTTGCCAGAGAGACGCTGGAGATGTGGCTGACCCTCACTTTCAAGCTGTGGTTTACCGCATGAGTTGCTGCTGGGACCAGACAAGCTTTGGGGGCTAAATTTATGCGTATTTCCATGTTTTCTCCTGTTTTGTAAGGAGACCAGCCAGAAGCAGGCTTAGCGTTGCTCGGAGAGCAGCAGCACAGCAGGGTATAGCCAGACGCCACCCTGCTTGCAGGGTCTCACTGGTGAGCCCCAGCCCAGATCTCTCCCCAGGCCGCAGCGAAGGCGCCTGCCTGGGAAGCGCAGGGCAACAGAAAGCACAGCAAGCAGCGGACACATCAGGTCTTCTCATCCCTGGTCCACCTCCTGCGAGCACTGGCAGCTCGACGTCTACTCCAGCACTTCGACTGCTTTATTTAACCATTGCCTGCTTCAGCTGAAGGACTAAGGTCCTTGCCCGTCCCACCTCTGCCCACTGGCTGAACGGGCTCTCACAGCCTCCAGGCTTTCTTCCTGGTGAAGCCCACGTAACACAGTGACACCAACACCAACCCCAGCAAGAGCGGCTGTGTGATAAAGGAACACCTCGTCTCACCTCTGTGCCTGGCAAGATAATGGAGCAGATCCTCCTGGAAACTCTGCTGAAGCACATGGAAAATAAGGAGGTGATTGGCGACAGCCAACATGGCTTCACCAAGGGTAAGTCATGCCTGACAGATTTGGTGACCTTCTAAAGACGGGGCTACAGGGTTGGTGGATCAGAGGAGAGCAACAGACATCATCTACCTGCAGCCAGGCAGCACGGATGCGCGGCTAAACACAACAGCCATGAAAAGCTGCAATAAATGAGCGAGCGAGCTAAAGAAGCGACTCGGGAGCTGGGCCTGTGGATAATGGAAAAAAAAAAAAAAACAAACCATTGGCATCGCCAGAAGCGCCGTAATGACGGAGTGGGCACAGAAAACGTAACCACATTGTGTTTGCTGTTGACCCGCCCTTTGGCCACTCTTGTCTGTATGAAAAGCTGCTATCAAACACCAAAACCTTCATTGCTGTTTCTTGTACGCTAACAGTATGTAAACACCCCTGACTAAAACTGAAACAAAAGTCGGCATCATTAACCTGAAATTCTAGCATCATTTGTTTTCTTTAAGTTATTTATAGCTGCAGTTAACTAGTTTAAGTTTTCCCATTAGAATTAAAAAGAATACATTTCCTCATTATGGAGTCTTTCATAGGATCTGTTAAAAAAGCATAAAATGAAAAACCAGTAGGTAAATGGGAGAACCAGCAGGGCCAGGCATGCGACAGGAGTAGTAAATGTGGAAGCTTTCTGGGAAAACTCTCCCTGCGGCAAGGCCATCAGGGTGGCATTCCCGGATCCCCAGCCAGGCTGGGACTGCGCTGGGGGAGACCAGAATCCGATGTACACCCCCAGACAGGCTGCAGCCCTTTGGAAAAATAAATGGGATATGAAATGTTTGTCAGACTGCCAAGTTTGACTCATCACTCCACTCAGTACTACGTTTTTATATCTTTTTATAAAGATAAAAATATAGTTTTCATCTCACCTTTCTGTTCTCCTATTTCTTTGATTTCTGAAGAGTCTCAATTCCACATTAACAACTTTAAAAGGGCCACATAAAGTTCAGTATAATATCACTGTCAGTAAATCTCAAAGGTTATTTTGCCATATCTCAAACAGAGGTGTCTGCAGGGAAGTCAAAAAGCAATTAAATGAAAACTCAGGCTCTTTTCATCAAAACACATGGCCACAGTTTGCACAAAATTCATTCCAAAATGTAAAAATGAACACAAGGACCTCGACCCCTGACACCAAATCGAAGACAGGAAGGTGGGAGCTCAGAACAGGACTTTCAGATTTTTTTTGTTGCTTTTTTTCTTTTAAAGAAAGTAGGAGCAAGAACGTACATACAATCTCCCCTGAATGTAGACATAAGCAGCATTTAAGAAACAGGTCTGCTCTTGCAAAGGTAAAAGAAATTAGGCAAGCATGGATACTTTGGATGAACATAATTTCTCCATGAACATCTGCCTCACAGCAAATGATTTCTTTCTTTTGGGGAGTTTTCGGAGGGAAGAGGAAGACCAAATTCACCTAAAACCAGCAGGTACTGTCTGCCATCACTACTCATAACAATCATTGCACATCACCAGTGATTTAAGCCATGAAACATTTGGTTCCCAGACTTCTCATCCATTGCTTCCACAGTTCTACTACCACACCTTGACATGCAACCACTGCAGGGACTCACTGGCTCCAACAGCAGCACTGGCCACAACGCTCAAAAAAAAAAAAAGAGATACTTAAAAATGGGATAGGACAGAAATAAACAGAAAACTCCCTTGCCCTACTTTTTCCATTTTCAACCCCAAATTCATATCTGAATAAAGAAACCTTTTGGAGAAGCAGCAGTCTCTGGCAGCCCAGAGGAGTCATGCTCTTCACAAAACTCCCATACCACCGTTTTTGCAACTGACGGTTACGGCAAAAAGGAAGGTTAAAATGGTGCAATTGCACAGAAGAAATTGTTCAGTGAGAGTCGCCTAAGAGGAAGAAGAGCCAGCTGCTCTCAAAATGGAGCATCAACCCAAAACCCACACACTGCAGAACTTCCTTCATGATGAAGAGCTGCCACACACCCCAAGACAGCAGGAGATCCTGATCCTAGATCACTCTGAAGTCTTTAGCGTAACTAGACACAGACACCCATGCATGAGGAAGGTTTGCAATCTGTCCTGTGAGTCGCTTTGGGAAGTGTCGCAGCGACACGGAGAGAGGCCCCCACTGCTCTGCCCATGAACCACACGGCCTCGCACGGGCAGGTGCACCTTGCACGCCCCTCATGAACAACAGAGATGCACCATAAGGTAACTTGTAAGCACGGACAATAAAATAAATCCCAAGTCCAACTGACAAGAATATGGGCTACCACAGCAAATTAATTAAATTTTTAACACAGCCAGAACAGTAAGCAAACTCCCTACTGCTGTCATCTACCAGACCGTTAATGACCCATTCCAATCACACCCTTTCTTGACATCTTTGCCTGACCTTTATATATCTTTCCTTTATTTAATTAACCGAGCCCTGTAATCACTCAGTTTCTCCAGATTTTCTTTCCTTTAGTGCTCCTCTTCCTAGATTTTGTGAGGGCTGGGCACACAGCCCTAAGGAGAAATCCATGGAGACCACAGCAAAAGGAATCGCTCTTTCTGTGTTAAGGAGAACAAGCATTCACTGACACCAAGGGACATTCTGCATTAAAACCTGCAGACGCACAGCGGGCACTTGCGTAGCAACAGCCCAGGTACCCTCCGTGAATTACAGCCAAGCTACGCACAGGCTGAACTGGCCACATCTGTCTCCGCTTTTGTCTGACCGCGAGCAACACCGAGGAATTAAATCTCATTTTGTCTGGGCTACACAGCCCTGTATTGATCACACTGATACACTGGGAGGGATAATTTACAGGACTGAAGGTGGAACGAGCCCAAAGAAATACTTAGCAACACAAGACTTTGAGGTGTTTTGAAGGGTTTTTTTGTTTGTGTTGTTTTCAAACAAGCTAAACTTCCACCAGGCCGACGACACCAGCTCTGGGGGAAAAGGTCTGTTCCACGCCTCCAGCATCTGGACACTCCTGGCAATCACTGACTGGTTTGGGTTGAAGGGACCTTTAAAGGCCACCCAGTCCAACCCCCTGCCATGGGCAGGGACATCTTCAACTAGCGCAGGTTGCTCAAAGCCCCGTCCAACTCGGCCTGGAATCCTTCCACGGATGGGGCATTGACCACCTCTCTGGGCAACCTGGGCCAGTGTCTCACCACCCTCAGCGTAAAAAATTTCTTCCTTATATCTGGTCTAAATCTTCCCTCTTTTAGTTTAAGGCCATCACCCCTCGTCCTATTGCTGCAGGTCCTGCAAAAAGCTCTGTCCCCAAATCCTCTGCTGCCCATGTCTTTTGCGGCATCCCTGCCTCCACCAGCGCCTCGTGCACCACAGCCAGGAGCCCTGGCCCAGCGCGCGCTGTCCCCAGCCGCTTCCTCAGCGGGAACATGACGGGAAAGAGGGAAAGCGAAACAGCCGGCTTCGCCGGCTTTGTTCCTCCTCTATTTTTTCTTGTTAGGAATACAAGGAAGATGCAAGAAATCCGTAAGACCCGGTTAAAGCATTAAAAAGAAGGAGCCAAAGAGATCTGCCGTTGCGTTTGTTCAAGATTTAAGCAGAACAAAAGGAAGCCTCCCAGCCCCAGGTGGTGGCTTCCCCCGGGACACAGACCCTCCGGCTGCGCTCCTGCTCCAGGGGCTGGAGCCCCCGCTCTCCAGCGGGACAGCCAGGCGCGTTCAGCCCAGGGCATTGTCTCGGTGGGATCGGATGGAGAAAGTCTTTTACACGCTGAATGCCCCCAAAGTGACGTAACCGGAGCTCTGTGGTTTGGGGCTATTAAGATGCAAAAGAGAACTTATTCAAACTCGGAGAAAGAAAGAGCTGTGCAAGAATGTGAATCCCACCCCGAGTCACTGAAATGGAATAAAGGAGAAGATCATTAAATGGTTCACTCCAGCATCTCACATTCCTTAATCCAGACATGGAAGGATTTCACAGATCATTAAGAGAGCCGAGCTTTACAATCAGTTACCAGAGTTAGCCTTGGCTACCCGCATAGATCCGAGCTACCCGACTGCTTATACAGCAGTAACAGGACAAAATACTACACACCAAAATCAGGTCAGATTATCCAGCAGTGCCTTCTGGCCTGAAAAATCTGTGCATCCATGAATCCTCTGGAACAATACTCTTCCAGGGTAATGCTTCACACCTCTACAAGCAATAAAAATATATAATAGTCCCTCAAAGAACTTTGCGTCTAACATCTCAAATCATCCTATAGTCATATAAATCACCCTGTAATCATATAAACCTCAAAAATCTCTGAGAAAGAGGGAAGGATTACCACACTAATTTTACAGTTAGGTTAAAAAAAGAAAGTCTTTCCTCAGACTTCTCTGCCAATCTTCTGTCCTCCACCATGCCATTTTGTAGTGGAAACGAGCTTGAACTTCACTCTAAGGCCAAACTGCTTACAATCTGTGACGGACACAAAAAATAGCAAGTAAAAACGAATTGCAAAACAGTAGACAAATTTAGGAGTGTGTAGAAATCAGCATGTCTGACAACGGCAGTTGCCCAATTTCTTGTATTCGCTTGACCTACTGTTCCCAAAAATATCATGGGCAACAGGCTCCCTAAAGACTGCACCTGGCATGGATGTGCCCCGCACTCCCCGGCAGCACCGACGGGCAGCAGCACCGGTGCTGCCAGCTCGATGCCAGGGAGCTGGGTGTCACATCCCTTCCTGTGGCTGCGGAGGGAGACCTCCATCCCAACCAACCTCGCATGACTGTCCACCTTACCTCTTCTGCTGCCCCCACCAAAGCAAGATCAGCTGGTCCCAGACAAGGTTAGTCAGCAAGAGGACAATCCCAAGGGTCGACGCGGTCGCAGTGTGTCACAGCTAATGCCCACTGCAGCCAGCGGGCTGCTCTCTGCTGTGGGATCCTCGGCTCACAACTCGGCACAGCTCCTCCAACTGCAGAGTAAATTCACGTCCTGGGAGGGTCAGCGGAGTCAGCTGCTGTGGGCACAGGGGGAGAACCAGGCAAGGCCACCCAGAGCACACATCAGCCCTTCCGCAGGCATCCCCGGGCTGCCGAGCAGCCCACGCACCACTTGTTCAGGGGCCAGTCAGTTTGGCAGGGCATCCGCTGCTTTTACTCTCTAGGGCACAGGCTTATTAGTTTTAAAGAAGAACAGTCACAGACAATGGCCTCAAAGCTGTGCTGAGGAGGAGAGCACTGCAGTACAGCAGACAGAAAGCCATGCTCGGGTCCTGCTGCTCTGTGGGGATGTGACGATCCCGTTGGAGAGGCTGAGCCAAGCGCAGGAGAAAAGAGGGAGATAAAATGCAGGGAAAGTCAACATGCAAACCACGTCAGAGGGAAGGTTCAAGCAACCCTGCAGCGTAGGGAAACCTGAGAAGGGCTGCCCAGGAGAAGGTTAACTGTCAGACTGTGTAATCGACCACTAGAGCACTCCAGATTCCAGCTACAAGAAATTCTTGGGAAGATGACTTATATATCCTACATACTTGCCTCTCCGTACAATCGCTCAGTCTCGGTGGGTGGAGCACCGCATATACTTAAGGCTGCCCAACACTTCCCATTGTAAGTGAAAGAATGAATGGGTGAGAGTACATACCAACACCCCGCATACGCACTGTCTATAAATACTAACCAAATTGCACAACAGACCAATTGTTTTCAAGTGTGTGGCAAGTTTGGATGCCTTGTGCATTAGCTCACAGCTTATCCAGATCCCAAGGACTGTTACAACTTTTCCTTAGGGCATTAAAGTGTTTCCCCATTTAAAGTTTCGACATCCCATGACCCAGGAAGGGCTGAAGGCCAAGTGTGGGATCAGCCGAGTTCATGTTCTGAGCCCACTGGGGCGCAGGGACCCCACCTGCGAGCACCTGAGAGGACAGACAAGCAGGAGCAATGCCAAGGATGGGGCCAGCCCATCCTCAGCAGCTCCCCAGGTCATTCCCAGGTTCTCCAGCCATGACCCTGTGCTGTAAGACTGGAGGAGAAGTAGTGGTAAGAGCAATAACTTTGAATGCAAAGTGATGCTCTCCTTCAGCTGAAGGGCATGGCTGTGGGTATCTCACTCAGCCTCTGCCACACAAGAATCACAATTAAAATGTGAAACCTCCCGCTGAAACACCTTAATCGGTGGCTTTGTAACACAAACTCATTGGAAATGATGGTAATGGGTGTACCTTTCAGGAAAAGGGTTAAACCAAATCACCTGGAAGCATAACTGCGGAGCACAGACCCATGCAGGGGCAAAGCCAGAGATGGGATGATACTGAACGACACGTTTAAGAAAATTATGCTTCCAGACAAAAACGTCCTCTGCATTTCCAGGGGCTGATTGTGCTTCGCTTGAAGCATGTTCTAATCACCTAGGAACACTGCTCTTCCATGTCCTCTTGGTTCACTATCCCCACTGTGCATTTGCAATTCCAGCACGGCAGAGACAAGCCGAGGGCAGGCGCAGCGTGCTCTGCCTGCTGCCTCCATCGGCACACAACGGGGAAAGCCTCAGCTGCTGCCAGGGAATCAACGGTGCTGCTTCCTCCAAGGCCTCTGCCTCAGAAGAAATCAGCCAAACGTCAGCCCAAGGCTGACACTCCTCTTCACTCCTCCTCCTTTCCTGGAAAAAGCGTAATATTGGAATAGCAAGGGAAAACGATGCCATGACCAATGAAAGTACATTGTTTGTCCCTGGATCCAGCCAGCTTGGAGACTGCAGGGAGGAAGCATAAAGATAAGGAGGAATTTCACCTTTTGGTGCCTTTGAGAGGCGAGAATCAGCACAACCCTCCCCGACATCTGCAAACCCGGCCTCAGACTGTGCGAGCGCAGGCAGCTCTGGCACGGGACAGACCTGCTTTGGGCTCTGTAAAACCAAGTGAAATGTGGTTTTGACTGGGGCCCCAATCTCCTCAAATCCTCATCCCAGGGGTACGGACATCACACGTCCACGTGCAGGGAGGACAGCAGCGCCTGCTCCCTGCCAGGACAAGCCTCCTGACTGCCATGTGAAAGCGGAGATCGCTCGTATCCCCAACTGCAGCTCTGGGCAGCCGTTCACATCAGGGGCAGCCAAAGGCCATCTCATACACCAAATAAAGCCCGCAGGCCAGCCGATCACAATCTTTATCACAGAGATAGTTAATAGATGACTGATAGTTATTCTTGATCCAGGTCAGCAGACCCTTTAAATGAAGGGAAACATCTCTTCCAGAATGGGTGGTCAGCACAGACTGCAGCAGCGTACTCTGGAGTAGTTTAATATTTGATTTGCTTTCAAAATCGGGCCAGGCTTGGGTGCTCATTCTCATACACTGGTCTATTTTTAATTGAATTCCGTTTTAGGGTGAAGAAAGACCTGCTGTGTCTTACTATTGCACTGCAGAAGGATCACATGGATATTCAGAAGGTAAAGAACATGCAATGGAGAAACCAACAGCTGTGGGGAGACGATCTCCAAAAAGCTTTTCATACCAGACAGGATCCAGCCAAATACTTCACAACCTCATCATGAATTCATCATCTACTACAGACCTGGAGCATGTTTCAGTCTGCAGACAGCTCAACTTGAGGCTAATAATATGCATCATGTTGGGATCACTGGATTGTGCAGCTGCCACCCACAAAGTAGAGATAATCGCCCTCGGTTGCTTCATTTCTGTGAGAGTCATCACATCCTCTGGTATGAAGTGATCACATTACTCCCCTCTAAAGGAAGGAAAATCGGCGTAAAACATATTGTCTCCTCTCACCATCTTCCCCAGCATCCCAGGCTTTATTTATTAGTGGGCCCAGAACCAGATGGTTATAGATAAACAATACAAATGAGAACACAAAAATAGCCTGTTGTAGTACAAGAGTGTTAAATTCCCACCCAGAAAATAAGAAAGGGCATTAGTGCTACAAAGTACTTGGGCAGCTCACAAGAAGCAGCGAGTCAGCAGGCAAATGCAATTCACGTGCACCAATGTACGTGGCTTTTGCCTGAAGCGCCACCTGAACAGAAAGTGCTTCCCAGCAGCTACAGCTCTGCCTAAAATCAGCTGTCTCTGCAGGTGTCCATCACTTCTAGAAAATAATCCCTCAAATATTTTGCTTTATTCCCTCGGTATGCACATAGCCAGAATTTCTGCAGTGCTCTCTCTGGAGGACTCTCCTGCCATGCTTGCCTTTTATCACACGTGCAAGGAAGACAAGATCTGGATGTGAGCATTCCTTCTGTTAAGGCACTGATTAAAAAAGAAAATACCTTCCTGCTTTTCTGCTCACATTCAGATGTGCAGAATTCTCTGATTCTTTGACTTCATATCCCTTCATACAAGGCAAAAATATGGGGCTTCAGGATGACTGAGGTACCAATCACGTAACATTCACTTACGAAATAAAGTAACGTCATCCTAGCAGGGTGAAGCAAGCCAAGATTTTAATTTATTTATTTGAACTGCTACCCAGCTAGAAGCAGATCTAACCTTTGTTCAAGACTCCTACACAGTGTCAACTGGAATGTGCCACTGCCTGACCCACCCCGTGAGCCGGCATTCCCGCCTCAGCTGTCCCCTGGCAGCAGGGAACAAGGCACTGCGGGACATCCTCAGGCAGCCCATGCCCTTCGTGGGGTTTTGTAGCCTTGTCTGAACCTCTGCCTCTCCTGTACAGCATCATCGTCACGTTTCCCTTCGTTTATCTGAGACCGCACCTTACATCTAAAATACATCAGAAAAAAAAAGCAAGCCCAGGAACTCCCATATTAATCATTTGCAATTGCTTTATTTCAACTGCTGGCTGTCAGCAGAGATGCTTGCACATAAACGTCGTACTGATGCAGGTCCACACAGCCCCACAGGCTACCGTGGGGATACACTGCCTGGGAGTTAGCGCAGAGCTCAGTCCTTTGCATGCGACAAAGCTGGTGTCTGCTTTTTTAATAGATTCCTCCTGAAGCAGATTGCTAATTGCTCCTGATTTTTGCTCTTCTAAAATAAGCTTAGGCTGCAATCTGCATAGATGTTGCAGAAAGACTAATGAGCTGCCCGCCCACCTGGAATTCAGACTTCAGCACAACACACAGGAGAAGGAAGGCATGAAATCAGCCACTAGCAACCCTCGCTATGCCACTGCCACCCCGTGCGGACATCCCTCCGTCTTAAGGTGCAATCCCAATTTAGATATTCAGAGAAACCTCAAGTACCCAACAAGACAACATGGAGCAAAGGGAACAACTCCATGCGGAGGTCAAAATTCACAGATTGTGTCATGTCAGCAGAACACCCTGTTTGTGTCGGAGCCTGCGTGTGCCTGGAGGGTCTCGGAGCACCCAGGCAGCCGCCTGTGGTTCTCCTCCAGCCTGGCTGGCAGCAGCGGCGGTGGCAGAGCTGACTCCCTGTGACCGCTGGCCAGGGCTCGGTCCCCCGGCCAGGAGCAGACTGCCCAGCGCCCACCCGCAGCAGCAGTGCTCCGGGGTGCCCGGCGAGGAGGCGAGCAGGGGACACGCAGGGACTGCTCCAAATACAGCAACGGATTTTTATCTAAGCTAAGTACTGAAAATGAAGACTAAAAGGAAGCGCGAGTAACCACATCGCTGCATCACTGAAGCAAGAGTGGGGAAAGCACAGGGAAGCGTGTTGGTGGGCACAGCCCTGCAGTAGTGGGGGTGAATTAAATCTGTCAGTCCCTGATTTCTACCATTCATTTTAAAAATAAAAAAAAAAAAAAGTTAGGCTGCAGATGTCCACTCCAAGGAGCAAAAGGAAGCAATTATGTAAACAAATCTCCCTGCAAATAAGTACCTCATATAACACATTTCATTACTTTATCACCAGATAATCTTCAATAGGAAAAGCAAATGAAAACATTATTTTCCCTTTAATCTTTCTGAGTTGTCAGCTGTGACTGTGACAACTTCAATGCACCCCCACCATTTAGCACTGAGGCACACTGCTCCAAAACCTCTACCAGCCATCGCTGCTTTGACTCTGCTTTCAAACACAAGGTCCCCACCAATTGCTCCATTTACCGCTCTGCGGGAGGATCAAAATGTTTCGCACTCATTGAACTCTGTGATGCTCCCATGGACCAGAGACTCGCTGTCACGTCAAGGTAGGGGAAACTCACGCGTGAAGCCTGTAAGCCCTTTATTTCCAAATTATCTGCCACAAAAAAAAAAAAGCATGCACAGTTGTATCTATACAGCAAGCCTTCAGTGAGTACAGAAAAACTGTACGCATAAATCAGGTCCCCCATTTAAATATCCTCATTACTGCACAGTCATGGCAAACACACACAATGCATACGTAAGCTGGCACACAGGTGGACATACAGACCATGCCGCAGGTACGGAGAACTGACAAATACTCATGCTGAACTCGGGCCATCCGTACCGCAAAGGGGCAATGCCACAGCAGGGCAGGACTGTCATGCCTTACCTACAAGGCCAGCAACGCTCGCCCTGCCCTGCGTCACTGCCTGGGTGAATTACCCCTCTGCCTGCCCACACACAAGGACAAGGCATCTTGACATTCAACTCAATTATCTAAGTTGGTGAAAAAACAACGACAAAAGAATAAACTATGCAGATGCTTTCCCCATAAAGAAAAGCCCTACAGCAAAGCAGGCTTAACAGAAAAGCAAGTGTCTCCTCCAGACAAGTTTTTAGAAATTAAACCATTCAGTACACAAGGGAGAAAAATGCCATCCACCTCTGCGTTAGCTGCACTCTTCACACCACTGACTTCCCCCAGCACAGGTCTCCCTGGAAGAACAACTAACATTAGTGACGCTACTGCCCTCATCCTGGCAAGTATTAGGAAGCCTATTGCTGTTTGGACCCTATGCATCACTGTTTTTAAGGACCATGCAATGCTTCCAAAAAACAAACAAACACAAAAACCCCAACACATTTCAGTATTTGTACGCCTCCCCAGCCTGCCACAGCAGAAATCCGAGCTGTCCCTGAGGGCAGCGCTCCAGCCTCCAAGACAGCTGCAGAACACATCCCAGCCGTGCCATGCCTCATCCCCGGCCTCCAGCTTCCCCTGATTCATTTTTCCTGGAGACCAGGCAGTTCCCTTCCTTTCTCCCCCACTTCTTCTTGCTGCAAACACAAATTCCAAGCCTTAAGGATTAGCCAAAATATTCCCATTTATCTCATGTTCTGTATACCTCCTCATTTTGCTGTGTTTTACTGGGAAGATTGCCTTCACAGATCTCCCAATCCTCTCCCCTACTTAAGTATTCCTGTTTTTTAAGGCTTCTGCTTTCTTTCCACCCGTAGATTTCCCATCACTGCTGCCCCAGCTACAGCACACTGCACAGGTGACATGCTGGGGGCCACGGGTGAGCACCGAAATACAGCTCTCCATAGGAACCTTGCAGCCGTGACACAGATAACTGTATTTATCGATCCTGCCACCCTTATTCACATGGGCAGCTTTGTCACCGCTCTCTGTGCACAGCAACATTGAGGAGTCAAGCCTTTAACCCATCCGTTCCTCCTCTTTAAGATAACTTGGAACAAAGTTCAGCCTTGTCTCCGGTCTTTTCCCCTCTCTGTCCCCATTTGGCATTCCCTCCTGCATTCTCCATGATTTCCCAACGTCCAGCTCTTCTGCTGCAAGACTGCTGCCTTGGTGCGAGTCCCTGCCAAGCCAACAACATCTACTGGAACCCAGCACAGTCTTCTCTGACATCTATTCCATTTACCCTCAGATGTTTGTCAGGAATAATTAAAAAGATTTCACATCCCATGTTACTTACTCAGGTGAGACTTCCAGTAGGAAACAGCCCTGTAGGCACCTCTCCAGTTTCACAGTTTCCTGGACCTCTGCTGCCTTACTTGTTAGGTGTTCATCATCCGGGTCTGGGTGAGCGTGGCTGCAGCTGAGCGCATCCCAAAGGTGCTCAGGTCCAAGACTTTGCATTTCTCAAAAATAGCACACGTTACTGTAGATTTTGTGTTTTAAAACTCTGTTAAATTAAGGGCCTATTTACTGCTGTGAACTCTCCCTCCAGAGGGCTGGAAATACAGATGTAAAAGCAACAGCATCATTGCAGTAGTGCATGTGAAGTCCAGAGGAAACCTGTGTGAGCTCCCACCACCTGCACAACTGAAGTACAAGTCTGAGTCACCATTTCAGTTTTTTCATTAATCCAACAGAGGACCTAAGGAAATCACCCACTTAACTCTATACTATGCATCTCGAGAGCACCTTGTAATTACCAGTTCTGGTTCTCTTCTATCTGACAGCTTCTCAAAATACCCTGCAATCTCTCAGTACATCCCAGAACCTCCCAGCTCACTTCTCCCCTAACTGCCATCCCAGTTGCTGCATCAGCTAGGGTATTTATATTCCCCCGCTCTGCTGATTCACAGTTGTTCCTTGCTTATTCAGATGTTGCTTTAGCCATATTTGCTTTTGACACTATGACATTTATCACTCAAACATGTAATTCTGACACTTCGCCCTTCCAAAATCAATTCAGAAGAGACATCCTTTGCTTCTTTTTGTGCAGAGGGGTGGGAGGTATCAGGTATTCCTTGTGGTGCACTTTCTTTCCTTCTCCCTGCTTCAGAAGTTCAAAGGAACAGAACCTGGCTGAATCTGTTAGAAATACTACCACTTTGGCAAGAGACCTGAGATCATATGGGGCAGCCAACTCTGAACATGCCTGGTCTGACGCAGGGGACATTTACCAACAGAGATGCAAAAAGCCACTGAGCTGCTGTTGTCTATTTTGAGCTAATGTTCAGCTTCTTTTCAACCCTCTCCCCTGTGTATCTTTTCATCTGGTCTTAGGATGCTTAGTCACACTACACTAATATTGCCAACGCTAACTTAGGCTAATTGGAAAGAGACTAAAGAAAGCAATCAGAACTGGAAATGTGTTACAAAGAGAGATGAGGGATTTTCCACAGGTTGGCCAATTAGAACTGATTGACAAATACCATTTTTTTTAATCTATACCTATATTTATATTTCCCATGTATTCATGACAACAAAAAAGGGTCTGTTCAGAAATGATGTTTCTTCAACAATCAAGCCTTGTTCAGACTGAAACACCCACTGTCCTTTTCTGGAACACAATCTCCAAACCCTGGAGAAGACCTTTGCCTAACAGACTAGCACCTATTAAGAAACTGCTAGGAATTCAGAATATATGTGTATTAATACTCAGGTAAAACAGAGGTTTTAGGTAGCAGCACTGCCTTAAATGCATCATCATCTTTTAACGCATTATTGTATGAGTCTGTATTCCATATGGGTTGTTTTGGTTTGGTTTTTTTAGCTCTTCCAGAACCCACTTTTGAAATACTGAGCTTCTCTGGCCAGGTATCTTAAACTTCCCTTGGCCCCAGGATCATCTGAAGGGGTCAATATCCTCAGGCAATTTCTAGCACATTTTTAGGACAGGGTTTGATGCTGGAACAGCCTTCTAAGAGCACAAGGAACCGACCCTCTCCTGCCTGCTCCCAGCAGTGAACGGTCAGAGGCTCTCTTCTCCTTTAACTGAGCAGCACATTTCCAGTCTCTCTGAAAACCGCTCTCCTTCTCTACCTGACCTACGGGACGGGAAAAAGCTTCTTCTCCTGATTTGTCGGCCTAAGAGTGAAAAAGAGGTAAAATGACTTTAGAAAGCGTTTATCCATTGTTGCTGCATGTATGACACCCCCACTGACAGCTTGACGGAAATCTGGCAAAATGTTTTCCTTCTAAAGTAAAAAAATTTTTTCAAGTACAAAGTTGTTAGACGAGTACCTCATGGTTATCAAAGCACGCAATGAAATGGCCTTAATAACAACAGCAAATCAAGCTTAGCAAGACAACAACGTAATGTTCTTAATATTTGCTTTGTCCAAGTAGCCTGTAGGCTCAGCTATTTTAAACATAATTCCCTGAGCCTATATAATACATGTGCAATATGTTATACATTGGTAGCATTCCAAACACGTGTTATCTTTTCTGCTCTAACCATTCCGTGTTTTGCAGGCATCAGCCACAATTTTACCCATCTTAAATCTGCTTCTTTGTGAGCGCTCCTCCCTGACCAGCAAGCAGCTGCCCACCATCAGGCTCCACCTTACATCTCTTCTCTTTCCTGGAGCCAAGTGCCCTTTGTGCATCACTTCGTCATCATTTATTCTGGCGAACAGCATTACAAAGAACGTTGCCCCAGTTCTCACAGCAAGCACATCAGCTCATTCGGTAGCACCTTTAACCTCTGCCCTTGAGATACTAATCACCACTCGCTTGGATTAACTCTCTTAAGAAATGGGTATCCTCACAAGGCCGTCCTTTCCTTGCTTTGCTCCATATATTATTCTCATTGTCTTCCATATATCAACTTGCCCAAACTTACATGATTTCTAAAATTTGGTTAGCACCATCTCTTCACTCAACAGCTAGACCTAAACTAAAGCCTAAATCTCATCATCTCCCAACTCAACGTACACTTGTATAAAACGCCTCCTCTGATTGCCTCTCGAGCAAGACAGCCAAACCAGGCACGTAGGCAGACAAAAGGCAGGGTGGGAAGGTGGATGTGATTCTGTCCTCTCGTTGCGCACAGAGGCAGGAGTCGGTCCCCAGAGCAGCCTCTCATATGGCACCAGCGGGTCTGGGATTCAGATCGGACTCCCCATCCACAGCGGTGTATTTTAGCACGCACTGGGGACACACGCTTCCTCCCTGCCCCTAAGCTGTCTCTTCTCCGTCTCGGCACAAACCTGGAGCTCTCAAAGCAGGCAGCGCATTTTCCCTTCTCCACTGCACTATTGCTCTTGTGGTTTGCACCATCTTCCAATAAACACATCACAAAACCCCACTCACCCCAGCCGTCTGCTTTCAGGGCTTTGTGCAGGGCAGCAGTCCCCCTGCCGCTTCCCCACCTGCTCGGGCAGAGCGCTTCCCACACGTCACCCCTGACAGATCCCAAGTATTTTCAGTATTACTGAGATGCAAGATGGACAAGACACGACACAGGAACAGCAAGGGCACGCTTCTGAGCTTAGAGGTACCTGTCAGACCAGCATCAGGAAAGAGCAGGCATCTTAAAGTCTCAGGGGAGCAAGACCTGTCAGTCCAACCACAGAGCGCCTTACCTCAGCTCCTTCTACAACAGCCATCAATACGGTAATGCTAAATCAAAAAAAACCAAACATTGAAAATCCCTAATCGGCACTGGCTTTAAAATTCAGCCCTGCATATTCTTATCCCTAAATGTCATGGGCTCTCAAGGATACTGAAGAGAAAAAATCTTTATTTCAAATTACCCTGCGGCTGTAAGGCACTGAATCGTTACTATAAAAGCAGGCACCACAGACTCTAGGATCAGGACTGAATGTCAAAATTATAAAGTCTGAGAGTTTTTCTCCATACCAGCAGTAGCCACCTGCCCTTTTAAACCCAATTACTTTGTACTTGTTTCTGTTAACTAAGGTTTCTTCCAATTAAGCTGTATACTATAAACCAATTGGCAAGAGGGCCAGAAACATGAGCTACGCAGCATCCTCAGCAAGGCAGCAATCCCTTCCCAGCACTAGGGAGAGTAGGGCAGGAGCAACCCCTCAATGCTGCCAGCCACCACTGTCAGACGGAGACGGGTGCGCTGCACCGGGGCTGTCAGTCTCCACCACACATCACGCAAAGAGACACCGACATCCCAGGATCTAACACACGTACCTAACAGCAGCAGCACAGCATCCAAAATGACTTTTCATTGTTTTGAGCTCCTGTTGCTACAGCCCTGGTTCTGTGCCACACACTCCACTCCACAAGCTGCACTTTACCATCTCCTAAAGGCACTGTCCATCCTCCTGTCCGTCGGTACCGGCAGTGTCCTTCGTGGCGTATCAAACACCAGCACAGCAGGCAGCTCAGAGGACCAGGCTTTGTTCACGTCATCTATTACTCAATGCCTCCTGAACAAGATTAAAAGTAACGTTGTGATTTCTGTATTGCAAAGAGCTTAAAAGCAAGCCTGGTGGGAGTCCGGGAGAGCACAGAGGGTCCTGCCCGTGGCCGTGCTGGCCAGCACACAGCCTGAGCTCCCAGCCGGGGTCCCGGCTGCCTGCAGCCAGCGTGCTGCCTGCCTACCGGCACGTGAGGACGGGAGCCTGAAGAGCCCCAGCTTCCTTCAACTGCTGCAGGAGAAGCGTGGTCCAAACCCAAAGCCACCAAGCAGCAACAGCAACTACCTCACCCGATGCGAGATTTATTTTAATGAGCATCGTAGCTCCTCATCGGCAGTGCCAGACAAACCCTGCCAGTGTGAACAGCTCACCGTCAGTGTCCAATAGCACTTCATGGACTGAAATCCCCCCTGGAATTGCAGCTACTGCTGGAAAGGGGAAAACACAGCACTGTCAGAGGAATTCCTGAGGCCCCAGAGAGCAGATCTCATGGGTTTGGATCCCAACGTAAAGGAAAACACTCTCAATCTTTTTGTTTCAATTCAGTCTTTGCTATTGCAAATCTATGCATACCAGATCATTTATAAATCAAACCAAGTATTGAAGCACTTTTGGTAGAAAACTATATTTTCCTCCTATCCTTATGCTGCATAAAGACTTTTTTAGATATAAAATTTTAAACAAAGAAAGGTGGCAACATGCTGTGACTGTTCCTCACATGAATTCCTAATTTTATGATTACATTCTACCATCAGTGCTAGGAATAAACAGAAATATACAATTATACTGTAACTGTGGTCTTCCTTTAACACAAGCCTCAGTGGTAGAACAAGTCCTGATACAGTGCACAGATTCAGAGCGCATCCTTATTTGAATCTGACAGCACAAAGATGAAGCGGTGAACAAATAAACTTAGGGGACTCACTTATTTAGCTATCAATAATGAATGCGGAATGTGCTACAGCGTATTAATGATTTGCAGCAGAATACACAAAACCAGCCTGAGCAGCATCCCAGCTCTGTACCTACTGCCACACCACATTATCTGAGACTAATCAAAGTGACATCCACCCTCCCCTGCACGTGAAGTGCGTAACCAATACCCTCACAAATGCTCCTGAATGGACATTCCTTCTCAGTTACTAAAATTTTGTCAATGTCAGCAAAACAATCCAGGAACTATACATGATACCACTCACTGGTATTTGTTTTCTGTGCAACAACCATTCCTTTTCTCAGACACTCACAATAGATGATGATTTGTGCTGGCTACGAACAGTCAATATTGACCAGTATCACTCGAAGCTATTAGGCTGTTCCTGCAGAGCAGCGCCAGCTGATCAAACACTGGCCGCAATCATGCACAGGAGCAGTTTCAAGCTCATTGGAAAAACAGAAGACATTTATCTCACTGAATTGAGAAAACAAGGTTTTAACTGCTGAAGCATAGTGAGCACTAAATCAATATAAGGTCATTATTCTGCTCTTCCAATACGCATATGACCATTGACGCTTCCATCTACACTCCACTGCTCATTCTGTCCTCTGACCTAAACATAATCTCGACGTTTCTTGCCCTTCTCTAAGGATTACTCACTCAATATCTTTGCCTACCAAGGCACTCTTACTTCATCACATCACATTTGGCTTTCAGAGCAGCATCTACCCACTGTAACCCAGAGCAAAAAAACTTAGTAAGTATTTTTAGGCCACGTATTTCACGTGATACTAGGTTTTTCATCTTCGTTGCCTCGTTCAAAGTCAGGAAAGACCAATGATGATCTGCAGACAGTAACATTTAGCAGCACCGCAGAGATGTGTGACCCTCTACACAAACACCCGGATATGACTGTACCATCAAACCTACTCATTTGCACCCTTGCAGAAGGGACAGGCTGGTTTGCGTGAAGAGGAGGATTCAGTGCCCAGCCCTGTGGCCGAGGGCAGGCAGGAACCTGTTGTATTCCTAAGCTTCAGATGCTCCCTGATAATGAAAGCACTTGAGAATTTAAACCTACCTGCTCAGGGACAGGTGAGCAACTTTTTAATGGTAGGATGAGCTAGATGTCTTTTTGTCCATTTTCGTATTGTCGCCCCTTAAGATGATGCTTTTCCTTGTTGAAGGGATACGTAAGTGAGACGAAGAGCACAAACAGACTTTAGAGGTGGGGAGCACGTTTAACAGATGGCCTTTAGCACCAACCATCAAACTGAGTTCAAATAATTGCAATTTGAAGGAAGAAGCTGACAGTGACTTGACATAATCTCTTACATAAAAATGCACCATATTTCTTCTGTGCTATATCCTTATTCACTTTGATGTATTATCATTCCCCGCTCCTCTTGATTGCTTTTCAAAAGCGATCTAAATTAACGTGAATTGGTAAAGGGTAATTATCCCTATGAATAATTAGTACATGCTAATAAATGCAAAATAGGACAAAATGCTAAGTTTTACCAGCACTGACAGTTCTTGTTCATGACGCCCGCTCCGGTAAAAGGGCACCTACTGAACACCGACAAAGGGACAGGGAGAACAGCTGTGTCCTTACTGCAAGAGTAATGGGTTACTCTCTACAGCAAAGACTGACAGAAGCATAGCTCCTGCTTTTTGTCTGAAGCATGATCTTCCCGTGGCCAAAGAATGGCTGGGTTTCTCTTAGCAAAATTCTACAGGAATCTGTATTATTGAAGATACACGATACTACCGAAAAGAGGAAGACGATATTACCAAGAAGAGGAAGACAAAGATGCTACCAAGAAAAAGATGAAGATATTGCTAACAAGAGGAAGAAAATGGAAGGTTGCACTCATATAGATATTCGTCATTAACTCTAACTGTCCTGCTCCGCTCATGAGCACACAGAGCTCAGTCCCAGCGAGCACCGGGTCCCTGCAGGGCCAGGGCCAGGAGTGGGAACTACTTGAACCCGCCCAGGCACTGCCACCAAACGTGACACCGCAGGCTGTTCTCCACAGCACACCGTTCCATCCCTGTGCTGCACAGCAAGTCCCGCACGTTGCCCTAAGCAAGCATTTAACATTTATAATTTCCATTAAACTTTATTACACTGAATAGCTTCACATAGCACTATTTAGAGGGACCGCCAGCACACTAATTGGATTAAATGGCACACAAGAACAAGAAGAAACATTTAAGTGCCTTCTTCACAATGGTAGGAAGCTCTACAAGTTAGAAGTAAGATCCTGCTTAAAATAAATAGCAGTTCAGAATTCTCTCCAAATTGCATTTGCTACCTCCTCAAAGTCACGACAGACATTCTGGCATCATGATAGGAAGACATTAGTGAATTATGTGAAACATTTTAAATCCAATTGGAGTCCAGCCCACCATTATTTTACTAGTGCGCTTTTCAGGAAGTTTAACATGTAACAGTATAATGGATCTAAAAGGGCTATTTCCCCATCTTTTGAAAAAAAGACAAAAAAATTCAAAGCTACACACACAACCTTCATATTTGCACTGTCTATGCCTATCTCCTTGTCAAAGAGCATTATAAACACGGTGCAGTCAAATTAGCTAAAGGCAGGATGGAAAAAAAGTTCGTCTATTAGGTTGGTTTGTTTGGTTTTTTTTTAATCAGACAGTGATTACTAAATTTATTAGAGGCCGAAACACTCTTTAGATGGTGCTCCCTGTTTTCCTGTTTCTTTCTCTGTGACCCAGGTATGTATATAAGCATTTCTCCATCCCTAAACGCTTCCCCCACAACACCCGAAACCTAAGATCCAGCACATACCTTCTCTGAGCCCGAGGTCTCAGAAGCTGCCTGGAGCTTCCACTCACCTATGGGCCTCCAACTTCAAAACCCACGTCCTGAAAACACACCTTCCGCTACAGAACTGCAAGTGTGTAAGTTAGGGTCTGGATCTGAGCAGACTGATTTGCGCTCACCATTTCAATCACGCTTTAAACCTGCAAGCAGGAAATCAATTTCCATATGGTTTACATTTGTAATCTGTAGTTATTTTCTTAGGAAAGAACAACTGATTATCAGCAGCGGGTATAAATACAACTTTCTGCTACACAGGGAGATCAACCTATAGTCCTACACACATATTTAACCAATTTTGTAGCTTAAAGCACATTTATTTAGAGATTTAATGCTTCTGTTTTTATTACATTAAAAGGTACTCTTGGTGGATGGATTCCTCCCCCCCTCCCAAGCACGAGTTCTTCTCCAAGCTGCATTAAAGCATTTCACAGCTATTTATTAACATAATTTTGACCTGTCTCACCTAGAACGGTGAAGCAGGCCAGAAGATGCTGATATCCACCAAAGTCAGCACATTGCTTAGAAGGAGAACCAGAGTACGCAGCTGGACACTGCAGCTCCTTCTCCAAGGAAACTTCTTGGGCTGTTTTTTCTAAGCGACGATCAAATGCCAGTGGGCTGCCCACAGGGAGGCACAGCTGCTGTACAGGGAGGCAGTGTGGTGACCGAGGAGCCGCAGGATCGGGGGGAAATCAACTACAAATCTTCAGAAGGAGGAAGGCAGAGGGGAAATCAAGCAACCATTTAGACTGACAAGTCCTTGCAGGGGGCACCTCATGGACCTCCAGAATGACCAAACAGCTGAGGCTGGACCGGACTTCTGGAGACCCTCCACCAGCACAGCCAAGGACAGAGACTTCACAACCCCTCTGAGGAGCCCACGCTAGTGTTAGATCATCATTTAAAAAAAAAAAAAGAAAAAAAAAAAGAAAAAAAATCTTAACAAAACCCCACCACATTTTAGCGTATGGTTAAACGGAATTTGTGTTTCAACTTCTGCCCACTGCCTCTTGTCCTTTTGTTGGATACCACTGATGAGCCTGGCTCAGCTGCCTTCACTCCCTCCCATCAGGTATTTATACACACGCGTAAGATGCCCCTGTGCCTTTTCTTCCCCAGCCTCAACAGTCCCAGCCTGCCCAGCCTCTCCTCATGACAGATGCTCCAGCCCCTTGGTCATCTTCACAGCCCCATGCCGTACTTGCTCCGATGTGTCCATGTGTCTCTTGTCCTGGGGAGGCCAGCACTCGACCCAGCACTCCAGATGTATCTCACCCAGGCTGAGCAGTGGGAAAGGTTCACCATCACATACATCCCTCGACCTGCTGGACAAGACCTTAATGCAGTCAGGATGCTGTTGGCCTGCTTTGTTGCAAGGGTGCATTGCTGGCTCACGTTCAACCTCTTGTCCACCAGGACCCCCGGGTCCCTCTCTGTAGAGCTGTTTTCCAGCCGGCCGGCCCCCAGCCCATGGTGGTGCCTGGGGTTGTTCCTCCCCACATGCAGGACTTGGCACTTCCCTTTGCTGAACCTCATGAGACTCCTGGTACCCAACTCTCCAGCCTGTCGACATCCCTCTGAACAGCAGCACAACCGTCTGGTCTATCAACCGCTCGCACTTCAGAACTCACAGCAACTTCCGTGAAAGCCTCAGTCAAATATTTTAGGTGGAGGACTGCTGTAAAGATTGCTGTCTTCACCTGGGATACAACTGGATTCTAAGAAAAGTTTTACGATTTCTCTAAAGCAATTTTCTCCTTAGAGTCTTGGTGCTTCCCTGTGCTGCCCCTTAGACTAAGCCTGAACTTGAGATGAGCTGATAGTTTTTCCTTATAATGTAATTTCCAGTTGCTGAGGCCAGACCATGTATCACTTACTGCGAAGTCACCACAGCACACAGAGCACAACAGCCGATGCAGCTAATGAGGCTGCCTTAAACAATATGACAAATGCATATGCTGACGAGCCATGGCACCGCTGCTTTTCCATTTGTGCACCTCCATGAACAATGAGTTGTGAAAGTGTCACCCGCCATCCATCACACAGCAACCTACCCTTCAGGTCCAGAAAAAGCAATTCGCCTTTCCCTCTCTCATTCACAGAGCAGTAACAGGTATAAAAGGAGATTTATACACCTAACTCTTTGCTAAGCAAAGTAGTAACACTTTAGCACGATTTGGTTTTACAAAGGATGCCTCCTCAGTTTAGCACATGGCAGTACAGATGTCAATCTGATTCACAGGAGACTTAAACCAGGTTTAGCTTGGATCCATCATGTACCTAACTGGTAGAAGTAAAGTATGGTGGAAACGCAGCCCTGGTGTCATGGTTCCCTTTCAGGAGGGAAGTTTTGCTCAGCCTGGGAAAGACGGGACTGGAGGAAAACACGGTAACAGTCTTCCCCTGCGTGAGGGGTTGCGTGCGAGGGTGGCTGACCAACCATAAACACTGGGGGAAACGCATGAACAGGTCAACTTCTTTCCATGCAGTAAAATTTAGTTTAAACGCTGGGGAAAAAGCAGTCTAATCAGAAACAGTTAACAGTGTAACCGGGGAGGATGTCAGATCTCCCATCACTGCCGGTTTTTATCAACAAACTAGACGAGCATCTGTCAGAGATATCTATGCTGCCAGGAAGACCTAAGGATACAGAAGAGATACGTTTTGGGAGGAAAGAATATACATTTTAATAAGCCAATGGATAAAATATCAGTTTGAAGGGGGAAGGGTTTACAAATCTTTTGGGCTAGGCAGCCCGTTGCACAAAGCCGGGGCCAGTCAAGGCGTTCTCCACCCTGTCAGCAGAGGGGTGGCCAGAGGGCCTCAGGGCCAGCCTGCCCCGCTGAGGCACACCCGGCCGCCATCTTGGCAGGCCTGCCAGCAGCCAACGCTCCGCTCGCCTGGGGCGCTGGCAGGCCACAAAACTCCCCCTACAAACACCCGAAAATAACAGCTACTAGTACAAAAAGGGTACAGCTAATGATATTTTAGTGAAATAAACACGAAACTTCTCCCAAGAGTTGTGTATGCTGCCTCTCAGACAGAGGAGGGGGTGTTCTCATTTGTCTGAGCATACAAAGCAGCAGCCAGAGCTCTCAAGGCCTTTATCATTGTGACGGCCTTGTGCTCATTTCCTTTTTGGGAAAAATCACAAATAATGGCCTTTAGGGAGCTAATTAAGTAACATACGCTGAAGCTGAGTAAGGCAGCAGGCTAGGGACAGATCAACCAGGGCAGGCAGAGTGCATGAAAGAAAACACCTGAGACCTTTACAAATAATCTCATTTTTCTAACAACACTAGTAAACTAATTTTAAGATCAAAATCGAGATTTATCCTTTTATTCAAAAAATTTTTAATGTAAATTATGAATAAAAATACTATCACTTCAGTGAAAATGTGGAAGGTTACATATTAATATTTCCCTGAAATAATATCGGTCTGTTTGTTACAGGACTATATCTTATTAGGTATTAAATCCAAACTCTTGAATTCAGTGAAAAAATCTCCTTTTAATGTAGGAGCCTTTGACTCAAACCAACACTGAAACTGAATAAAACAAGGTAGGGAAGTTGTCCGGTCCCGTTTTACCGTCCAAACTAAGCGATGTGCAAATACTGAAGGAAATTTAGCCATTGATTTCTCTAACAATTATAAGCAAATGAACTTTCTTAAAATATATGGGGTTTATCCTAACAATTTTACTGTAAGTGTTTAATGGATTATTTTCTCTGCCCTTCTCCCACCAGAAAATGTCACAAGATCCCTTTACACATAAATTATACCCAGTAAGTTGCCTCCAGCTAGGATATTTTATTAACTGCTGGATGAAGAACAGCGGTATTCTACAGAGATACAATTATGTTTTAAGGAAAAGATCACCATCATGGAAGTATGATTTTCTGTTTGGACTTAAAACTAATGAGGAAAATCAATTCCCCATGCTAGTGGCAACGTGCAATCTCAGCCGCCTTTGAGCATCTCCACGTTTCTGGCCTGCTTTAAGAGGAGAGGCACAAGCAGACACGTTCGCTGGCAGGGCGGTGGGACTCAGCCGAAGCCACGCGTGCGGATCAGCTACTGAGAAACGGGACATCAGCTGGAATCTTCATAACCGCCTCACAGCGTTACCCTCCCTGCCCGCGGGACACAGCCACTTTCGGCTCCAATTCTCGTAAGAGAGAAGGAACAGAAAATACAGCATGAGAGGCCAGAAGAGCTGAGCCCTGATGCATACTGAAAGCTCATGTTCTCTTTTCGTATTGCTACTCTGCTTTCTCTCTGCATTTCCTCCTCCCGCTCCTAGCCATCCACTGTACTCAGTGGTATGTCCTTATTGGATTGATATTTGTAAGGACCAAAAGGGAGGCTGGGCAACTGCAGAACATACCCCTGCAAAAAGATTACCAGCAAGCCATCACTCGGAACTGTAAACTATGTGTATTTACATGAATCATTTTGACAAAAAAAAAAAAAAAAAATTTCCCCATGGAGCATCATATCTGCATTTTTCAGCAATAAGCTACAACCTGTTAAACAGGAGAAAAAAAGGGGAGGGGAGAGGAAATCAGAGGGTTGTTATTCATCTCTAATGAATTTCAGAAAATTTCTTATTACAAGTCTGTTAACAGCCCAGCCAGCAGCAGGAAACAGGCACTGTTTGAGAATGGTGGGGAAACCACGGGTTATCACACAAACACTAGTTTCGGCATGATGACAGTTACCGATTTGAAAAAGCCCAACACCGATGTTCATAGGGTACTAAAGCCGTGAGCTAAAACAGAGGGTTCAAAGACCATCATTATTGCCAGCACGGGGCAATGCAGCACAGGAGTGGGCACAGCGGCTGTTCCTGTCCTGCTCCAGCAGCTGCCACCGGCACAAGAGCTTCAACCCATTTAGGGAACATCTGTCACCAAAACTGCCAACCCCGTCACTTTGAGCCACAGAGTGCTGCTGGCCAGTACCAGGTTGTTCACGGCTTGGTGCAGTTCTCCACCATTTTGGATATACCACCACTAAGGATCTATGGAGTGACTCTGCGCTACTTAAAAGCAAGCCGGGGAGCGCAGAGCGGGCCAGGACCACCATGCCAGGAGACAAGTCAGTGGCACCGTAGGGCTGCAACCACCAAGCCATCCATCCCACACAGGTCCTGCCCAGCTTGGACCACATTACAGTGCATTTCTGCCGCAAAATAATGGCAGAAATGTATTTTCTCAGGCTGTCCTGGTTTGAGAACAGCCCTCTTCAAGGAGAGGAGGGAGAGAGCATCTGTCATTTGTTTTCAGCGGCCAGTCCAGCCCAAACCACAACACAGATCCTTAATTGGCCAAACAGCTGGAGATTATTGTCTTGCGCTGACAGACCCCAGCACCAACCCTTGATGAGGAGGATTTGGGTTCAACTCACTGCAGTGCTACCAAATGCCCCCTTTGACCCCACACAGCCAATTTTCACAGGTCATGGCAAGGGACCGGCAGGTACCAGGCACCCCGATGATCTGGTCCACCTTCTCAGCCCCTGGTGGCAAATGAAAGCGTCCTATCTCACACTTACATTGCAAGACTAGTTTACAATTATAGAAAATGTTCAGTTACTATGGTGACAAGGAATTGGAGAAAAAAAAAAAAAGACTCATGTAAACACAGGTTTTCATATGCAGATTGCAGTATTCTGTACTTCCAGTTCATACCAATTTACGAATTCTCAGTTATTCAGCCAGCCAGCAAAAACTGAGTGATTATTTATAAATATAAAAGTTCATTCCTAGATAAATCACAAACAAAAATAGGCCTGAATTTATCATGTATATTATTCACAATGACTAATTCACTCACCTCCAATTATATGTGGAAAGCTAGTCATGCTAATTTTAATTACTTAATTTAGGGGGCAACTCTTCCCTGTTTTCCTCATGCTAAATTTGTTTACATACCTAGGACTGTTTTCTACCCTTTGTGGATAACACACATAATAAACAAAGAATAGAGGCTTTTAGTGAATGCTTCTAAAATTCACTGTATTCAGCTTTGAACTGTTGGCCTGAAGGTGAAATCAGTTCTGATTCATAGTGTCTCAGATCTTTTATAAGCTGCAACTGAACATTCATAGAAAAACGAAAATAGTCTGAAACAGTTTTGGCTACCAGTTGTGATGGATTTTAAGTTCCAGTGTCCTGATACCAGTCATTCATTTTTCTCGGCTTTTGAGCCTTTTCAAAATTGATTTCCAGGAACACGCACAGAAATAGGAGTCTCGCACCCCAGGCGCCTGCCTACTTCTCTTGCCTATTTTCTATGTGGAACCTATCAGGAAACTGCAACTTCCGAGGAGGAACTAGTCCTACCTCAGTTATCAAATGAGTTTCTGGAAGATGAGGAATCAACCGGACTCTCCCAGGTGGCCAGCAATCCTGGTTCCCACAGCTAAACAGTTATAACAGCCAAAAGGCACAGAATACGCATCAGAGCGGTACGTACCACCGGCCCCTTCCAAACAGTTCAGGTTTCTCAGCGTCCCGGCTCTTGCACACACAGCGCGTGCTCCTCCTGACACCAACAACTGCACTTTGTCCCCACCCAAGCACGGCCGAGAGCTCACCCACCCGCTTGCGGTGGTGCTGGACACAGCAGGTCCCAGCACCCAGAGGAGCTGCTGCTGCATTCGTATCCTCCATCATACCGCACACGCCAAACATGCCGCGAGGCTCTGCACCGGCTGATGCTGAGATACAGCACTTTAATGTTTTACCTCTATTCAGATTATATAGGATTTGTTACTTTAAACATTCATTCTCTCTATCCTACAAAGAATACGCATGCAAACATGCATGCAGTAAGCCATCGTGCAGCTCCAGACAATGCCAGCACGAGAACCCTTCAATAACTCAGCAGCAGCAATAAAGGCCTCATATTATTCTGGCAGTGATATCAGACAGTCCACAACCAGATGGATGTATTTGTAAATAAGGCAGATCAGTTTTGTCAGGTTGTAATTGGTTTTAGAACAAGCAATTCCCATGATGACAAACAACAATTAAAGAGCACATAGCTCCCACAGTGTGCAACACTGAACGGGTTTTACGAGAGGGACAAAAGCGGAGGAGAGCGATGGAAATGCTACCAACAATACACAAGTGGTTTCATCCTGAGATGGGCCTAATGATACCATGTAGGAGAACGGGAAAAACTAGCAGCATTGTCAGGGTGGTTCCAGAAGAAAGCAGAGCCTCTTCCACCTCCCAGATGTCTGGTGCCGTTCAAGTTGCAACCGGAGCTACAGCAAACACCTTGGCAATTCAGAACCTGCAAAGATCAGCTGCCCTTCCACCTTGGCAAGTCATCTGGATGGCAGGCTTACAAGGATCAGCTTGTACTGGGAAACTTGAGAGCCTTCACACGAAGATGCTATTGGGGACAAGGAGTTAAGTTCTTTCCAGCGAGCCCTGGACACGTGCAGTCTGGTAAAGACGCCCCAAAAAGCTAATGAAGAGGTCACTGAGGATTTTTTTTTTTTTTTTTCCTTTCTTTCAAAAGCATATTGCCACCATGAATTTCTGCAGGCTCAGCAGTTATTTTGGTGGCCATGAATGCCTTTTTTATTGTCATTGTGAGGTATACCATGGAGAAGGACACTGCAGTAAACACTCACCAGTGACAACACAGCTATCCTCTACATGAATTCTTTGCACGCTGACAAGACTACACGCACTAGGAACCAACGGGGTGGCCAGGGTTCGTGCCTGGCTCTCACATACAGTTGCAGGACCTCCTGAGAAGACATGCGACTATCCCCATGACCAACTGCTGCTCTCTCATGCAGCTTATCACTGCAGTCTTGTGCAAACTAACTGTCAGAGCAGCTGCACTACCTCCACAATGAGAGCATGCTACAGCTGATAAACAAGGGTCCCGTTTCACCACATTCAAACCAAAGAGCCAGTTCTGCTGGTGTGCCTCATCTTTAATACACTGAAACCCTCAAAACACTACCTCTCCTCACGAAATCTCTCAGGTGTCACCCACTCCTCAAGAGAGACAGCATCAACAACCCCATTCTCCAGGTGAAGAAGCTTTGGTGTGAAGAAGTCTCATCACCGGTCCACTCTCAAGCCTGGCACAGAAGTCAGGAGCACAGACCCGGGTCCCTGTTGTGCCCTCAACATCAAGGAGATAGTCCCAGGCACATCCACTGCTCTCCACGTTTCCACAGTGCCACGGCACCCAGAGGTACGATGTGTTTGGATGCAGTAAGATGCATAGCTAGCTGGACACGTTACATCACTTCTAGAGTAAAAAAAGGACATTTGCCATAAGCTGTCAGAGCCCTGGCATTATGTCTTCTGACATGACTGGGAGTACATTTGGATCTGGAAATGGAAAACAGCAAGCAAACATTCATATCATTCATGTGAAGTAGTTTCCAAGAAAGGTTCTTGAAATTTTTTTTTTACTTTTACTTTTTTTTTTTTTTTTAATCCCCAATGAAAGTTTAATTCTGAAGAAGTTACTCTCTGGTTTTGTGACTTGCAAAATTATCTTCTTCCGCCCGGCGCCTCAGGAGAGGTATGCCATCTGCTATACGTTCCTCTCCCATCTGACACGGGTGTCATCGCACCGCACTTGAAAAGCGTTTGCAAAGCAGCAGGCAACTACATCAACAGCACAATCCACGAGATGCACGAGAACATGCCGTATGATTAGGAGGGTAGGCAAACAATGCGCATTTCTTTTTCCTCTTCTTCTCACTCACCCTTAGTTTTGAGCTGACCTCTTACATGAAACAGATCATTGTTGTTCCAGCAGTGTATCTCAAACTGCCATCCCACAAGAACAATAACTACATGAGTGCTCTTTTTGTGATGGTTTCACTTTCAGGGGTTTTTAATATGACATTTTCACTTACAGTATGTTTGCTTATTGTTTCTTTAGGGATTTTAGCAAGAGTAGGTCAAGAACATAGACACAGAAGCACTGTGCAGGAAAAACTGCTTTGAAAAAATGCAAATCACTCAGAATGCCATCACGCAAGGATATTAAAAGAAACAAAAAATGCTTTAGAATAACCTGCTGCTGAGAACCTGCTTCCCAATTCACTTGATATACTCTAAGTTAAAACTAGTTCAATGCTACTATTTATTTTTGTTCAGTTTTTGCAACACCTCCTCAGGTTTTTCCTGAACTACCCAAAAAATAGTTACAGTGGAGATCCTGATTTCCAGTTTCTTTTATTACGACAGTAGAAGTCCCATTCACCTTAGTGGTAAAAAAGGATAGGGCAATATGACAGTCCCTACAAAACACTGGCTGTGTTCAGTAGAAAGTAAAATAAAAAACGGTTAAAGGAAAATCTGGCAAAATAAAAGGTTAATCTTGCAGAGTTTCCATATGTGACTGTTACAGTCATTTCAAAGAGACTGGGATGTCTGACAGTTTCCTCTGGGTGCAACACTGAATGTACACAGACCTTCACAGTGCACTTACAAGCCGTTTGCTGCAGAATCACTTGTACAATAAGTCCATCTTCCCCATCTGTCTCTGGCTGATGTACAGACCCAGCCCTAGCCACAAGACACAGTTCTGTTCCCCTGAGGTGTGAAACGAACTGCTTTCCATCGCAGAGTAAGGCTTGCTGTCCCAAGTTATCGGTATTTCTGTACAACACCTAAATAACTCATGTTTTCCTACCCACGATGGATGTAATCTCAGATTGCATCTTCCTCTCTCCTGGAGCTGCAGTACATCTCTAAAATGTGAAGTTAAGCACTACTTGCACCACGGTGGTGAAGATCCACCTATATCCACGCCACCAACAGAAGAACACTTCGTCCTGCCCCAAGGAGCCGACAACCTCACTACAAAACAGGAAGCAGCAGTTGAGTCAAGCAAACAGGCAAGAGGCGGCCAGGGACCTCAGCGTGACTTATCGCCCCAGATCAGCCCATCAGACAGTTTTCTAGAGCTCACAAAACAGCCAAGTTTCAAACAGATGGTGAAAGGAGAATCACGCAGCACACACACTACCCAGTTGCTGTGGCAGCACAGAAGACACATCCGGCCGAAGCAAAAGGCCGATGCACAGGCAGTTTCTGGTCCTCATGCAAGACACGGAGTTCAAGGACCTAATTTCTGTTCCTACTCCTACCTACCTCTTGCCCAAGATTGCCTCTGCATTGCCTCATCAGCCAAAAAAGGCAGAATGCTCCCGTCTGCCTCTCGGAAGCACTGGGAAAATAAAATCATTAATACTCTTAAAACATTTTGAAACTATTACATGGGTATTTACAGAAATGCTAGTGTTACTTAATCCAGTGGCCTCTCTCAGAGCATTGCTTTGATGCTGCAGGGGAAACTATAATGTTTCCAGCCAATTGTGTAATGCTGTACACGGGGACAGAAATTGTTTTCTGATCTCTCTAGCAATCACATTCTACCCTGAAGCATGTTATTCGATTGTGCTGACCTCAGCATGCTTGACTGTACGTAATATTGACTGTAAAAATACTCAGCTCTTTTGAAAATATGCCCACCTCCAAAAAGAAACAATCATTAGATGATACTGCAAAATAAAAACACATCACGATATTCCAGCTTATACTTGGTAACCCTATTGAGCAGCAACATACAACAAATTCCCGGTTAGCAATTAGCACCCTCTTGTACACTACATTACTGCTGAAGTACTCAATGCGAGAACCAACAAGGTCCTTTTCCTACAGGAAGGGACATACCAGAAGAGGAGACCTTCGCCAGACCTCTGACCACCGCCCATTTTGCAGAGGTGGATGCAGACAGGCTTCAGTCACTGCACTATGAAAAGCAAGGGGAAGGATTCAGTGTGACTCTTTTCGAACCTTGCAACATACATTGCATGATCCCTCATGCAGGCAGGGATTCTGGTACACGATCTCAAGAGCATGAAGCATCACACACCAAAGTCGATGGGAGGCATCCTACTCGTTCACGAGGGCTTGCTTCAAACCCACAACGCCATGTTCAACAACAGCCAAGTCATATTTTCGAACAAAACTATCTTTTGGCCAGAGCAGGACTTTCTCACCTCTTAACGGTCATTTGGGGCATGCTGTCCCTCCGAAGGAGTTAGCACGTCCTCCCAAATAACAGAAAGGCAAAAACAGCTGCCTACAATAACATTCTCTTAGAAGGCCCAATATGTCTTCAGCAACTAACAGCCTATCTCCTTCCAGTGGAGGTCACCGCTGATAAGTGGTCCATAGCATCCTTCCAGAGACGCCGTTGAAGAGACATCTCCATCTGGCTTACAAGGTCCAGAGACACAACTCCACAATGACCGTGGGTCACATGCTGCAACATCACCACAAATCTGGAGTAACTAATCAGCTTTTGAGGGCAAACAAGAACAGAAAATGGGGAGTTTAAGAAAAAGCTAAACACACTCTCTGCTCTTGGCAGGATAGTCTTGCAGACAGTATTTCTTCCTTCACTAACGGACCAACTAAACACAGCATCTTTTGATACTATCACACAGCTTTAGTGTATCACTTCCCATTAAGGGCACAAAGCAGTTTGCAAAAAGGTCAACAGCACTGTTTCCATCTTGTCCTGAGTTACAGCCCTCTGCTTCACACTGCATTCCCACTCCAGGGCTATGTTCCCAAACAGGACTCATCTGCACGAGGCTCCTGAGCATCACTGTCATGCAATGCAACTCCAATCTTCAAGTCCTCTTGCAGCTTTAATCCTGCTACACTGCCAATACCGTAAAATGACAGCTGGATTTTTTTTCCTCTCCAGATCAGATAAAAGTCTGTATCTTTAAAATTTCAAACACTAACAAGCTGTCTTGAATGAAACATCATTTAGACTCTTCCCAAATATCAATTAACCTTTTTTCACAGAGAAAATCTTAAGTTCTCTGTGGAGCCCTTGCCAACACAAAAGCTTTAGACTGCCACACCAACAGTTTGATCTCTAGTTCTTACACTTTTATGAGTTCTTCTGTAATCTCAATGATTAAATTCTACTGTCAGAGTTAAATTTCCATGAAATAAAAAAAAAAAGGGGGGGGGGGGAAGATTCAGATGCAGACTTCTTCCCAAAAACCAGTTAATTTAAAGCCATTCAGTCACTAATGCTGGACAGCAAGTCCTACCTATTGCAGTAGGACCTTGTCTGAGCCAGAAGCTTTAAACATCACCATCATTACAGCAAAAAGTAACTCACTGCTGTGAGATCCCTCAGATGTCAGCTGCTGGCAGACCGCAAGCTTACACAGACAGTAGCTTTTCTGAAAAGCATTTAGTTGATCTTGATATGTCAGCTTTCACCATAGAGTCAGGCAGAATTCTAGTCGCCTTGGGGGGAGAGGGGAAGAAGCATTTCCATTACATAGCAAAGGGGGTTTTATTATCATGAAATAATTATTGATTAATCAGTGCATCTGACAGAGAGAAAAATGTTGCACACACACAAGGCCAGCAACCCAAAATTATCTAATGGGTGATCTTGAGCTAAGAAATCTGTTCCTCAGGTCATCTTCTATAAACAAGTCGTTCCAAGTAGCAGAACATCACCTCAGACTCTAACGATACCACAGAATAGCCTCAAGACCACGAATAACTCTTCATACAAACAAAGCTAATCAATGCTACAACATCTAAATAAAAAAAATTTTAAAAAACCCCACAAGACAAACAAACAAAAAACTAGACCAAAAAAGCCCAAAAACCAATCTTTGGGGCTCTTTCCTAGTAAAGAGGAAGCCACTGTTTCATTAAGTCCATGATAGAGATTTCTGCTGTGGTTCTCCAATGCGTGATACTGTTCCACAAAGTTGGACCTCAGAGGTGAAGTTGGTCCAACAGATGGAGAAAGGCAGTGGAAAACATGGCTCCCTATTCCCTTAATGAGAATCATTAAAGCCAGGCCTCTATCTCCTGATCTCTGGTCATTCACATGGTTTTGTATCCTGTTTTCTTTTTAAATATTTACTCTTACAATACAAGCAAGATAGTAAAACAACACTGAGTCTCACCTAATCACTACAGTTAGCTTTGCTATCTGGATAATAACCAAAGCAAGAGACATATGGATAAAATCCTCACCCTAGAGAGCTGTAGCCCCAAGCGTTCCCAAGAGCAGAAGGATTAGCAGCCACCTGAAGAGCTGCATCCCCTCTTTATTTGTTTTACAGACAGGCCCCTGAGGCTCAGAGGCCAGGAGGGACAGAGCTAAAAAATCAGGGACGCTCACCTAAGGAGCAACCTCCTCTCCTCTCCTCTCTCATCTGTCTGATATAGGCACAAGCAAGAAGCTGTAGACAATTTAACTCTCTAGTCACTCTAACAGAAAATTACTGAGCTTTCCTGCACACCTGCCACTGCCACAAGACAGAGCAATATTCTGTAGCGCTACTTTGAGAAGCAAGATGCATTACAGTGACTGCAATCCCTTGCCACACATATGACTGTTCCTCCCAAAGGCCTAGGTGAAAAAGGAAAGTAAAACCTTTTCTTTTTTTTTTCCCCTCTTCAAAGCCATTCTTCAACTCCAAAGGAAAGAACAGTGATAGACATTAATGCAAATTCTTTTCTGAAGCTGTTGGGCACAGAGAGGCTGTGTAGTTTTCCCAAACTCTCCCAGCTCCCAGACTAACAGCCTGCAGCACCAAATGTCTTCATGGAGAACCTCCCCTGAATGTCATCTTGGCTTCAGCAGTCAGGAGAGGACATCAGTGAAGCTAACAGAAACAGCTTTGTCATTCAGGGAGGCACATTGTTTTAAGACAGCTCAATAGGGCAAAGATGTGTAAGCAAAAAAATCTCACAGCAGCAGCAGCTTTCTCCAAGCTTCCAGCTCCCCAGTTCCCCCAGTCCCTCCCAGGCCAGGGATTCCCAGATCGAGGAACTCAAGCCAGCACAGACAGACAGACGCAGCACTCCACAGCCACCTCCGAACACACATGTGAAGACCAGCCAAGAGGCACTGCTGTCGCTCCCCTCTGACGAGGCTGCACCCACAGAGCTAAACCTGGGGACCCACCTCCTAGAAGAGGCTAGGACAGAAGCACCAACTTCCACACGGGAATTATAACACCATACCTTTCTACATATCTTTGTTTTAAAAACTGAGGGGAGGATTTAAAATAAAGAGGATGATTTCACACAAAGGGGATGATTTAAAACAAAGAGGATGATTTAAAACCTCTCCCTCCCTGCCATGGACAGGATCCTAACAGCTGCCTCCTCATCGATGATTAATGACAACATTGGGATAAATAACAAGGCTGTATATTCCCCAGCCTGGCACGCGAGGGCTGCTGTGCTGTTGATAGTAACATTTTTTACATGAATTCTAAAACCAAGCTGCTGACCGCTCACGGTCATTAAATGATCCCACAGCACTGTGGCAGCAAGAAACCTATCAGCCCTATCACACCGACTCGGTCCCAGCCCGGGGAATCACACTACAACCACATAAACTCCCTCAGTAATTTTATTTCAATGCTCCTCTTTACTTCCTCTCCTAAAATTGTGTGTCGCAATACGCTGTTCACCAGCTGCCTCTTCCCAAACCACTGCAGCTGCCTTCCAGAGGTGAGAAAACGGACACCAAAATAAGTCATCTCAGCCCAGCTTTTCAGAGAAAAGTTTATGAATCAGGTTCTTGGAGATGTGAACAGCTTAAAAGTGCATCCAACAACCACAGGCACAAAGCAGGAGCACCAGGTAAGGACTGGAAGCCCTAAGGAGGTCATCAGTGACAGGTACAAACCATTATTACCAGTCGCTGTGTGGGATCACGCTGTTTACTCGTTTCTATGCCCTCCCTTGCTGCTATGATACATACCAATAAAATACACAGAGGTGGGGCACACACAACACAATAGTTATTAGTAAGAAATATTCATCTTTTTAAAGAGGAAGGTTTGCTGGCAGTTCTGCAAAAGCCTCCTGAGGTTAAATCAACGTTCAGGATTAAACAGTCACTGAGGCTGTAAGAAAGGGGAAATAACTTCATGCCACTTTCCTCTGGAGAGCGACATGAGGGACATGACTGCACACGCCGCTGCGCCCCTCTCCAGCCCAGAGCCTGATGCCAGGCGTTACCTGCTCGAACTGCTGTCACTGGCCGCCCGTCAGGAGTACAAATGCCTCTGAAGTCGGTAAATGGATTTCAGGAGGTGATTGCTGTTGCTGCCGTGGGTGGTAGCTTGACAAACAGCTACTGAAACAAAGCCAAATTCAGGCAAGAGAAAATTTAAGACCGCGAGGGGGAGGGTTTCCCCCCACCTTCAACGGGCCAGCAGAAGGGGAGAGTAAATCCAGCTCCTGACAAGTGCTGAAACTGTGCACACAGAACTTAAAATATTACACCTTGCAGAGGCTTATAAATATCTGTTAAGCACCTAAAGCGCATTTGGTGCTGCACTCTGATGGCCTTTGAAACTCTTCACCTGGAACCAGGACTAGCTACAAGCCATGAATAAGTGTTGTAAGAGGTTTTTACCATTATCAGGAAGAAGGGCAGATTGATAAATAATGTCTGCTGCACTCAGGTACCTGCCAGCTATCAGAAAAGAAAATAGCTAGGCTTACAGGGATCAAAATACCCCTCTTTTCTATTGAAATGCAGCCATCAGCTCTCAGCAGAGGCCTCAGCTGCTGCACACCACCAGACCCCTTCCTGAGGACAAGCCACCACCTCTGGGCTGGACTCATCGGCCAGGACTTCTGACTGCAGCTGCTGCGAGATGGCACGCCGGTAAGGGAGAGTCTGGAGACACAGGCCATTCCCACTGGAGACCGCGCTCACCACACACACGAGTCGGAGGCGCTGCAGAGGACATGGAGACTCGCTCAGGGGGCACACCACATGCTTGCTCCCGGTCCCGACATGAGGCCCCAGGTCCAGGGCAGGAGTTCAGGGACACAAAGTAGGCCTCCAAAGCAGACCAAAGCCCAAAGGAGGCTTCTTCACCATCATGCACTTCCAAACACGGCTGGATTTCATTTTTTTAATGCATTAGAAGAAAGTCACCATAATGAAAGAAATCTGAACTGAAGTCTGACCACAAGGGCCCACAGCCTCCACATGTGAAGCGCCCACCCTGCCCCGGGACATCAGCTGCAGGAGCAGCCATTGGCTTCTGTTTTAGATAGATGAGAACACAAGGGCTTAGACGCACTGCTGCTAAATGCGACTTCTCCCCCACTGTGAGGGTCAGGCCACAGCGATGAGCTTTAACCCGGAGCTTCAGCTTCCCCCTCCCTCACCACACAGCAGGAGAAGCACAACCTCCCACATCCACAATCTAGCTGTGTAAGTACACCCCAAGGTCCCAGGAGACAAAGCCCAACCTGGCAGTAGAAGCCAGGGACCTGGACTCGGCAAAAGCAAGTCCTGCAGAAGATTCATAGCTTGTCCCTTGGCCACTCTCTATGTCAGCTTCTCCATCTTTAGAAGGAAAGCAATGCTTTCCTGCTTATCCTGCCAGAGGCACCTCCACTCTGCCATGTTTGCTTAAATAAATTCAGCTGGGGCCAAAGAGCTGTGTCTTTTGAGGAAAAACCACTTCAGTGATGTCACTTGTCTTTTTTTTAAATCATGTAGAATCACTTGGGTTGGAAGGGACCTTAAAGATCATCTCGTTCCAACCCCTTGCCATGGGCAGGGACACCTCCCACCAGACCAGGTTGCTCCAAGCCCCGTCCAACCTGGCCTTGAACACCTCCAGGGATGGGGCAGCCACAGCTGCTCTGGGCAACCTGGGCCAGGGTCTCACCACCCTCACAGGCAGGAATTTCTTCCTCATATCTCATCTACATCTGCCCTCTTGCAGTTTAAAACCATTCCCCCTTGTCCTATGGCTCCACTCCCTGATCCAGAGTCCCTCCCCAGCTTTCCTGGAGCCCCCTGAGGGACTGGAAGGGGCTCCGAGATCTCCCCAGAGCCTCCTCTTCTCCAGGCTCAACAACCCTAACTCTCAGCCTGTCCTCACAGCAGAAGGGCTCCAGCCCTCGAAGCATCTTCGTGGCCTCCTCTGGATCTCTTCCAACAGGTCCATGTCCTTCTTCTGTTGGTGTCCCCAGAGCTGGAGGCAGCACTGCAGAGGGATCTCACAAGAGTGGAGCAGAGGGGCAGAATCTCCTCCCTCGCCCTGCTGCCCACGCTGCTGGGGATGTAGCCCAGGATGCGGGGGGCTTTCTGGGCTGCAAGTGCACATTGCCGGCTCACGTTGAGCTTCTCATCCACCAATACCCCCAAGTCCTTCTCCTCAGGGCTATTCTCAATCCATTCTCCATCCAGCCCGTATTTGTGCTTGGGATTGCCCCGACCCACATGCAGGACCTTGCACTTGGCCTTGTTGAACTTCATGAGGCTCAGACAAGCCCACCTCTCAAGCCTGTCCAGGTCCCTCTGGATGGCATCCCTCCCCTCCAGTGTGCCAACTGCTCCACACAGCCCCACATTCTGCTAGAAGGCCAGCACACACATTTTCAGGCCCCTATCCAGCTCCCCATCTAAATCAGGCCATGCACCTAGAAAGTCTTTGGGTTTAGCAATGTCTTGACAAGAAATGAAAGCCATGGTGCCTTGGCACACTCCATGTCCACCACCAGCACCGCGAGGCCAACTGTCCGGCCCCAGTGAGGCAGCGCCTGGTGTCATATCCGTGCTCCTGCCCCAGTGGGCATGCAGAGCTGGTGGTGAGAGCACTGGACCACACACCAACTACATCTGACCCAGAGTAAGGCACTCAAGCACACACGGACACACATTTCTACCAGATACCACAAGTTGGCGGCTCCTTCTCCCCTGTGACCACAGAGGAGGCCTGAATCCAAAGCATTTGAGGAAGGTCCATCACACCAGCACCTGTACAGAGCCACTGATGGTTGGTCACATGCAGGAGCCTGCCGACTCAGCTGAACCATCCCAGCCTCCACCAAAGCCCCTGGGACTTCAGCTTTGCAGGAAACATCTCTGATAGATTCAGTTTGTTTCCATTAGAGACTGCCAATTAATCTTTATTATGAATCACAAATACAGTTCTCTGCTATTCTCCGCACGTGGCCCTCCCAGTCCCCCCACACGGAGGTCTCATGTAAAACCCATCTGCCAGGACCACGCTATCAGACCCCACCGAGGAAACATAGAGGATAAGTGGAAGATAACAACAAATAAATCCATACAGGAATCAACCAACCAACTAAGGAGCAATGCTGAGCGGTTACTCTGAAGTCTCACAGTAGCAACTAGATCAGAGTCATCAGGATCTGCTGTCTGTGGCAGACGACTCCACTAAAGCCAACGGAGCTACGCTAAGGCAGCGAGCTGGTCCTTGGGTCACGCTTGCCCACATTTTGTTAAGCAAGACAATTAAGCCAATGGAAACTTTGTATCTGTTTCCATGGTTAATATTTAGCAGTTCCTACCACCCCACCCAAAGGGACAGGACCTTTCTTCTCTTTTGCATAGAACCATTTTATTAAATGGGCTGTCAAGCTTCAAGCCTCGACACCTCCTCCAACTGGGAGTCAAAATTCCCTCCTGAGCAAGCCATAATCCCAGAAAACTTGGTATGGGAATTTTCCCAAAATTTTCTAAGCAAAGTGGAAAGAGAGCAATAGGTAGGAAATGAGAATAAACATAAAAGAAGGGATGCAGCTACTGCAATAGGAAAAGTAAAATGGAGCTAACAAGCAATGATAAATTAACCTAAACTGCAGTTCTCCTACAAAAATGGGAAAAAACACATTGGTTTTCTTTGGCCTCAGGTTTGCAAGCCTTTTTAATGTTTTAATATGCTAAATCCATCAAAACTCTAGTTCTATTATCAATTTACACAGCAACTAAGAGTCCTAGAAGTGCAAGAAATCATCCCTTTACCACTATGCAGCCAGATGCACCATTTAAAGACTACCGTCTTTAGGATCACCAGGGACGCTTTTCACCTGCCAGCCACATGACAGAAGAAGATGCTACTGATTCACAGCACTCTTCCTGCCAACAATAACCAAATAGATCATACAATGACCTGAAATTTTCCAGGGCTAAAGAAAAGCTTCAGGAAGCAATATGAAACTAAACAGCCAATCACCAGGATGACCAATTTTCTGCAAGATTTACAATGCTGTACCATAGACAGTTACATCTACATAATTAAAACTGTTTAGTTTTGCTGCATTAAAGCAACAAATCATGCATTCAACAGTAATGAGGAAAAGACATTTATTTATCTTTCTGGCCAGATCGACCAATTAAAATTGTATGTCTGAAAACACTCGCTTTAAATTGTGCGTCTAAGGATCTACTATATTCTGTATTCCCCGAGTAGCTTTAATGTGGCACTTGTAAATATGCAGCCATATCTTTATTGGCATCTATTTTTAATGTAACCATTCCTGTCTGCAAATCTAAGAAAGACAAATAAGAAAATCTGCCTCCTAAAAAGTATCCTTAATATTCTCTTTCTGGTACTGCTAAGCGAGCATCTGCTGCCAATCCTGGGGCCAGCTCCCTCCTCTCCTGACAGCTGAAGGGATGCAGATGAGCAGCAGAAGGACAGGACAGACCCACGGCTCGATGACTGACAGGAGAGACCACACCATGGGAAGACGCCTGTCAGCGGTGCGTGTGTTCGGGAGAGGTCACAGAGAGAGGTCCCCACGCACGGGCAGATGGCAAACGCTGCCGAGCGCGCTGAGGACAGCCAGCCTGCAGCAGCCACGAGCAGCAACGATTAGGTATTCCCACTCCTCAAAACGGAGCAGCACCGACCCAAAGCCGCAGGCACCCTGCATCACCACCAACACCGTGTAACCGCGCCGCAGCTATCAGCCCCCCCAGCAACACCCAGCAAGTGTGCGCAGCAGACGGCACTCCCACAGACCTGCGCACACGCAGCCACACACCCCGCACACACCCGCTATCTTTCCAAAGCATTTTCAGGACGACTCCTTCCCACCATAAGAAAAGCACACACAATTCTCCAGGGAGGGAAAGAAGATACAGAGTCATTATGGCTGATAAATCACCCCTGTGCACAAAGATTATTCACCAGTTAAACTCTACTTACGCCAATCATGCTCCCCGCACAAAGTGCAGGCTCATCGATTTTTTCAACTGAGGCCGCAGCACCCCGGAGCACAGGAGGTCGGGGCAGGGCTCGGCTCCCCGCTGCAGTTACTGACAGGCTGTCCCTCAACCATTCCGGGCCTCTGCTCTACTTCCCAACAGCCTGAGCAAGCGGGCTTTCAGCAAAACTTTCCTAAAAATCAGTCCAAGCAACATTTTTTTTTTTCCCCACCACATTACTCCCAGTTGCCTGTCGGGCTCCTCCAGTAACACTTGGGCATCTAAGGGGTTCGGGCTCCTCTACTAACACTTGGGCAAGGGGTTCTTATGCACTCCAGGCACTGCTAGACGGTTATTGCCTTGCAGGAGCCCCCGGCGCTGGCTGACACCTTACACCTTCCAGGCTGCCTGGCTGATGACACTGGCCAGCACCCTGACCACTTCCAGTCCTCTCTGACATCTATTTTTCAAATGCATTTTAAACGCACCTCTGCTGTGAATTCCTTTCACTTCCAGCCATGCCAACATATTCCCTGAAGTTCACACGCAGGGGTTTCCACCTGTCTCCCTACTATTTTATTGACCATGCCATGGGGACCACCACCATGCTGTGTTCAGATTTCAGCCCCATTCTCCACAGCAAGACATCACTTCTTCAAATTCTGATATTTTATCATCTTCATACATCATCTCTTCTGTGCCAACATTTTGTTTGTTAGTCTCCCTTGCCGCCGCTCCCCCTTTTCTTTCTCCCTATTTCTTTTCCATTTTAGTCTTTCTCTGGAGATTTGGGTATCTGTCTTTACCAGGGTAGCAGGGGTTTAGATACGAACAGAATCACAACTAAATCCCTGAAGGAAATAAACAGGTCTCTGGGATAATGAGGTGGCCTACATGAAATCCCTAGGTCAAGGCAAGAGAGATCAGGCCTTGTGGAAGGGGAGCAGAAGTGGAAGTGGGTGTTTATGGTCACTGTCACAGCCTCGGGAGAAGGTTTAGATGACAACAAACCCTCCCCCATGTTGGGTTTTGCTGACATCGACGACACACAGATCTGTTGCGTTTGCACACGCGGTACACAACTAATCAAAGCAAAAGCCCCATTCCCTCCGCAGAGCATCCTCGGCAGCCTGCCCTCCTCGGGTCCCTGCTAACGTAATGACCAACCAGGACACTTCACTAAACCTTCCAGCCTAGTTACGTTTTGTTCCACTGGCCCTACTTAATGATGAAACACAGGCTACGACAGACCTCCACACCAATTCCTCCGGAGTCAGATGTTTATCCTCCTCCGACAGTTTAGCAGAATGGGAAGGCCAGAGCCACTCTGGCCCCCACAGGGAGATGAGGGTGAGGGTGATGACTGTCAGGATGGAGCGGCGAGCACCGGATCCCCTTCACCTCACCGAGGTCACCTCGAGACCACCTTGGTCCTGCAACCTGGTGCATCTCAGGGATGGAGCCGCCACTACCTCAAAGGCAGCGGGCAGGCAGCACGCGCAGGTGCTGGGCTCTGACTCTTGCCACCTCGCCCCAGCTTCAGGCGCAGTTATACTCTGACCACATCCAAATTAACCTTTATTCCGATGAAAATACAGACCGTGTACCCTAAATCAGAAAATGAACATTTCTGGTGGTAAAATTAGGCACAGAATGGTATCAAGGAAGTTATTACCGTCTCATCAGCAAACTCTGTCTGCATTACAGCTGCCCCGAAAACCGGCCCAAAACGTGATCACTGTGGTGCAATAAAACACCCTTATACATAACCCCAGTATTAACTGTCTACCATATGGAAGCCATGAGGCTACAGAAGACGGGCCAAGAACGATCACAGCAAATGAGTACTCCAGTTACAAACAACGACAAGAAAAAATACTGGAGATGTCTGCAGTGAAGCTTTTGGAAAAGATCAGACCCAGTCCTGCCTCCAGCTACCCCTCTGCAGGCCCGAGCACCCCAGAAGCAGGAACCACCTGGCCCAGGACACCTTCGAGAACAACATGGAAACATGGGACAGTCTCTGTGAATAAATGCAAATCCCCTCCCGTAAAACAGAACAATACCACAGGCTAAAAGAATATTTCATCTGCCTAACTGCAGGGTGCAGTAACATCAATTTGCCCAAATTACACACAAGCAGAAAGGTAATTGGCACTGAGCAGAGCATGTTGTGACTGTTAGATCACTCTTCAAAGCCAACTACAAAAGACTGAAATGCAAGAAAGTAAACAATGGCACGAAATCAACAGACAGCCCCTTCCCCAAAATCCTTCCATCTGGCATTGCACTGCAGCATTTCAGCAGCTACTTTTTCACAGCGCTGTACGTGCAGATAAGACATCACTCAGCTGAGCTCAAGATCCAACACGCTAAGTGACCTCTACAGAAAACAGGGAAGCTGTTTAGTTTGCACATTCACAAGTTAATTTGCAGAAAAGCTATTTTATATTTGTAATTAACTCTGTCTTAACCAGAGACTTAAACATAACAAAATGGTGAACGCATACCTACACAAAACAAACAACCAAAGGGAGATCGGAGCCAATTTTATATAATAGCAGGGGGACTCGAAGGGGGCAACTTACTGAACAGGCATTAGGCAAGCAGTTAAGTATCCTCAAGCTGGAAGTGGGAAAAGGAATTGTCAACTAAGAGAATTAGGAACTGTCGCAATAATGAATAGATTTACGAACTGAAGTTGTCCAAAATTATCAGTTAATACAGCTTGCTACTGATACTAAAAATCCTGGGTTTGTAATAGAGAGATGGCTACACAGACTATTTTTTTTCTGCCCGACCGCCCAGACTCAGTCTTTCACTAGACTGCAGACATTTGTGATGTTTCAGAGGGTACCAACTTTTCCAGAATAAGTCTAACTGCACTAAAAATTAATTTGGAGCCTGATCTTTGATGCTTAGTGGTCTCAACAGACGCAACCTTTAATTACATTCTCCTCTAACATCTAGAAATAAAGCCGCCTGCTGCAAAGGGCTTCACCCTGCCACGCTGCGACCCGTCCCCGGGACGGCCGGGCCCGCTGCACGGCCAAGTTCCTTACATAAGACCCGCAAGACCAACGTGCCCCCTCGCCAGGGCGCTTCGCAAAAACACCGAAACCCAGCAGATTTTGCCCTTCGCTTGCCATTCCCAAAATGCTCGAGCCTCGGCTCACCCCCCGCCGCGCGGGCAGCCCGCCCTCCGCAGCCGCGGCGGCTCGGGCCGCAGGCGATGCCCAGGTGGGCGCGGGTCCCCCCCCGCACACCCCCGGGGACCCGCAGCGCCCGGGCGGGGAGGAACGCGGCTCCCGCGGCCGGTACCCCCGCCGGGCCGCCCTCCGCCCGCTGCCCGCGGAGGGGACGCGGGGCGGGGGGCGGGGGGGGAGCTGCCCGGGAGCCGGCCCGGCCC
>VFFE01007114.1:514237-549840 GCA_008921705.1 Burhinus oedicnemus | reverse complement strand
GCGGGGCGGGGCCGCCGGGAGGGGCGGGGCGGGTGTCCGGGCGCCCCGGCTCCGCCCCCCGCGGGAGGGGCGGGGCAGCCGCGCCCCCACCCACCCCCCCGGTCCCGGCCCGGAGTCGGGGGGGGGGTCCCCGGCGTCCCGGCCCGGGGCCGCGGGTGGGAAGGGGACAGGCCGAGGGAGGGAGCTGCCGGCCCGCCCTCAGCCCCGCTCCCGGCCCCGCGGCCGCGTTCGCCCCCGCCGCGTTGCGTTAACGAGCGCGCCCCGGGCACCGTCCCTGCACCCACAGGCGGGGCTGCTGTGTCGGTCCCTGGCACCCCAGGGTTCCACCGTGGCTCCACATCACCCTGTCCAGCAGACGTCACCTTGGGGGTCTGTCACCGTCACCCTGTTCTCCAGCCTCCCGGGAACTGCACCGTCACGGCCGTGCCGGCGAAAGGCCTACACGGCCTTAAAACTAACAAATGTTCCGTATTACGGAAGCACATCAACCTGGAAGCGGCTCCTCTGAGGCAAAGGTGTCAGCTATTACAAGGTTAGCCGTACAGCAGAGCTGGCGGCGGGGTGCCCAGGTGATGGGCCCCTGGGGACAAGACAGGAGCTCCAGGGCCGTGTCTCGGGAGCGCAGCGTGCCCCCCTCCGTGGCACCCCTGTCCCCCTGCCCCACACAGCTCCCCTCGCCTCCGCCACCGCACGTCTGAGCCATACCGACAGGCCAAACGTGCAGCCGCAATGGATCCACCAACAAAACGCAGCAATGAACAGGAACACAGCAGCAGCAGAGAGCTCTGCAGCACGTTTCACGCCAAAATATCTTCTGATGGGCGCCGTCTTTCAAAACTGCATGGGGAAAGCTCCGAGTCCCAAAACCCGTCAAACCCCGTTGTTCAGAACAACAAACACGAGTTTGCTTTTGCTTTTCCAGCCCCAGGAGCAGGCCCCGCACACGTGTAAAAGTCTGTTTCGAGGACAGAAACTCCTGCTTCGGGTCACCTTTCCAGAGCATCACCTCGTGCTCCGTCTGTAGGCTGGCCTGTGGAGGTGGCGGTTCGTTAATCCTTTGTGTTAATCCCTCGTTGCATTGACCCTGGCCCTGGCTCCTTGGTCAATCGCTGAAATAATGTGTATTTTAGGAAAATCATGTTTGGAGAACATATGCTGCACAAGGCTGGGTTCTGTAAATGCCCCTCTGTTTGGGCCGGCCTCCCCAGGCACCGCAGCACCGCTTCGGCTTCTCCCAAATATCCCCCTGGAAACCTGGTTTTCCAGCACTGCCTTTTCTCCCCTGAGGTTTGGAAGTGGGGGGGTCCAGGGGGCAAAACTAACTGCAAAACCAAAGTGGGATCCAACCAAACGCTGTGCGAAGGTACAGATGTGCAAGCGAAGATGCGATGCAGCTTGAGGGGGGGCCCAGGCAGCCCCGTCCCCTGCTGCCCTCGGCCGGCTGAGCAGAGGCGATGCTGCAGGCGGGCACCGGCCCGGGGCCCCCGGCACCCACGGGAGCAGCCTCCCCTCCCTCTGCACTGGGAGCCGACAGCTCACATCCACGACAGATAAATTAGGGGTGTAAAAGTTGGAAAATCTCTTCTGGCTCTGGCCACCGTTTGTGCAGGATGAGAGCCTTGCAGGTGGCCGCGGCGCAGCCGTTCCTGCCGAGCCCCTTGCAGATCAGGGTGTGACGTACGGGGGACCGGGGAGCGGCGGAAGGGAGAGAAAACCCCTCTGCAAAGTAAGGAGTTCTCCAGTTTCATCCGGAAGGTGTTTTGAGAGAGGGGCTGCACTTGAATAATTTGCCATTTCTTTGTTAACAATTAGGAAAAAGAGGAAAAAAATGTTCATTCTGGCAGAAGCAGTAATCCTATTTAAGGCTCTTTTCCAGGGGTTTTGTGGTTGAGTAAGAAAGAGTAGTTGGGCCCCAGTGTCATGAAAAACCCCACACACTTGTCGGCGATGAGTTTTCAAAGCGGCACATACTAGTCCTTGCGCTGGCAATGCCTGCGCCTCTGTCCGGCCCCAGCTACGCTCCGATTACTGCTCTGCACAATGAATCCTTTTGTTGTGTCTTGTGTGGAGTGAATTCAGAGAGATTTGATGATTCACAGTCACTCTGCCAGCTTACAAAAAATAAACCAAGCCTATTACACAAATAATTTACCTAGCCCTAGCAGGCAACACAGAAGAGCATTCTGCATTTCCAGCAGCCGTAGAGAGACCCGGAGAGGAGGGAGACAAAGGAAGCGCTGCTGGGGGAAGCGGCAGCCTTTGCAGAACGTGGAGGCTCCGGGCTGCAGGGCTGAGCAGCCATCGCTCCCGGGCTCCGGCGAGGGCCGAGGAGCTCAGCGCCTCTCGCAGAGGGAGGACACCGAGCCGCTCTGGACACCGGCGGGGCACAGGGAGGGGTAGCGCACAGGGACCACAGGGCACTGGAACGCCGGGTCAGCTTCTTATGGCAGGGGCAGAAGCAGCCGGAGAGCTAGTGATGGCGCCTGGGACTAGCTGCGCTGCGGGCAGGAAGCAGGGCGATGCTCTGCGCCAACAGCCATGGGTTTGGAGGAGCAAACCTCTCTGGGAAGGGAGCAAGCAGGGATGGCAGCCGTCAAGGCGTGAAGTGACAGGGATGCCAGCAAGCGGTTTGGTGGAGCTGCTCTGTGGGGTTCATTTCGTGCCAGTGTTGCAGACCCACAGGGCAACCAGGGTTCCCGAATGGGTGGCTGCGGAAGCAGAGGGGTGAGGCGGAGGGGCAGGGTGCAGGGCAGTCCTGGGCACCCCCCGGTAGAGCAGCGGTGCGCTCTGCGAACCCCCCATCTGATGGAGCCAGGCACAGGTGAATGGAGGGACCCAACTGGGGAGAAATGGTGCGAATGAAGGATCTGACGGGGGGGTTGGCTGCAGCCAGCATGGAAGAGGCAGGAGGGAACAGAGGCTGTGAGTAGTCCTGGGGGTGAGCTGGAAGGGCGCAGGAGGGACCCGGGGGCAGGACCTGCTTCCTTGGTCTCGGCAAGGAACGGGGGGCAGGATTAGGGAAACATCAACGAAGGAGTGTTGACACCTCACTTAAGGAAAACTAGGGAGTCTGGAAGAAAAAACAGCAATTGCTGAACTGAGATGAAGGAAAGGGGCGAGAGGGGGGGAAGCCATTGATTTGGGGTGGGGGAGCCAGAAAGCTGTGTCTACTCTGTGCCCGAAGACGTGTCCAAACCCCAGCAGTGCAGGGAGCATGCTGGACCTGCCTCTCCCTCTGGCTTTGTTTGCATCGCTCACCGATACCCTTCACATTTTGTGTCAAAATACCTTTGAAACACCATTAGCTCGGGCTGAGCAGTTTCACAGCGCTGAGAATGGTGGGATGGGACAAACGAACCAGCCGGCAATACGGCACGTTTTCCTTTAGTAGAATGGATGATGCAGAAGGCAGACAAGAACGAGTCAAAATGCTGCATGCAGGGAGGTGGCTGGAAGACAAACTTATTTCCAAAACTTCGCTTAGGTTCAGTGAGGAATTTTTGGTGGTGAGCAATATAACAGCTGACATGGGGCAATGGAAGAGAGATCAGAGATCGATTAAGCTTCTAGCAGCTGTGATAAAGGAAAATAGAAAAATAACAAAATTTGTACAGAACGAGAACATGGCAAGATTTTTATTGAGAGGGATTCTGTCCAGAAAATCAGATGTGTAACAGACCTTAAGAGAGGAGCGGGTTGAGCAGGGCTAGGAGCTGGTTCCAGGGTGTTCAGGCGCAGGCAAGAAAACAGGAAAATAGTAGGACATTGTAATTGAGAAAGGAGAAAATGGGAGTGTCTCGGGCATTTTACTGGCCATAATAAATCACCTATCAAACAAAAGGTCCGGGAGATAAAACTCAGTCCTCTACAGAGAATCCGCACAATCCTCTCCATTCATGCGCTGCTCCTCTGCACATTCACACTAAATGTTTATCTGCTGCTCCAAAAGCACGAGTTTGGTAGTAAATCTTGCTCTACATAAAAACACAGTTTTTGGCAGAACTACTCTAGTGGGAAAGAAGAATAATAACAAACATTCTGCAAGCCGAGTGACGGTCCTGCAGCTGTCGGGCTTGGTGGGTCCGACAGGGATGCTGCTGGCAGCCCCTTGCTCCGGGCTGCGCCCCACGGGCACGTCAGGGCAGGGGCTGCCACTGGGGCTGCCCGGCGACAAGCAGAGACCCGACTTCTGTGACCAGCAAAGGCGGCTGCGTTCCCTGCTGGGGGAAGCCGGGAAGGGGCTGGGATGGCGTGTGCAAGTCCCAGCCCAAGCTTGGGGTCAGCCTCGTGGGAAAATGACTGCTCAGGGCTGTCCTTGGAGCGGGGCTGGAGAGGAAGGGAAGCTGAGAGGTGTCAAAGGATGATCCTCCAGGAATATTATGTCTCTGGAGAGGGTGCCGTTGGGACGTGAAAAGATCTGTTGTATACAGCTATGATATATAATTTCCCAAAGCAAGGAAAGAAATTTAGGAAGAAATTCTTGCCTGTGAGGGTGGTGAGACCCTGGCCCAGGTTGCCCAGAGAAGCTGTGGCTGCCCCATCCCTGGAGGTGTTCAAGGCCAGGTTGGACGGGGCTTGGAGCAACCTGGTCTGGTGGGAGGTGTCCATGCCCATGGCAGGGAGTTGGAACGAGATGAGCTTGAAGGTCCCTTCCAACCCAAACCATTCTGCGATTCTATGGTTCTATGAAAGCTAACTTACATAACAATTCCATGCTTGTAAAGCACAGGGATAACGATGTTGTGTTCCTTTGCAGCAAAGACGGTTCGGACCTTACAGTTTGGAGCTCGCTCTCTGAAAAAAAAAAAGAACCAAAACCACCCAAACAGCAAAAGGGAAGCACAGGCCATTTTATAATCTATTAATCCCAGTGGCAGTTACTTCTCCTTGTAACATTCACAGGTATTAGGAGAGCAAGTACCAAAATTTTCTAATAACAAGCTGTGTCGCAGGACCGATTTTGATTTTCTTGCCAGATTGGTTCAAACATGTGTCACTGCCTCTGAGGTCAACGTTGAGTATCTGAGGATGTTGAACATCTTTTGTCAGAATAGTCCGCAAAACAGTGGTGAAAGAAAAAAAACCAAACAATCATGAAATTATATATAGCATCAGGATTTTCTGCTATTCAGATATCACTAAGAATAAAGAAGCAGCGATGTCTGAAGAAAAATAATCCAATCACGAATTAATGATCTTTAATAAATATCAATGTCTAAGATCATTTGTGGAATTTCTACTTAAAACAGCTTTTTAGAAGGAAGGATTACATTATAATTCACTTCATGACACTTTCAACACAGAATTTTTAAATGAAGAATGGGATGGGATGGGATTTAATCATAATAAATACTTCAAGCTTGAGGTATAGAGAAACCAACAGTAACTATGGCAACGTGGTCACTCCAGTAAGGCTAATGCAGATTATTTCCAGGGCAGTAGCCTTGTGTGTGCTCAGGAAGCAGAGGTAATGTTTGCTTAAAGCAGTTCCTAAATTAAGGAAAATTCTTTAGGCAGAAGCTGTCTTGCACTCTTTGTTTCCAGCCTCAGACTGTAAGTGTTTCACGATACGCTTAACACGCAGGCAGCTGCCTTAGAAGGGCAGCCGATACTGTTTCCAGAGGGATATTCACATGCTATTGCCCTAAGCTGGGCAGACCCTCGGGTCGTACCACCTCCCACGCTCGGGAGGCTTTGGGAAGGTCGGCTGGAGCCAGGCTGGCTGGGCCGGCCAAGCCGCGACTGACACAGACATGGAGCTACTTGTTAAAACCCTTCACAGCTTTACGCAGCTGCAGCGTTGCCACCGCTCACCGTCCCAGAGCAAGGCAGCTCGTGCTACGCGACCCCAAACCTTCCTTGGTCTTTCTGCCTTCCTGAGACCTTCAAGAGGCAGAATTCCCTAAGCCATACCTTGGTTTGATGGAGCTGGGGAAGGGGGACGACCTTGACCCTTGCTGTGCTGCAGGACCCTTTGCAGCCTACCTGGGAAGTTGCCGTAGACCCTTCCTCAGCGACAGCAAAACCGTCCGGTTTAGGCTCAGGAGTTGCCAGGAGATGTGGGCTCTTCCTCGGGCTCGTGTGACCCGCAGCAAACCCGAGAGCAGCCAGGCTCGGCGAGATTGCTCACCCAGGAGAGCGCTCAGTTTCAGTGGGATCATCTGTGGAATAAAATCTATGAAATATGAACTAGGGAACGAGAATCCAGCCCCGCTGGCTTGTCTGCTCTGCGGATATCGCAGGGCGCTTACACAGCTGAACTGCTCGAAAGAGACTGCCATATACACGGTTCTCAATGTACGAATAAACTGGCTGGAGACGTGTAATATGGAAGCTGTTTGCGCTGCACTACATCACCTTTGGTTTTTTGAACCTTACATGCTCTTTGCTGCCAGCAAAGTGCTGTTATCTTGTCATATTAACAAGTAAGAGAACTAGTTCTCCCTCTGTGCCCTTTTTTATCTGCGTGTAGTGAAGTGCCATTGTAACTTGGCACTGACAAAGCTGTATCGATGTATCCTGCCTTTGCACCCAAAATAGCTGCATCCAAAGATAAATCTTGATTTCCATATGCCTTAGGTTTTCCATGTGAAAACTCTGGGAGGCTGCAAGGCTGAAGCCGTTCTTGAGCCATTTGAGATGCTCAGATGAAAAATGCATCGCATTTCTCTGGGATGGTACCGGTGTGGTTCCTTCACCAGATGTAGAGCTGGAAGAACAAACTCGGGAGCAGATCTAGCAAAAAGCAGCCCCTTTCTGCCCACGTTTCATATTGCAACTGCAGCAGGATCTGGATAGCCTGCCTGCTGCACTCGGGACCTGCATTGCTGACTAAAGCTCCGACTCCTAGGCATGACCTGTGGATTCCTTCTCTTCCCCTTTCCCACCCGGAGACTGGAAATAGCCCTTCCCAGCAGCCCCACAGTAAGCAGCAAAATACCCAAAACCTGTAACTGCTTCATTACAATCCTTGAGAGGCAGAGGACACTTCAAACAGCACGGGAGAGAGCCGTCTCCGTGGGGTGGTGAACAAAGAAAAGCTGCAACTGTAGGGAGAAAAAAGGGAACCAGAAGCAGTTGGTGTCACTTCCATCTATGGCCTTTCTCACACTACGCGGGTTTTCCAGTGCAGATCTGCAGGGATAAGGGGAGCTGACCCAGGCTCCTCCTGTAGCTGCCCTGGAAGCGACGCTCAGCATGAGCCGCAGTGATAAAGCTGGTGGCAGAGTCGGGACCCATCTGTGCTGGAGTTCTCCGTGTGTCCTACGACAACAGCCTTGAGCCAACACAGCAGCCTTAGGAATCTTTTGGAAAAGTGATCCGCTGTGGGCAGTACCAAACAAGACTTGGTGCAGCAAATTTACTGTCAGCAGCTTCCACCATCTATTCTCCAGCTTATTTGCGGTTTACCTTCACCAATGTCCTCGGGTAACAAGCCTGTTTTTACTGGGAACTCTTAGCAGAGAGGGCTTCTTGGCCTCCCAAACAGTTCATGCAGGAGGATGTAATTTGGGAATCAACATGTTCCCTTTCAGGTAAAGCATCCCAAAAGTTTGGGGTTTATTTTATTTGGGCTTCCAGCAGCTCAGTTGTAAGTAGAAGGGTATCTTCAAAAAATACAAGTGTAGTCTCTTTGAAGACATTAATATTCAGAGGAGAAAAGAAGCACTCTAAAAATATGAGCCCATCTGGATACCTGTCTTTTTCACTGTTGTCTTTCTTAAGCTTTTGTAGTAACGGTAGAATTTAGCATTACACTGGTCAATAATTCAAGTCACTGTAAGAAATGGGAATATTTACTTTTGACTAAAAGGGCGAGGTATTATGATAAACAACTTGACAACAGCAATTCCTCCCAGTAGCTACAATTCTCATGTAAAAGGCGTTTGAGTCACCATCTACTCAGAATTTGGCGTAACTACGCAAGGCCAAGGTTGCACTGCACGTTGCTTAAGCAGTTGTGAAAGGTCTCTTGCTAACACTTCCCCACCAAAGACCTGTTACCTCGTATTTCCTCGGGGAGATCACCAGGGCGGCGCGGTCAGAGCTGCGCTTTCGTTTCCCTGCTGCGATCTGCAGATTCTGCTGCTCGGGGACCAGGGCACCCAGCGCCCGCCGCGAGGGCACGGCGCCCGGGGGGCCGGCAGTGGGAGAGGTGGCTTCTCCAACAGGGAGCCTCCGAACCGACCCACCTCCTTCCTCTCAGGGAGGAATATCCACAGCTGTGCCGGCAAAAGGTGGGAGGGTCTGTTGTCCCAGGCTCCGTAGGAAGGACATCACCTGCACAACGCTGTCCTTTGCATACTGGTGTCCGAGGTGTGCACTGGAAATCCAAGTGGCTGTTTGAGTCCTGTCCGTGGGACAGGTTGGAGTCCTTTGCCCAGGACTACTTACGCCCACAAACAAGTGCTTTTGCACAACAGCTTTCAGGGAAAAGCGACAGGAACCTTGTTTCTGGTCCATTCCGTTGCCCTACTTCCTTATATTTAATCTTGGACTAAAACCACAGTGGCCCCGACTTCTGCTTGGGCTGGTCCCTCCTGTACACACCGTGCTGCATCTGAAGCTGCCCAAGCTATACTGTCATTTATACTCCCACTAATTAAGACTAAAGCTAAATATGTAATATTTCATGTGCGACAGTCAACCCCCTTTCCCCGTATGCCGTTGTTCCTCTCTGTCTCCATTTTCCCCACCCTCTCTCCCCTCCATGGGCGAGGATTCCCCCACCCCACGTCCCCGAGAGAAGCAGCTCCGCCACCCAGCGCCGCCCCGCACCGTCGCCTCTCCTCGCCCGCCTGCAGGGCGACGGTGCTGCCACCGCGCGCGGGGCACAGCTCTGCCACCCGCCAGCCTGCCTTCCCACCGCTCCAAGGCTTCCGTGCAAACCTGTACAACTTGTTGCAGTTGAATTTGCAGTTTGGGCGTGATTTGACCTTTGCTTTGGTCATACGGGTCAGGTCAGTGCTGGTCTCCCTTGGTTACCTGCTCCCAGGAGTCCATCACAGTTTTAGCAGCGTCCACGTTTTGTGTCATCTGAGACAAACTTCAGTGGCCTTTCTCACCCCTGCACCCGTTTCCCGCGGTGAGGAGCACAGGTAACCCTCTCCGGAGCAGCACGCGTCGCGCGCGGCACACGCAGGCAGCAGTCGAGCGCAGGGCGGCGGAGCATCTGCTCCAGAGGTTCCGCTGTAACTCTCGCCATGCAGAAGTTCTTGACCTCCGACAGACGAGGGCTGGGCTCTGAAGATGACCGTCAAAGACTCTGTGGGTCATTTGTCCAACTCTGTTCTACCAGAACGGGCTGATTTTGGACGTGCGGACGTCAGCCCAGAGACACAGATTTGGTGGTCGCCCTACAACAAACAGAGGCCGTGGGGCGGGGGAAAGGGAACTGAAACGCAGGATTGCTTTGAAAACAATGTTAACATTCATCGATTCAGGCGACCTCTGTTGCAGTAATTTAGATTACACATTTTTGATCTACGCCATTGGCATAAACTGAACTTTGCCAAAACCAAACTTGCCAAGAACTGTTTGTTTCTTTTTAAAGAATATTAAGGCTTTGGGCATTTTGGTGCAGAATATGAGTTGTGGCTTAAAATGCATGATGTCCACATGCAAAAGAAATAAAGCCAAGAAATCTAGTGTTTATAATCGCCCACTGGATTTAAATAAGTTAATTTGATTTAATTGGTTTCTAAGGGGAAGGAGGAAAAAGCAACGCAGGAATTCTTGTCACAGGAAGGCACGATTTCTATCTGAAATCTAACACAATTAGTGGAGCAGGATTCAGTTACTGAAGGCAAAAAAGAAGGCAAATCAAGAGTCAATTGAGTTGCTGCAAAATTTAATATCTTGCTGTCATCTTTGTTCTTAGTAGAGAGTTGCTGTAGCAACAGACCAAAAAAAGAACTTGCACTAGAGGAGGAGCTTGCTGCTCTTCTAACAACGTCTTTTTATCATCCCTGAATTACTGTTTATGAACAATCAATCACATCCAGCAGTATCAATGACTACTGATACAAGGCCAGATCCTGCAGATATTAAGCCTGTCACACAAAGAGCTGTGTTTTCAGCCCCTCTCTGTAGGTTATACGGTGGCAATTTTCTTGTGTGGGATTGAGCCCATTTTTACCCCTTGCGAGACGCAGCTGTTCCTCGATCCGTTTCCATCACCGGCGCCCCTGCACCTCGCGGCTCAGGGCTGCTTGTGGCTACGCATCCTGTAAATAAGAAAGAGCTTTTCCTACCGCTTTCTTTCCAGCCGATGCAGACGGCACGGTCGCTGAGGGGGACGGGGCGTGGGGCAGCAGAGCGCGGCGCCGTCGGGGCAGATGAGCACCGCAGCCTCGGGCGGGCTCCCCGGGGCAGACCTGCCAGAGCCGCTGCGTCCGGTCCAGCTGGAGCCAAAGAAACGCTCCAGGCTGTCCGTGGCTGTCGGGCACCGGCTTGCTTTCTGACATTGGGGTCACTGCTGTTTATTGTTTGCAATTAATGTGGTCACACATGATCTCCATTTCTCCGTCTGCACTATGAAACCCACTAATGGCATTTTTAGGCGCTTTGGGATCCAGAGTTCATAAGCGCAGGGTGGCCGAAGCCTGGACCTGCCTCGGTGACACACACCGCGCTTCACAGCACACCCACCTTACCTGACGCTTGATTTTATTCGCCAACGATGCGCAGAAACAGGGGTTGATAAACCAGCCCCCTGCACAGCCCGCGCCTCGCCGGGGCCAGGCGTTTCCGACAGCAGCCTCCATCGTTTGGCAGCAGCGAGGGGCACGAGGCAGGAGGAGCCTGCGGGTGGGCATGGGGCCCACTGGGACAGAACTGGGGTCTGACCTGGGGCACCGAGGTCTTGGGGACAGCCCTGTTTCCTCGTCTGTTAATGGAGCTCGCATTCCTGCTTTCTTCTGGGGGGTCTGTTGATGCAAAGCTTGTGTGCGGGCTAGGTATCGCTGCTGTCCTGCCCGCAGGAACGAGCACCATTGACTTGCTGCAGAGATTCAGCCTATTTTTTTTTTTTTTTTTAAACTTCACCCTGTTGCTCCTCACTCCAGCATCTTTTTCTGTCCCGAGCAGTGCTGCGGAGTAGCGAGTCCCGGTATCGGGAGTGCAGGGGCACCGGCAGCCACGGGGGCCTCTCGCAGCAAGCAGCCAGGCTGCCAGGGCGCCCAGCACGCTGCGGCTCACCGGAGCAGACCGTAAGCTCGCCGTGGCACGCCGCCCCTGCCAAAGTGAGCCCAGGCAACGGCATCCTCTGTCCCCAGGGGCACAGCACCCCGCCTGCCCGTGAAGCTGTTGGAGCAGCGGCTGGAGCGAACACCCTGGTTTGCATTCCTTGCTGAAATTGCCCAGGTCTGCGGGACTCGCGGCGGATGATCAGCAGGTAGCTGCGGTTGGAGGCAGGCGCTGGGGAGGAGGGAACCCCCCGCCGTGCAGGGACCCCCCCAGCCCCTCACCTCTTTGTTGGGCAGCTGGCGATGCAGCCTCTGCCCGCTCCCACATCGCCGGGGGCTTCCAGCAGGAGAGGGGAGAGGAGAAAAGGAAAAGCCTGGGAAACTGAGCCTGCACTGTGCGGCTCGCACAAAGCGCTATTGTTCGGGGGGCTGAGAGATGCATTTTAGTAGGGCAGCCTGTCCTCTGCGCAGCGCGGCCCCAGCGCGGCACACAAGCCGAAGGGAAGCTGCATGCGGGGCCTTCTGTCTGCAGTGACAGCGATTGATGAAGGAAAAAGGGCCAAATGGAAAACACGCCTTTCAGGGAGAATTTAGCCCTCTCATTAGAGCTGAATACAGCTGGCCAAAGGGGCCTTCTCGTGGAGAAGCCCCGGGCTCCAGCCACATTCACAACTTCATTGTAAATTCCAGCACGACAGTGTCATTTCCTGAAACGGAGTGGAAAGTTTGGGGTTGTGTTTTTTTTAAGCACCCCTTCTCAGTAACACCCGCCTGAGGAGGAAGCCCTTCCTCTCCTGCGTGGCTGAGCCGTGCAGCTCTCCAAACCTGCGCAGGGAGGGGTAGGAAAGCCGTCAGTGCTTTTTTTTCTTTTGAGAAAGAATGATCACAGAGGATCTTACTCACCTGTTTAATTATTATTACAATAATTTCATCTTTTAAAACAGAGGAGACCATATTCTCGTTATGGTTTCAGTGAAAAGCATTGCTAAAGAGGAAAACACGAGAAAGGGAAGTGCAAGCAAAGAGAAGAAAGAGATCAAAATGAGAAATTTCAGTGTTGTTGACCACTTAAACACCATAACGGGTGGGGTAAACACACTTGCATTGGCGCAACTAATCACACAAAGTTCACACAACGCTCTCACCTCTGCCTGAGCCCTCCCCGAACTGCCCACACATCATCTCCCAGGTCTGCTTCTGCCTCCACGGCATCTTCTCCGCTGCCTCCGAAGGCTAAACATCGTCGCCCTCAAACTGCTCTTTAAACCAGTGCAGAGGCTGCCAAAGCGATGGGGAGCCACCGCACAGCAATGAATCCCAACCAGGAGGAGGCGGGCAGTGGCTCCTGGCACAGGGACTTTGGTTGCCCCAGCCAGGGGCTGGCACACGTGTCAGTGAGCAGTAGAGCCAGGGGCTTGCTGGAGCCCCCATGGGGAGCGGGGCTGGGTCAGGCCGACTGAACATCCCACATCCCCATCCCCATCCCACATCCCCCATCCCCCATCCCTCATCCTGCATCCCATATCCCGCATCCCACATCCCCCATCCCGCATCCTGCATTCCCATCCTGCATCCCGCATCCCCCAGCCCCTCTAGCAGCCTCCACCCACTCCCCGCCAGGGCGGGCTAACCCCCGCGCCCTGTCCCACGCGGGGCTCTTGTGGCCGCTTCCCAAGGGAGCAAAGGCTTCTCCTCCTGTCTTCAGTCAGGGAAACGTCTTTAGCAAGTGCCACCATTTAAAACGCTCTGCCAGTCGCTCACTGAGGCAACGAAACACAAGTGTTCGCCCTTTCAGCATTCACACATTTCTCCTCTTTGTGCCCAGCCCGTGATCGTGCGAGTGGAGTTGCTTCAGAAAACTCAGCGTTAGCAGAACCCAGGAGCAATAGCAATTTGGGAAACCTTCAGGTGTCCCAGAGGCTTGGAAGCAAGTTGTGCCAACAGCAAAGGACACGAGCGTGCTGCTGTTACACACGACAATTCGCAATGCAGCACGAAGCTACCGGCGTGCGAAGGGCAGCTTGGCCGTGAGCGGGGCAGCGCACCGAGCGGGATGCAGCTGGGAGGCACCCGAGGAGGGGCCGTGCAGGAGCCTTCCCATCGCTCACCAGTCGCGCTAATGGGGCACAGCCACAGCTTTCCTGCCCCATCCCTAGTCCCTCTGGCTAAGTCCCAGGCAGGTTTTACAGCCTGGGCCAATGTCTCTGCGGATGAGCGGCGTCCGAGGTAGCCCGGCTGTGCCCCTCTGGACCGTAGAAACACTCAGGCTCCATGATCAGAGGAACATTCTTTCCCCAGCTTGCAGCAGACCAAGGCCCACTGGCTCCTGGCACTGCCCACTCCAGAGTCCTGGCTCACGGGTATCACGGGCGGCTGCACAGTAACGCTCACTGCTCCGCAGCCCCACGCTTTGCGCAGGCGGTGCCGCAGGCGAGGTGGGTGCTCCGGGGCCGAGGGACGCCGCAGCCAGGGACACCCTTCACTGACACACACAGCGGCGGCACACAGACCCCATAGCCCGGCCCGTGCACCGCAGCAGCTCCAAGGGACGGGAGGGTTTGATGATGATAGTATCTGAGGTCTGGGTCCCATCGTAGCAGCCCACCTGGAGGAATGAGGCACAGAAATGGGTTCAGTGCATTACTCACGACTGTTTCGTCCCATGGATTATCTGCCACTGGGTGCATGCAAGGAAACACTAACTCTTCCAATTACAAGTTGATTCCCAAGTTCTTGGCTTCAGTATTAATTTAACAGACAGGGATTTTCTGATTTCCTCCACCAACTCAGTTGAACGCAAAGTAGCTTAGGATAATCACAGCTACAGGAGCTGAAGGGCAGCGTGAAGAGGGAAACAGCCTGCGCGTTCAAGGGCTGGCTCTCCAGGGTTTTGTTGCAAAAACAGACAGAAAACTCTGCAGCCTGCACCACTGCAACAGGCTGTTCCTAGCAGGTTTTGCTTCCTCAGACATTCCCTTCTGCTAAGGCCCAAATTACACCCAGACTTGCTTTGTAAGGTAAAGCCAACCTTGGTACAAGGCTTGTAACAGTGCATCTGCTTTTGCATTTTCACATGGTAAAAAGAGGAGGAGAACACGGGTAATCATTATTGTTATTATACAGTGAGGTCCCAGAATTAACCCCATTGTAATAGACTGGCTTAATATGAATAAGAAAAAGAGGGAGAGGAGAGGAGAGGAGAGGAGAGGAGAGGAGAGGAGAGGAGAGGAGAGGAGAAGAGAAGAGAAGAGAAGATAAGAGAAGAGAAGAGAAGAGAAGAGAAGAGAAGAGAAGAGAAGAGAAGAGAAGAGAAGAGAAGAGAAGAGAAGAGAAGAGAAGAGAAAGAAAGAAAGAAAGAAAGAAAGAAAGAAAGAAAGAAAGAAAGAAAGAAAGAAAGAGAGAGAGAAAGAAAGAAAGAAAGAAAGAAAGGAAGGAGAAAAAAAAGGATGAAAAAAGAGTGGCTGGCAGGCTGGACACTGTCACAGCAGATTTGTGGAGTCAATTTACCTATTTTGCAGCCATGTATTTTAATAAGATTTAATGAGCTGTTGAAAAGAGGAGTGCTGCTTTTTTTTTGACTGATGGCAGTAAGATGAAAACAAGTGGCTTTTTAGAATGATGTTAACTGGCACTTTAAAAGTTAATAGAGCTCCTATGAATCTGTGTTGGCAGCACCTGGAAGAAGCAGGTGAGAATTCCACTGAGATAAACAACAAGCCAGGGGCAGAACAAAATAATAGTCTTATTTGCAAGATCTGGATACAACATCAGTCCTTCTGGCAAAATCTTTCTCAAAATCAGTAGAAGTCTTGTCTGCAGTGAAAGGTAAAACAAAATATTTTGAAGAAAATCTGGGACTAGTAAAATGTTTATTTCAAAAGCAGACAGTTCTTTTAGAATAGTATTTTTTAATTTTTGTAACCAAATTTCACATCACAAGTGAGATAGGTGAAGGAACATGTAAGCCAACCACAAGAAACATCATTGTTCCACAACAATTGGAGCTCAGTGGCCCTGGGTGTTGGATAATGAGTTTTTCAGGATTATATTAGTTCTCTGCGTGTAGAGATCAGGAGAAAGCATGTGCATAAGCAACATGTCCAAATTCAGCCCTGAAATACTTGCATACTTTCCCCCTCCAATGACAGTGGGAAATGCTCACCACCGTCCACTGAGGGCTGAATTTTGGCCTCTTGCTTGCAATCCAAAACCAGCCTAAAGGTAGTAACTGCTTTGATTTCATATGTTCCTTCTGAGACTTGTTTTGCAGTGTGCTGAAACACAAAGGCTGTACTTTTCTGGTTTGGCTGAGCTCCTTAAAGGGCAGCATCCAAAGTGAGTGATAGCAGCAGCGGTGGTTTTCAGTCCCCTGTGTTAAGTTATGGGTCCTGATGCCAGCTTCGACACTGTATGCCCGGAGGACACGTAGCTGATAAGCAAGCCTTTGACTCTGTCCTGCAGGTTGTTCTCATCAACATGGCAAAGGAAATGTGGCCTGGAGATGTCTACGAAGGGGTGGCTAGAAATCTAGGTGCAAAACTAGCAGAAAATTATTTGGGGAGCTCCAAAGAGGTCCTATACCATGCAACGTTTACAGTTATGATCTTGGTGATGGAAGAAGAGAACACACTTCTCAAGTTTGCAAATAACAGTTTGGGAGGGACTGTGAGTGTGCTGAAGGACAGAATTAGAATTCAAATTGATCATGACAAAATATAGAAACGAGCTGCAAAAATAGGATGCATTTCAACAACAACAAGTGCCAGAAACTACACTTAGCCGTAATCAACTGCAGGCATGAGGAATGGGAAGGAATTAGCAAGACAGCAATGCTGCAGAGAAAAGCTTGTAAGTGGTATACTGGATCCAGGCTGAACACAATGGCAGCAATATCATGGTTTTCAACACAGGCAAATGCCAGCCTGGGATGTGTAAACAGGAGTAGAGACTGACTGACACATGAAATAGTTCTTCCACTCTAGTTCTTCTAGCACTGGTAAATCCTTAGATCAGGGTTTGAGTGTTGTCCTGAGTATTGTAGTTTGGGGTATTGGAGAAAGCAGGGGAGAGCAGAGGGTATGATCAAAGGTTTTAGAGAAATGGACAACAAAAACCATTACTCTTCTCTGGTAATTTTGTCTAAAAAGGGGAAGACTGAAGGAGTAGCACGATGCCATAAGTACATAAAAGACAGCTAAAAGGAGGAAAAGGGTGCTCTGTTCTCCATTTGCATGCTAGATAAGATAAACTGGGGCAAGTAATACACGGCTCTTGACTTTTTAATGACACAGAAAATGAAGACCTGGACTAGATTACCTGGAAGGTTGTAGAGATCTTTAAGAATAGGCTTCATAAACATATACCAGGAAGAAGAGGGCCAACCTGCCTTGGGCAAGGGATGAGCTGGGTGACTTTCCAGCTCACCGGTCCTGCCATGGGGTTACGCTCTGTGATTCACAGCCCACTGCCAAGAGCCTTGAAGGGCTGGTACAGAGCACAGCCCTGCTCCAGCACTTGCCCAGCCCGACAAGGGCTGATAGAGATTTACTTGGCAAGTGAATGTGTGTCATCAGGCAGGTTGTGGCTTCTCCGAGCTGCCAGGAAATGGACAGGAGTCAGCCTGAAATGCCAGTAATACAACAAAGAGGCTGAAAGTAAAATTCAGATGACTGTAGGGTGAGGTGCCAGATCCAGATGTTGGGCAAAGCTTTGCTCTGTCTCTTTCAGTCTGCCTTATCTTCATCTTCTTTCAGTTTGCTCTCTCTGCCTCTTTTATCCCTTAGGAGAAATTAATTTTGAATGTTTTTGTGAACAAATAAAGATCAGCGGCTTGTGGTTTTCATAACACATCTCTTTGTGGTATGTCTTTGTCTGCACATCACAAATTCCAGTAGATAAGAAAACTGAATAAATATTTCGTGTAAAAAAAAGTACCACAGAAAAGAGCTAATTAGCTGGATTGATATAAGTTGTTCTGTGACCCATGAAAATATGTTAGTCATAATGCTGTTCTTGATAAACTCCATGCAAACTCATTCAGACGTGCTGTCAAGCTAGGAAAGGGAAACGTGAAAAGCAAGAAGAGGCACTCAAGAGAAGTCAGAAGAAAGATTTTTGTCTTAAAGCTATCCCATAATGTCTAACTCGGTTCTCCTGAAAGCTGCTGATGGCACCACAGCCAAAGTGGGTAAATAGCCTCCCAGAGTTATGAAACTGGAGTGGTGTGATTTGTTCTGCAGAGGGTGGAGTAAGAATGAGGGCAAGGCTTGAGGTGTGGTTTTTAAATGGTGCACTTAAGGTCATGGACTGACTGGCTCCAGTCAGATTATTGCCCTTATGTCTGCAGACAAGCCTCTTAATAGTATACCCCGCCTTTAGAAACTGCACAGAGGAAAAACAGTCCATCTCCAGGATGCTGTATAAGATTCAGCTACCCCCGTCACCAGAGAGGACTCAGCGTTTTGGTCTCGGAATATAATTCTTTATTGAGGTCACAGAAATGAGAACTTTTCCATAATTGAAAGGTGAAGAGTGGAAATGTGTTTTTAGAAGAAAGAAGAGGGGGGTGTAAAGGTTCCCTTAAGAACATCTGCGTGAGTGTGCCTGCCTATTTGTATATTCCCCTTCATTTAGCAACCAGCAAAGTCAGGCTATGCACAACATTTCCATACTGGAAATCTCCTTTTAAGGCCAGGCAATTTGTCCTCCTGTAGCTCCTTCTTTCCTCCTCCTGTGAAGTCAGGCTTCGAGGCAGAGCGGGGAGCAGTGACAAAATACACTCCGTTGGAAGGCTTCTGGTGGGTTGTCTCTCTGTGTTGTCCCTTGCGGGGTGCAAACCTGCTCCTGTCATGAGCCTCTCCTGGGGAACTGAAATGCCTTAAATAAGCCACAGTGTCCCAAATTTCAAAGTAAGCAAAATAAACCACCATCTTCTCCATTTCTTATCTCAAGCAGAGACTGTGTCTTGGCGATGAGATCCCTGTAATGGAAACCCTGTCCATGTTCCTGTCCATCTTTTCAAAAGCATCTCTCTGGCTCCGGCAGAGTTGGGCTCAGTTTCTCCTCTGCAGTTTGACAGATCCCATAAGTGTAGCGGGCTGACTGCAACCACAAGATGCTTTCAGCCTTCTTGACTGCTGGATGATATCCTCTACATCTCATTTCTATGAAAAACAGTATTTTACTGTGCATTTTAAAGTAATTTGAGTAAGTTGGTGATGTCTTGAGATTGTAATGGATTAGAGATCTTGCTTCTGTTGTCAGAGTGACAGATGGAGTAACATCACGTGCCAATAATAAATGTAGTTTCTGAATGTCATTTGCTGTAAAACATTTGTTTGAACAGGCAAATACACAAGTACACATGCAAAAATCTCTTCTAAACTTTTGGACTAGAGCTTCCCGTGTTTATTTCAGTAAAAAGGTGACAATTGTTGAGGAAAAGGTTTTGAGCAGATAGAGAGAGCTGGAATTAAATCCTCAAACTTTTTTGTGTGATATCTATTAGGGTTTTGTCTTCCATAAGGTTAGGTTTTTCAGCCTGATTTAGATCCAGTGTCTCTGCAAAGCATATAGTGTTAAAAACAAAGTTGGTCTTATCAGGAAAAATAGAACTGGCTCTTTCTAATGGAAAGAAAAAGTCTTTTAAAAATGATGTGCTTTTCAGTATGTAGAGGAGTTTCTCTGCTGCCTAGGCAGTCAAGTTCAACAGCAAGCCAAGCCAGATTTACACATCTGGCTTCTCCTTCATGCTCATTGATGCACAAAGCCGTGCCTTGCACCTGCACCACAGTGTCTTCCCCTCCCCGTGGCCTGACGCGGTGGGTGTAGGTACTTGGCTTTGCTGGCCAGCTTTGCCTGCCTCCCTGGTGGATGCTGTCATCCCCAGGCACACCCGGTGCTGTAGTCATCCTCGCCATCTGACTCACCCAGAAGTGCCTCACTCATTCGTCGAGTTGGGGTCCTGCCTTGCAGGGACCTAGAAACCTGCTGGGACCTGCCTGAGCAGCAGAGGACCGGGAAAGAAAGGCTCTTCCATCACAGCTGAGCTACAGCTAATGGGAGGTAAAGCATGCTGGAGGGAGAGGGTGCAGCAGGAGGGAAGATGAGACCAGTGCTGTAGCTCCCAGTTACACCACAGCACACCTCCCCGGAAGCGCCTGCACCCCACCAGTGGTGCTCCGGGTGCCTCTGGGTCCTAGCCCGAAGATGGTCTTCTTGGATGCTGCCAAAATCACTTCAAATTTGGGATTCAGCTTTGCTAGGGACACAGAGTTGAAATTTGTAACAAATTTCAGAATGATTCTGGGCTGTAGATTTTTAAATGCTTTGTATGGCTCCGGGCAGCGGACTCATTTTTTCAGCAAAGACACGCCTCAGGCTCCTTGGCAAATCTTGGCTGTAAGAGCAAGTGCAGTAACCTGCAGATGGCTGTAAACTGTGTCTTGGCCATGTCGTGTGTTTTATTTCCATTTGAATTTCCTCTGTGTCAGTATTCCTATAATTGCACCCTGTCTTTTGAGCACATGCAAAAAAAAAAACAAACCCAAAACTAAAACACAGTGTGGCTCCAAGGAAAGCAATGATTAGACTGTGACTGATTTGAGGGGAAGTAGATTCCAGAGAGTAGGGTTTTATTTTCAATTTAATTTGATATTCACATTCACCAGCACACAAAGTTTCCCCAAAAACATACCTTCAGAGGAAACACTAGTCAGCATTTCCCTAATTCAGGGAAGAGCTTAGCTTAATGTACATAACAGTTTTCCACTCACCACTGGTTCTGGATAGCGTTATGTTTGAGAAGGCATCTCATACCATTTGCATGTCCTTTAAAGAGTGTTATTCAAATGAAAGCGAAGTCCAAAGAACACCTAATTAATAACAGTAATTGACTAATGAATACAAATGAATAACAAATGATGCAATAAATGGATTTAATTACAGTCACAGTTAAATACAATGTCAGCACCTTTCTGTGGAACATGACCAACCCACAAGAGTTTTGAAATCACAAACTCCAGGCCAAGATTTTCACACTGCTTATTTCAACTGCCTTTTTGGGGGGGACCCAAGCTCAAGACGAAGTAGTGCAGAACACTTCTTTTCAGAACAAGGGTGTTCAGGGCTTTCTAAGTCAGGTGCCAGTATGGTACCCTGAATTTTGTGTTCCAGAATGAAGGGTCACCAGTCCACCTTTGGGAATCCCAGGCATATGTGGAAGCAGGTGCCCAGCCTACCGGATTGTGAACATGGTTTTCTTTTTCATACAGATGTAGACATGTTGAGAGTCCACTTTATGTTTGTAAGACACATCCATGCCATTTTAAGCAGCTGCGAAGTTACAAAGAATGAGTGCCTGTGTTTGGTAGGTTAAAAACTCTGCCTGTGGTTAATTCATGCCTCAGAGCTCAAAGCTCTAAAAGTGCTGGGTGGATCATTGTGGTTTTTCAAAATTAAGGTGTTTCATTCCCCATATTTTCTCCTTCTTTGTGTGTCATCATTTTCAAAGCTTTTATGGCTGGCTTAAATTTAGAGTCCCTGTGGCTTTGTTGGGGCACCACCTTTACCCTATGTGGTCACAATTTTCTGCTTCCTGTGTTGAAAAGATGGTGCCAAGATGGGTGGGGGAGCTTCTCAGTGAGGTAACCAAGGATGGGCAAAATAGCATCACATATCATTTATTTTCCAATTTCAAAGCAAGTAGATGGGCAAGAAGTGTGCTTAGGTAGCTAACTTCATTCAGAAAGAATGGGCTAGAGTTAAGTGAAGGCAGATGTATTTCATGGTCCCAGTGCTAATTTCATGTGTTGGGGGGAGTAGTTAGGGCTGTATGGGTGTATAAGTATAGCAAGATAGATAGATAGATGTATATATAACATACCAATTATTTCCTTGGAACTTTAATTGCACTGTCTGACATGTAATCATATTTACAGGACATCAGCCTTTCCCAACACGGGTATCTAAAGTTAGCTTTCTAATTTTGTATCAAGGTTGCTAAATGAAGGAGGCCTGAGCTTTTAAAAAATCAGTAGGAACTGCTGCCTGGTCAGCCTGTCAGGAAAGCAAACCATTTCGACAAGCAAACAACTATGATTATTTAATTTAGGAATCTGGATTTTAAATTCTGTGCTTTTTCTGCTGTGAAGAATAATATCTGGCTTGCCTGTAGGCAGATGATCTGTTAGTGCACATAATACTTTTCTGTGTAGTTCTAGCCCTGAAAACATGTTTCCTAGTAAAGAGTTAGGGAGAGAACTGTTCTGTGAAGCAGCAAATCACTTTTCCAGCAAAATGATCACACAGTTTTTTTCACAGTATGGAACAGTTTCTGCTTAAAATGCAAAATACTCTTTTTTTCAATAGTCATGTGCTCCCTTAAATGTTGTATTGCACAGAGTGAAGGTCTGAATGGTGTCTGTAAGAAGATTTGTTTCTTTGATTTTCTTTGGGGTATCATCTCTTCCTGTATTTCCAATATTAGAAATGCCAGAGATCTCCAGCATGATCAGCATGTGTTTACTATGGAGGAGTGTCACGGCCTCTGGAAGACCAGAACAGGCACTGCAAAGCCCTTTTACGGATAAGAGGGAATTTAGAGTTCTTCTCTAAATAGATCTCTCCTTAAATATCTATTTGGTTTTGGAGTTTACAAGATTTTTAAAACGAGCAAAGAAAAAATGTGATTAAAAAAGACCCGTGTTCTACAATGGTCCCTTATGTTGTTTCAAGTCCAGTGGTTTTTCAGTTGTCATGTAGGCCAGGAGAGTGACATCTCCATTGTAAAGGAATAGATATGATATGTTTGTACAGTGCTCTGAGGGCTGAAAACATGAAAAGTGATTTGTATTATTGCTGCTTTGTGGGGCAAAGCTCTGCCTGCATTAGTCATGCAAAACTATGGAAGGAAGGGGGTTTTTACACATAAGGTTTTGTCCACAGTATAAATTAATTAAGTGAAAAACAGAAGGAAGATACACTGTATTGTCTTTCCAGAATTCAATTCAGGAAAGTGCATTATTAACAAAAACCTGCCATGAATATGAAGCAGATGTCCTAATCTGATACAACTGTAACCTGGAAAGAGAGGTTGCACTGAAGTGATTCAGTGGTAAAGGAGGTGTGAGAGAGAATAAAATACATAGCAGATAAGAGGAAAGCCCAGTGGCTCAGGCTTTAAGATCTGTACGGTTACCCAAATAAAAAATCCTAGTCTCATGACTGATGAGATCATATTATGTCCAGATGGAGATCAGTGACAAGTGGTGTCCCTCAGGGGTCCGCATTAGGACAAGTATTGTTTAATACCTTCATCAATGACATAAACAGTGGGATCGAGTGCACCCTCAGCAAATTTGCAGATGACACCAAGATGAGTGGTGCGATTGACACACTGGAGGGACAGGATGCCATCCAGATGGACCTGGGCAAGCTCAAGAATTGGGCCAGTGTGAACCTCATGAGGTTCAACATGGGCAAGTGCAGGGTCCAGGCAACCCCAAAATCAATACAGGCTGGACGGAGGATGGATCAAGAGCAGCTCTGAGGAGAAGGACTTGGAAGTACTGGTGGATGAAAAGCTGGCCATGAGCTGGCAATGTGCGCTCACAACCCAGAAGGCCAACTGTATCCTTGGCTGCATCAAAAGAAGCGTGGCCAGCAGGTCAAGGGAGGTGATTCTGCCCCTCGACTCTGCTCTTGTGACACCCCACCTGGAGTGCTGCATCTGGCTTCGGAGCCCTCAACACAGGAAAGACATGGACCTGTTGGAGTGGGTCCAGATGAAGGCCACGAAGATGATCAGAGGGTTGGAACACCTCTCCTATGAAGACAGGCTGAGAAAGTTGGGGTTGTTCAGCCTGGAGAAGAGAAGGCTCCAGGGAGACCTTATTTGCGGCCTTTCAGTACTTAAAGAGGGCCTACAGGAAAGATGGGAACAAACTTTTTAGCAGGGCATGTTGCAATAGGACAAGGGCTAATGCTTTTAAACTAAAAGAGGGTAGATTTAGACTAGGTAAAAGGAAGAATATTTTTACAATGAGGGTGGTGAAACACTGGAGCACGTTGCCCGTAGAGGTGGTAGATGCCCCATCCCTAGAAACGTTCAAGGTCAGGTTGGATGGGGCTCTGAGCAACCTGATCTAGTTGAAGACATTCCTGCTCATTGCAGGGGGTTGGACTAGATGACCCTTAAAGGTCGCTTCCAACATAAATCATTCTATGATTCCATGATTCTGTGATTCTATGATTCTCCTCTCTGGATCTCACTATTGACATGCTCTTGTGTTCTGTAGCAAGTCCATTTTGTTGGACTCTTGGCTACTGCCAAAGTTGTCTTCAAACTCAGAGGTGAAAAAAATCCACCTGTAAACCTTTTTAGCATTGACTTTTGGGTTAAGAGGAAGCTAATTTGTAATAAGAACTGCTTCTGGATAAAGCTTATTTCTTTTGAGGGCTCCACAGCTACCAGCCCACATAATAAAAGTACTATGAACACCTATTATTAAAATGGCAAATAAAACTCAAAATATGTACAAAGAAATAAAAAATTCTGGTATCAAGCTTTTAAAAGTGATCAAGTATTTGGGGCACATTTGTTTTTAGTGGTCCTGCTCAAGACTTCCTATATGCATCTAATTTTCAGCACCTGCCAGTCATCCCATCCCCACCCCCTGAAAATGACCAAACACAATAAGGACCTTTTTTTAAATCAAATATACAGAAGTCTAAGTAACTTGGAAGCTGTGGCCATAATTTCCAGCAAATGCTGCAGTGGTTTTTTCTGCTCTTTGCCTGTCTACTTGGACTGCAAGACCTTTGAAGAAAATAACATGTTCTCCTTTGTGCTTTATACAATACCTTGCACAATGTTAGTTAATAAACAAGCATGTAAACAAAAGAATAAATTCCATTTAAAACATGCAGAATATTTGAGACTCTAAGTATGTTTTTAATGGGGTAGTGGTTATGGAAGAGTCTGTTTTACAATGCATGTGGGTCAGCTGCAAAATAAGAAAACAAAGGCCGTATTTGGAATCATTCTGTGGCTCTGATCCATGCTCCTTTCATTAAAGCTCCTTCCCTCCCCAGCCATCTCTTGCATGAGAAAGAGACAGGGCAACCTGGAGGATTACAGAATAACAAAATCTGAAGGGGGTTTGGGAGACAGTGGAAAGAATAAACAGACTTGAATGTCAGGTTCTGCCAAGAAAGCACCTGGAACAAATGTATTTTTCTATTATTGTATGTTAAGTGGGTTCGCCTAAAGAATTGCTTGGAATTTAATAGTGGCATTTCCTGAGGAACAGGTTTGAAATGAGCTTAATCACAACCAAGTGATACTTTGCTAATTTTGAAATGGCAGATAATTATTGGACATTTCCGTGGGCATTCAAAGGGGTGGGGTTCTGGAGAGACTTGGGGCTGGGGCTTTTTTCAGTTTAGAAAAGAACGAGCGAAAGCTTGTGAACCAGATGTTTCTTCTCAGATTACAGCAGCCCGCTTGGTCTACACGTACAAAACGGGACTCGGCCTGTTGCAGTACCAGGTGCTATATCTAACATACAGCATTACTGTTACCATTGTTTATACAGTAGTCCTCTAGCTGAGTCTCAGGCATGCCGAAGGCTTACACTACCACGCTTAATATCTGCAGGAGTGCCTCTAAGAGGGCTCTGAAACAAAGTTCTCTCTGTGTTAGAGAAAACCCTGCTTTAAGCTACATCAGCAGGGAGGCACTTAGGCTATGGTATCACGATGTAGTCCAGCACCTGAAACTTTTGCCAGCTTGGATGGCAGTTGCTATGCTCCATTAGGTACTAAAATCAATGGCTTAAGGTAAAGAAATCGCATGGGTCAGCGAATGTGGGGTGACTTTACTGTTACTCAATATACATATTTCAGGGTTGTCTGATGTTTAAAAGTTACAGTCTGAAAGTAGGAAAAACACAAACATGGGAGTAAAAGATCCAACAGAGCATCTGCAAGCAAGCCAGACTGGTTTTCTTTACTCTTTTACAGCCCCATCATTGCACCTACAAAATATCTCTGAAGAGAAAGACATTCTGGATGCTCACATACTAATGTTCGTATACAGAACTACCATTCCAAGTGTTTAAAACCCATAAAGCGGACTGCATTTGTACATGGTCTCTGCTTATATTTTAAGCTGTGGCCAGACTTTCAAAAGTTACCCAACAGTTAGCATATCCTGCTTGTTGTCAGCATTTGCAAAAAGCTCAGCATTTACTCAGGTGCTGGAGTTGCACTGGAGCAACTGCTGCAACTGGAGTTGCACTGTCTTGAAAAAGCCAGTCATTAACACGGGTGCTTAATGGTCGTCTTGGAAGTGCGGCTGGCACTGTTTCAGAAAGTCTGTGTCCAGTGCTGTGACGATAAGTAGCTTTTAATTCAGAAGCAGAGTTTTCCCAGGCCAACCATTTTTATGGACACTTGTTTTATCTTGTCAGTGCTTGTTCGCATGGTACACTATTTATGAAGCATAAGATAACATCAACCCTGTAAAGGTATATTTCATTTGTAGGAGTGGTTTATTTTCCACGAATACATTCACATACACAATCTGGCTAAAGAAAGCAAGTTGTACACAACTAATCAGTGTTAAAGCAGCAGCTTTATTCCATAACTTCAGAAGAAAACAGCTGAGTCATTATCAGCTTTGGGGGGGGGGGAAGACATCCAACTTTTTTCTGCAATATAAATAATATCCATCTTTTTTTTTCCTTGCTCATCCTCCATCTTCAGGTTAGAAGGTATTGTCCAGACTTTTAAATCTCCATGTTCTCCAATTTTGAGAAACATAAGCTATTCTTTTAACTATGGGATATCCTTAAGGGGGCAAGAATCATCCAGACTTTACTATTACAGACCAGACTTTATTAATACAGGTTGCACCTGACCAGTTACTGGGCAGAAGAAATGGAGAAAATAGAAATAGTTGGATTCTGGCTGCATCTGAATAAAAGACAGATGCTTAAACATGAAATTAGGACCCTACCTATAGCAACCTACTTTTAGGGGGCAAAAATCTGTCTAAATTTTTGCAGGTGTATATCTTCTTGAAGAAGTTAGAAGTCATTATAAATGACTGGTTTACGTGTACAAATTGTTATTAAAAGTTTTACATTAACATGTTGATGTTATTGGTTGTCTGAAGTTCATATTCGTCCATACAGCCTAATTTTTTCTAGGAAGGAAAAGGAGTTTATCTCTGAATAGCTAAGAGAGAGAGACAGTTTTTACTGTTTTCTTTGTGATAAGTTAGCTTAATAATGCTCCAAAGGAACATGAGAACGGCAGTTCTAGATCAGACCAAAGATCCAGCTAGGCTACTACCCTGTCTCCAGCAGGCCTCAGTAGCAGATGCCTGGAGAATAGCGTCAGTGCATGGCAAACATGTAGTGCTATACCCCACTGTATTTTCTCAGCCTCCAGCAATCTGTCCCAGGGAACTTCCCAAGAAAGACATGCTATCTTTGTATTAAATGCAAAGCTCTTGCTGGACCTCTCTTCCATGTATTTGTCCAATCACCTTTTGAACCTCTGCTAACTTTTGGCATTGAGTGACTTGTGGGAATGAGTCCCACAGTCTAACTGCGTGCCACCTGGAGTGCTCTTTTCATGCTGCAAACCAATTATTTCATTTCATGCCACCTTGCTCTTGCATGGTGTGAGGCAGTGGACCATCAAAGGTGGCAGATTGAGGAGGTACCAATCACAAACCTGCCAATTTTTGCCCAACCCTTCAGCCACCATCACATATCATAAAAGAAGGAGTCTCCCATACCTGGTTTATGTTTGCAAAGATAGCAATGACTCTGGCTCAGTTTTTGAGGTGCTCTTCATGAGGAGGTAGATCTGAAGTATGAATTCTGCCAGAATTGTCCCTGACTTGACAGTTTGGGCAATTTTGAATGACATCCTAGCACCAGGGCCCTCGTGGCCTCCATTCAGGCAAGGAGTGCCTCGGGGATAGGGACCATGCTCAGAGAAGTACGATTGGTATTCTTCATCAACACACTGAGCTGTAACCCAACATGCTCTGCATATGCTATAGGGAGCATAAACACCCAGTTCCCACCTATACTGCTAATCAAAGGACTTGTAATGTTGTCCTGGTTTGAGGTAAAGCAGGACCAATTTTGTTCAGTAACTTTGCTTGTTAGCTGGGCCTCTTCTAACTGCTGAAATTAACAGCCTGTTGTGTAGGAAACTGTTCGTTCTCAGAGTGATAAGACCCATGTTTATGGCTGATGCCAAGGAACGGTATGCAGAGAGGCTCTGGCTTATACTTATTGCTATGGCAACCAATGCCAGCCAACTTTGTTACTTGCCCCGTTGGAGGGTCGGAAGCGGAAAAGCGTAGAGGGGTCACACCTGCGGGGAGGAGCAGACAGGACAGGTGACCAACAAGGGTATTCCATCCCATCTGCCTCGTGCTCAGTATATAAGCTGAGGGATCAAAGGGTCAGCCTCTTTTTCTTCAATGGCCGGCGTCCTGGGAGGACTCGGTCTCTGCATCTACCTTTGATCCTGATCCTGATCCTGATCCTGACTCCAGATCCGGAATCCAGTTCCTGTCCATCACTGAGTCCAGTCTGGGACTTCCCCTGAGCCTGCTGGTGACGTGATTGTCATCCTGGGAGCTTGATACGGCTTTGTATATTTCATTTCCTACTAAACACTTAAGTCTCTCTTTTTCTCTCTTTTCTTTCCCCTCTCTTTCCTGTCTCCTGAGCGGAGCAGGAGAGAGAGAGAGCATCTGTCGTTCCATCGGATTGGGCCAATCTGGCCCAAACCACGACAAATGTCTAAGTTGCGATGTGGATCTGGGCATTAACCTTTTTTTACACTTTTTCTTTATGCAAGTGTAAATATCCTGGGCAAAAATCCGTGCCATTCTTGTGTGGACAAGATTTTACTGAGCTGTTCTCTTTTGTAGTGCTACAATATTCAGCCTCACTGATTCATGTGATGTATTCGTGCACATTACTGTATGTCATATGAAGACAGGCATCATGTGAATGCTGCTTTTAAGGGCTACCGATGCTTTTATTAACCCAGACAATCCAGTAGGACACCAAATTTTCTTACGAAATCAGCATCCAGGAGTTCCCATGCAGTTTATTGTAGTAATGAAGGGCCAGATTTTCATAAAGGCACACTTAAAACAGCTGTATGAAGTGGCCAAAGTGTCAGAGGTTGTCTCGACTCAGCTCTTTCCAGTGCTCCATCTCCATCTGAAGAGAAAACCTGCGAGGTACAGGGCACTTCTGGAAACCCAGCTGTTTTCAGTTCCTTGGTAGTTCAGCTCTTTGACAGTTTGCCCATGGTTTTAACTGCTGAGCAGGTTTGGAAAAATGGCAGTTAAGGTGATTTTTTAGTATTTTGAACACTTGGAGTTCTTACTAAAATAATGGGAGCTCAATATCCCTAAAAATCCATTTAAATTCTTAAAAAGGAAATCAAATAACATGTCTTTAAGTATTATGTGTTCTACAAGAACTACATCCTCAAATCTTATAAGGGCAATCTCTGCCTCCAAAGTTTTTTCCTTTCCCTTTGTGGTTCACCACACAGTCGTGTGAACACAAGAAAGGGTGTGAGACCAAGTGAGACTCAGTTCACCGTGATGTGGAAACTGCATCGTTAATGAGTCTGTGTGTTTGTCCCACTTTGAATTCCTCTTTTCAGCATGGGTGAATAGAACAGTACAAGGTTTTCTGGAAAAAGTTGCCCCTGCCCTCCACAGCGATACTAACACTTTCCTGTTTTGAGTGGAAATAGTTATCGTGGGATTACAGCAATGTCTTTCATAGCTGCCTCACACCGTAGCTTGCTGTCATGGTGTATTGACCAGAATTTTCAAGCTTTCCTGAGCTGTTTTCAACTGGAGAGTTCCCAACTTTTTCCAGAAAGTGTTATCATTAGTTCATAAGTGCATGACCTACTACACTTCTTTTATTCTAATAGTTAGTTCAGTTCTTCATGTATGACAGTTTGATCCTTTGCTGTACTGGCAACATCCCAAATTCTCATCAAAAAGTTTGATGAATGCGTTCCTGTGCGTTCCTGTCATTATGCCAAGACGATTCATGAAAATAGTTGAAGAGATCAGTCCAAAAGCTAATCCTTTTGCTAGAGCACAGGAATGTTTTTGCTTCCACCTCTGATGTGGTAATTCCCGTTGTGTATTTGTGACAAAGACACATCTTTCTCTTGACACTAGCCCTGACGCAACCTCCTCGCAAAACTCTTGAAGCTGCAGCTTTCAGTACTTATGGGCCTGGCTGACAAATTCTGCTGTGATTGCCACAGTGTGCTATTTCCATGGCCCCACCAGAGAGAAACCCAAATTGACACAGGCCCCTCAGGACAGATCAGCAGTCAGAATGATGTTGCAGCTAGGCCAGATAAATTTTTTGCCACAGTTTTATGTTTACTGGTCATCTGGTAAAGATGCAGAGTTCTCAGGTGAGAAACCATCTAGCAAGCTCTTTGTCTGTCAGAGAACAACTGTTCATGGGCCTTGAAAAACCCCACAGAACAAGTGTCAGCATCTGTGCATGCCTCTCTTCCTGTGCTTGTCCAGCTCTTCTCTGCTTCTCCTCCTCCTCCCCGCTCTCTCCTTAAGTAACTGGTCTTTCATGTGACTCCTTTTATCCATACTCTACAGGTACACTGTTGAAAGTTAATGTCAAATGGATGGTGCTGCCATTGTCTCTGAAGAAAAGTGTTTTCTATCGGGTATGTGCTATTCAGTCCTGAAGGTTTGTCCCACTCCAAGTAAAACAAGGAGATTCAAATATCTCCAGACTTCTTGTCTCTCAGCCCAAGACAAGATTTTAACCCATTCCTGTATTCAATACACTACACTGAAAGGCAGAAACACAGCAAGGATGCAAATTTAGAAAATACTTCCATGTTCTTTATGCTGTCCAAATCTGTGCTCCATTTCCCCTCCTGCCTTTGGCACTGTGGCTGATGCCGTTGTACTCACTGAAAAATCTGGTAAAGTTTTTGTTCTGTTTTATCATACACCTACTTTATTTTTAAGTACAGAAGTTTTATACTTATTTTCCCTTTTCTCTTTTCTCTTTATATGGGTGAGGAGCCCTTTGCCATTTGGTTTAACACAGCTGAATTTTCTGAATGAAGTGGACTGGGAAGTTTTCACAATAGCCCTACTATTCTCCAGTTCTAAGATGCAGCTTTTCTTCGAGTGGATGGATCCTTTTCGACTTCGAAGACGGATCCTTTTCTCCATATTAGGAGGATCTCTTATTCTTTCTGCTACCCTGTTTTGAGATGGGGTTAGCTGTGAAATCCTTCTCCAAACACCAGTCTGACACAAGTTCCAGATAACTTTGTATACCTTAATTCAAAGATAGTCTAGGTTTCCTCCACGTTCAAATCCTAGAAATAATCAGACCAGTCTGTGTCACTAACTGTTTCCCTAAGCTCACTGAAGTTCTTCCTTCATTATTTATAGTTTTATTTTGTTTTTTCTTCTCCTAAATTTAAGGTGGATTGAATCATGAGCATTCAAGCTAAGGTTACTTCTCTGAATAGTTTGGCTAAGGTTTCCTCAAATACTCACCAAAACCAAATCTAAGATAACATCTCCTTGTGTTGGTTCCACAAGAGTAGCAGTGAAAAAATACCTGTCAGGTACCCCTGCAAGGAACCTCTGGCCTCTGACATTATTGGTAGAATTTGTTCTACAATGTATTTCTGGAAAATTACAGTATCTCAACATAATTCCATGCTCAGAAATGTTTCTGTCTCTACTAGCATTACATATATTTTTATTCATACCAAAATGTGGCTCCAGCCTGCAGCCCAAATTTTTTCCCATTTGAAATGACAGTGACTAGATAGTCACAGTTTTGTTTCTGTTTATCTATGTTATCTCTCTATTAATGTACAGGATTACCCATGGCTTTTGTCATTACATGTGCTTTTGTGGAACAGCAAATACTTCCAGCAACTGTTTTGATCACAACCCCTATTCCAACCATAGTTTGACCCAGGTTGGGGTTATTCCTGCAATGATATGTTTGATGTCCTGCACCAGATGTTCTGGTTTCTTCGTTTCAAGTTATTTCCTGTCCTTTCTGTACAAAATTGAATTTCTACTTCCCATTGATTGTAACTATCACTAACTATCATCTGCCTGGCTATTGTTCTTATCCTTATGCTCTGTCCATCTATTCTCCCCTGTTCTTTCAGCTACTGTAATAGCCTTTATCATGTGTGCTCTGTGGTCTAGGACCAGGCATGGAGACCACATCTCCTCCAGCCCTTGCTCCTTGATTTATAATATAAAGCTTTTCTTTTCTATTGTCACAGATGGTCAATTCCTCTTTCCTGTCCCCCTTTCCTGTACAGTCTCTTTAAGAAAACCATCTTGAAAAACGAGATTTTTTGTCTCTCATAATCCCAAGAGCAGTCCATCCAGACCTAAGCCTGTCTTTGCTGGGATCAAAAAGGGAAGTAGGTAGCAGTGTACTTGAATAAGCGTAACTTGTTATTTAAAACAAACTTCTTTGAAAGGAGTTTCATTGAATTAAGATATGATCTTTTTGTTTGTTTGTAAATGAGCTGTTTAGATCATTTTACAAATCCATTGTGGCTACTCATTCTGCAATTTATGTTTGTTTTTGGAAAAGTCCTTCACTGAATTAGACTGATCTTCAGTAATTTGAGGTATGGACAGCTAAACAAGCTGCCACATGTGCATAGCAGTTACTGTACTGCTGCAAGTTCACACCTGAATTTACCTTACAGTAACAAGCTTATCCGTCTTACCTTAGTGTAATATTGGACATACTTCAATGCACATCCCAGAAAGATATCAAATAGTCTTGGACTCTTGGAATCTATAGGAATACAGCTAGATAAATATTCATGATAATTTTTAAATAGAATTATGTAGTAAGTTGGCTAACTTTGATTGGTGTTTCATTGAGATGTGCCCTGAATATTTTAATATAGGGTTTTAACAGATTATTAAACTGTTTCTGGTAATGGTAACAAGCTCAAATGGTAACAAGCTCATTTGGAAACCTGAGAAAGTTTTAGTGTCAAATCTTTTTGCCCTATCCTTCCTTGGAAACATAAGATCTATGATTCTTACTTGAAACTGCAGGTCTTCTGGCAACTATCGTTGATGAACCTATTACATTTTAACAAACACCCTGTATAGGTGTATAGGAATTACAGTGGCCTTTGGGTGATTTTGGAGATCACATTGCCCAGAATTCAGAACCAGCTTTGCCTAATAATTTGTAGTGATACCAGGAAGTAAATTTTCCAGGCTTTAATTCTTCCTTAAAAAGAAACCAAAAAACTGCAACAACTGCTTAGCAGCAGCCCAGTCCGAAGAAAGCTTGAACGACCAGACTGAATAATCGTCAAACAGAAATTGGTATTTCTGCAATGGCCAGGTTTTAAAGTCCTTCAGTAGCAAGCCTCAGTTCTGGCAACAGAGATGTCTTACATTATAATAGCAAAGTACATAACGGTAGCACAACTGGCTTGACTAGTCACAGTCTATTTATTTTTATGACAGTGAATGCAGAGTATTCATAATATTTTTCATGAGTAATGCTACATGTCATTCACAAGGAACTTAATTGTGCTGTGTGGCCGTTGCACAAGCTCCGTACATTTTGAGTGATGGGCCTGTCACAATGTTTACAAACCCCTGGGTTGACTTTATCAGTTCTACACAGGAAGGGAGAAGTGAGAAGGAAGGTGACATCTCTGAAACCATGCATCTGTTCAGTGGGTAGTTTTCATTGCCGCTTTACCTGGCCCAGAGAGCTCAACGCAGCCAGAAAGACAGCATAACCAGCCCCCTCAGGGTGGCCCAGAGCCAGCAGAGAGGTTCTTTGTCACCCCCCTCCACCCACAATTTTCTTACCTAGCAAAAGGTGGGGTGGACAGAAGTGATAAGCGATCAGGGGCTGCTGCCTTTCAGCTCCAGCGGCAACCAGCTGGAGCCAAACGTGGCCATGCAAGGCCCAAAGTGGGGCTAAAGCTGTGCTGCAAGGCTGCCCGGCTTCAGGAAGAGCCACTGGTAAGAAATAACCCTGCTGGGCAGCCCCTTGACCACGCGATCACAGGGCTGTTGCAGCTGGAGCTGCGTGTGCTGAGTGACTTGAGGCTTCACAGCATCAGAGCTTTCAGTATGTGAAAAGCTTTTTCCTCTGGCTGTTTCTGATCCAAAGCTTGCAAATTCATGTGGGTTTTTTGCCACCAATCTAGCTAGGAGTCTTCACTGTATGGAGGCCAAACAGACTCTCAAGTATTTGCAGTATTTGTATAAACCTGAGTATTACAGGTAAGTGGCTAGAAGTGAGATCAGTCCGTCCCATGTCAGGTACCTGTTTCTACTGTGTTCAGTTAGCCAAGTACTGAGTTAAAAAAACCCCAAACCTCTTACGTAGTCCAGATTGTATGAGCACAAGTAGCCCAGCAGACACAGGACACTGCCAGAATGACCCAAAATTCAATTTTGAATTTACTGCTTAAAATGCCAAGAAAGCCTCAGAGGAGAAAGAGGGAAATCTTTCTTCAGTCTGTGTATATATTGTAAGTGAAGAGCTGATCTGGGGATTTTAAGTCATTTTCTTGAAGTGGGATTCTGTCTAAAAATAATACAAAAAGGAGACAATGAAACCAAAAAGCAGTATATGCAAAACTGGTAAAAGGAAATGCTTTCTCACAGCGTGTGTAATTAGACTACGGGATTTATGGCTGCAGGAAGCTGTTGCAGTGAGAATTTAGCACTATTCAAAGAAGGGATTAGTATATGTATGTGGCCAGTCATAATTTCTGCAGACAGAACTAAGAAGTGAATGGGTCAGAAAACCCAGAGGACGGCTGCCTTCTGCAGCATTTCTGGAGCTCTCCTCAGAAAACTTTGATGCCGACTAGCATCAAAAACAGACTAGGAGTAGCGGGACCTGTATGGACCAGTCTGGCTCTGTACAGCGGACTTTACAGGGAAAACACAAATGCAGAGTCTGGTACTTGTGGAGAAGAAGGTGGGATCGAGTCCAGCTGAGTTTGTGATTAATGAAGTGCAACAAAGAGAGCAAGAAATAGTATCCATACTAAATTGTAAGTTTGATCTAGAAATTATTTTTGTTCCTTCAACACCTTGTAGTGACAAAGGGGTTGTATTTAGAGGGAAAAGCACAGAGCGGAGACAAGAGGCGGCTCCATCTGCACCAGCAGCTTCCGTAGCCATGGGACACACCAGCAGCGAGCAAAGGTAGCGAGAGGCCTGGAAGCAGTCACACACTGCTCGACTGCTAGATACTGCAGAACTTCATAGGTTTGGGCACAGATTTAGGTCCCATCTGCTTTTCCTTCCCATTCTGCACTCTTCCCTGCTCCTGTTCCTCACATGTAGTTTAAAACTGTTTCTGGTGAAATTGCTTTCTTTGGACCTGATCTTGCAAACTTTTGCTGGTGGACATAGTGCTCTCCTGAGTTAAACATTTGCTCTAGTGGGCTGCAGAGTTGGGGGTTGGATCCTGGACTCGGCTGTGCACGGTCAGCTTCAGAGGTGCCCCACAAGGGTGCAGCAGCCCACCTACATGCTGCTAATTATAGGACCTTAAAAGCCTGACAGCCCTCAGTTTACTGGGAGGGGGCTAGAGGGGTTTTGTTCTTCCTTCTCCCCAGTTAGTTTCTCCCTCCTGCTTCCCATGTGCTTCACATTTTTCCCCCACAGCACTATGGCTTTTCTCCAGCACCTCCATCCTACGTGCCAGATGCAACGAGCCAGAAGGCAGCATCAGTGCTGGTGGGAGCCACATGTACCTCTCCCCAGCTGCAGCCCCCACCCCAGGCTGCCCCACATCTCCCTCCTTGTCTGCCTGCTGCTTAGGTAGAGATTGTGCACACCTCTGGGCCTGGCCCTGGCCCTGGCCCTGTCTCCTTTTCTCCCAAAGGGATCCGTCAGCTGTTCTACAAAGAGGAATACTTGTTAGGGAAGAGCTTTCTTGCTGTGGGTAAGGGTGGACGATACCTGGCCCTGCACTAGTTCATGTGAGCGAGAGAAAAGTAGGAACAGTGAGCTGTACAGTATTGGGAGCCACCTGACATAAGCTGTGGTTTCAACAGACTGCTATAAAGTCAAAAGACTAGTTTAAGTGGAAAAAAAAGTCAATGCAACAGAACATGAGGTTTTTATATTTTCTCATCCTAAGTAATTCTGTCACAGCTACAGGACTTTCAGGAAACCATGACTTTTTCTTTTTTGTCTTTCTTTTCTTTTCTTTTCTTTTCTTTTCTTTTCTTTTCTTTTCTTTTCTTTTCTCTTCTCTTCTCTTCTTTTCTCTTCTTTTTTTTTTTTTTTTTTTTTTTTGTTTGTGTATT
>VFFE01007114.1:435680-514217 GCA_008921705.1 Burhinus oedicnemus | reverse complement strand
TTTCCTTTCCTTTCCTTTCCTTTCCTTTCCTTTCCTTTCCTTTCCTTTCCTTTCCTTTCCTCTTCTCTTCTTTTCTCTTCTCTTCTTTTCTCTTCTCTTCTCTTCTCTTCTTTCCTCTTCTTTTCTCTTCTTTTCTTTTCTCTTCTCTTCTCTTCTTTTCTCTTTTTTTTTTTTTTTTTTTTTAATCTTGCTTGAGTATTGCAGCCAATAGCTTTCAATTAACTTCTTTTACTGCTCCCATCAGTTGCTGGCACCTAAACAGAAGGATATTTAATTTTGCTGAAATGTGAATGGCAATTTGGTAGGGATAAAAAGTCAAAGTGAAGCAAAGGCTTTTCAGCCTCTGGCACATCAGCAATACTTTATTGACTCAAGGGGTCTCTGCATTCAGCTGTCAAAATGGTACAATGACTATTATGATATTTCTTAGACAAACAAACATTGAGGGGAATTTGCAGGGCTTTGGAACGTGCAGTGAACAGGTAGGCTGACATGCCCACTGGATATATGCAGGCTGCTTACAAGCCTTGCTGTGCACCAGAGGGTTTGTGAGTTTTTTTAAATGAAAGGAGTGCCTTGAAATTGTCTTCTACAGGTGGTATTAAAGGACTTGATCACCAGTTCACTGCAGTCACTAGGGAGACTCCTACTGATTTCAGCATGTTCTGAATCAGCTCTGCTCCCATTATCAAAAGCCTATTTTAAATGATGTCACCCCTTACAATGAAATGCTAGTGGATTACATGGGGTGAGCTCAATTCAGCCTATGACTACCTTCAGATACATGGCATCTTTCCTACTATGTCCTGAAACAAAAATCTCCACATGTACAGGCACGCTTTTTGGACCTGATCTATCCCTATGAAAATAATAGTTTCAAAAAAATCTTCATGAGCTTTCATTGAGAGAGATTCTCATGTTAAGGGAATGTACACTTGCAACAGCCAAGAAAAGTTAGAACGGGGGGGAAGTCAGAGAATGGAGCAGAAGAAAGCAAAGAAATAAAAGGATGCTTATGAAAACTGAACAGAAAAGAAATACTACTCAGTTTCAAATATCTCCTTTTTTAATCTATAGTAAAGTTTTAAAATAAGATAGTAGTGCAGTGTTCAAATAGAAAAATAATTTACATGGCACGAAATTATTTTATTTCCAAGAAAATATACATATCATTACATTAAACACTATTTTTCTGCGTTTTTCCCAATTGTTAGGAAAGGCAAGAGAGTAACTGATACTCGGGTCAACTGAAACCAGGTATGGGAGGCTGATAGGCAATGAGAAGGTGTTTAGATTAACTTTGCAACTACACTACTAACTAAAAGACTGCCCTTAAAAAAATAAACATTTTCTGAAGGAGAAATACCTTGCCTTTTTTCTGAAAAGTCTTTTAATAATCATATCTTCACCTGAGAGAAATATGATTAAATAGTGAATTATGAAGTGAATCACTATCGTTAAGAACTCTTTTTTTGCAAGGCTGCAAAACTCAATAGCATTCCTGCATGTACACTTCAGAAAGAACCCATTTTAAGTAACCTAATTTGTACTATATCGCTCTTCTGGTTTTCTTTCATGTAGTAGAAAAATTATTAAAAATAATAGCAGTGGTCAAAATCATTCTTTGTATTATTCCCTTGATTTCTGTGGAATTTTACCAAGAATTGAGTTCTTCTTGTAAAACCCCAAAACTTGATTATGAGAGATCATAATTAAATTAATAATAATCGTATAATAATACATATAGAAAACCTCTGATACTGTTACAAAAAAAGCCCCCTCTTTGAATGTAAAGAGACTTTAAAATTGGGTGTAAACGAAGCTGTACTATAAATGAGAATCAAACTTACAGTTTATCATACCTCATGTCCCACTTGAGCTTTCCAAGTAACTTAGTGAATTGCCTGGAAACTTTGGCTCAGATGTACAAATAACAGGAAGAATCATCAGAATAAGAAGAATAACAGAGAGAATATTAAGCCAGACACTTGAGAAGAACTGAAGTTTTATTTTTAGCTTTTTAGCTGTAAAGTTTTATTTCACGAGCCACTTTCTTTGAATGGGCTTGGCACACCTTTTGCAAGTGATGGCTGCCCGCTCAGCCCCCCACCTTTTGAGAGCAACGAATGAGGTAGGTAGTCAGGATCTATTTTTAGTAGCCATGCACTCAGAGACAAGAACCTGTTGGGGTTTTTTACCTTTGGCAGATTCAAAACCTTTTCTTTTATCCCAAAATATGGGAAGTCAGATTAAATTTGCAACATTTATTGTGCTGTATTTTATTTCCGAAAGGTGCATGTTCTCTAAGGTAATAGAGATTGTATGTAAAAATATGAAATGAAGGTTTTGAAAATTCTTCAGAAATATTCACTGCACACGGTATAAATAGGCCTGTGATCTGTGTTGCGCCTTTCTAAAATCCCAAGGGGTTTTTTGTTGTTGTTGAAACAGTTCTTGTTTTCCCCCAGGAAACCATGAACATCTCCCCTTGCTTTAGGGAAGTCTCTTCAACATCTTCCCCTTCCATTGCTCCCAGTGTTTCACATCACAGTGGCCACAGTCTCAGTGTGGAGGGCTGGGTGTCACAGTCTACTTCAGAAGTACTAAAACCATTTCTGCATGGGACCCCTCACTCCAGACTTGTACAGACTTTTTCCTAAGCGTAGCAATTCAGCAATCCTTCCACTGTCTAAATGTACTGACATGGAGGAATCAGCAAGATACTGAAACGTAGACGTGGTGCGTGGTAGTACCGGGCACTCCTGCTTGCCTGGGAGAAATGCTGGCTCTTCTCCAGGAGCTGGAGAATTTGCACTTAGCCTCCAGGAAAAGACCTGCTTGCAACCATTCTCACGTTTAATACGAAGGAGCGTTTCCATGTGTTACAGTCAGACATAATGCACTACAGCTCCAAGCATCTCAGTGCTTTCTTCATTTTAAGCACTCACCACTTAGATCAGCAAGGAGACCTAACCTTAACCATAGTCATGGTAAAAGCTGCACCGCACAAGCCGCTTCCAGTTGGTGCCTGCAGTGACAGCTTACAGTGTGATGTGCAGGTCAGTTTGGGCTACCTGTGTACGTGGCCATCAAGTTTTGCCGCTGTTTGCAACAAGTGGAAATCTCAGCTGCTGCAGCAGCACTACTAATTTTTCAGCCAAGCTTTCAGAGAGTTCAGTGCTCTTTGGAATTTGGCCCCTCCTCCACAATTTGGCTGTAAATTAATTTTTCTATCCAAATGACTAGCCAAGCAGGGCATTGTTCAGGTCTTGAACTTGGTCCCTGGCAGAGCTCCCTAGGCTGTGAGAAGGAGCACTGCACATGGCTCCTCTCAAGCTTCCTCCGAACTTCAGAGTGTTTCCAGATGCATGGAGGGCTGCCACGGTGCAGCAAGGAGAGATTGCCTGTGGGAGGGGGACTCTGGAGTCCCCCCCGCCACCCCAAAAGACGCGGCTGGCTTTGGCCTTGACTATTCCAGCTTTTCAAGAAGGGCAGCCTTACATGAGACTTAATTATGGGGGTTTGATTTGTTTGATTTATGATCTGTTCTGTGGCAAATCAAATAGACCTGTCCTCCAAAGCTGGGCTAGCAGCTCTCTAAAACTTTCTAATGGACTGGCATGGCAATCGTGTGATTTACTGCATGTGTTGCTGCCATCTCTGCCTGCTGTGATAAACTTGAGGACTGTGCAATTCAAACATGAAGGCTTAGGAAAAGTTAGGTGACCTGTGTTGAATGGGTAGATGCAGTGGGCAAATCCCAGTCTGCCTCCAGATATTCCCTGTTGTACTTTGATGCATCCAGAATCCCAGGCTTCACATTTGGATCTTCTTGGGCATCCTCAGGATCCACCCTGAGTGTATGAGCACCTAGCTTTCTAAAATATAACGAGTCTAATTGGATAACATTTACAGAATAGTGGGCTTTAGCAGGGTTCTTGCTCAATTTTTCTGGGAGCCAGCTAAATCACATTTAATTCATGAGTTCTAGCTTCTCTATAAAGTAAATTTCCTGTTCTTTATTTTTTTACCATAACAAAATGGGATAGAGCTTCAATTGCTAGAAATCATTTCAGCTCTGCTCACTTTAGTGGAGCTTGACTGGCTTTCCCTGGCTGAAAACCTGGCTTGTCGGTCTCTGACTTGTACGTATTTTGCTGAATTTCCTCTTTCCTTTCCACTTCTACACTTTTTCCTTCTAGACACTTTTTCCAGCACTGTGTCCTTCTCTCTTTAAGTTTTTTAAAACAACCTTCAGCATTTCTTGTTTTACCTTCCAGTCTCTCCCCACAGCTCTCTTAATTTTTTCCCTCCCTCCCATTGCTTGTGGAGGGACCCCAAAGTCTCTGTGGTGCATAGAAAAATATTAAGAGAGACTTTGGTGTGAAAGGGGCTGTATGAATAACATCGTATGTGCAAGTGACATCATTACACAGGAAAACTTGGGTTTATACTTACATCCAGAATCTTACAAAATCTTCAGTTTATGCCACCATTTTCTGGTGCTCTTGTTTCTTTTCTTCTTCACTCCCCCCCCATTTTTAATAGTAAGGGCTTTTTTTCCCTTGTTATTCAGTACACAAGAGTTAGTTGATTATGGTGTCCACAGGAGTGTATTTTCCCTGAATTTAATGCAGCCAAAGAGAAATATGTTAGATAGACAATGACAGGAGATAGTTTTGTTCCTTATATCCACGATATTCAGAAAATGGCCAGAAGGGGAAACGGAAATATCAGATGAAACATCATTCAGGGCTAGTGGACATACTGATCAGTGGGACTTGCCTTCCCAATACGTGACTGTTAAAACACCTGTATGAACCAGCCACCCAGCATTATACTCTTCAATCCTTTGAATATACTTCTGCAATACCCCCCATACACTGTGGTTTCACTTCTTGAAGTCCCCCTTGATTCAGATTCATTAGTATGACATGGATAAACTGAAGGAAGCACAAGGCAAATACAAGGGTAAGACAGACAGACTTTCTCTTCTTGTCTGCAAAGGCAAAGCCTTAATCTGCATCTGAAAAAATACCTAAGTATGCATGCAATTTTACTTGCTTGAGAAATCCCATTAAAATCAGTAAAATTAGTTGCACAAGTGAAACACACCATGCTGCTTGGCAGCAACAGACAGTGCTGCTGGGGCACCTGGCCTTTTAATATGAAAATGGAAGAATAAAATCAGCAGGAAGGTGATTGCTGAGAATTTTGATCTGTTAAAAAACCCTAATAGTTCACCTAATAATACCAGGGGAGACACTGTTTGTTTTCTCCCTAAAACTTTTACACAGTTGAAAGAAACAAGATGCTAAAGTCTACCAAATATTGCTTTAATCTGTGTATTTCCTTGCAATGCCTGTGTCTTGCCCCATTCTTAGTTTGTTAAAAACTATGGAGCTTGGACTGGCTTTTCTTCAGTGATGTTTTTGCCCTGATGGAATACCACCAACAAAACAAAACCATTATTTTCTTCCCCCTCCCCCCCAATACTGTTAATTCCATGCATGATCCTTGTTAGTCAGTTGTTTCCTAGTCAGGAAAGTCAGGGCTCAAGAGAGCTGCCCTGGTGTCATGGCTTGTTCCGAGGATTGGTTTTCCCCATGCTTTAGCTTCTCATCTTGAAATGACATTACACTCATCACTTCTCAGCGTCACATGCCCAATGTCTCTGAGTGCCCTTATAAACCTTTTTAAAAAGCAATTAGCTATGCAAGGCAGCCTTTTTCCTTTTTTTTTTTTTTCCCCTTTGGCCTTCCTCAGAAGCTTCAAGGGAGAAGGAAAGAGTGATGGCAGAGCGTTTTATTTCCTGTATTCCTGCTGCTGTTCCTTCTTGTCAGATCCAGGGCTCTGCTGATCACCATATCTGGAGTTAAGATATGATTTTCCCCCAATCAGGTTGGCAGAAGTTTCTGGCTGCTGTTTTGCTCTCACTTTTGATTTTCTTGCTTTGTTGGTTTTGGGGACTCTCCCCTCTTTCTACATGACGGAGCTGGGTTTGTCTGCTGGTGCCAGTTGAACTTCTCTCAACTGTCTTCTTCATTGAGACTGCAGAGGTCTTGAGCAGCAGTGATTTTTCATCTCTCTTGTTTTCCATCTGCAGCACATAGTTTAATCCACTGTGTACTTAAAGTGCTGTAGTCTCACTTTCGTCTTTAAGCTTAATATACAGGTGTCGGGGTCAAACTTAATGGGCTGTGCTACACAGGAGGTCAGAGCAGATGATCTAGTTGTCCCTCCTGGCCTCCAACTTTATGAAGCCTGCCTAACTGATATTATATAATAAATCAGGAGAAACAAATGAAATGAGAGACCACAGTCTCTCCGACACACACACCTGCTGACCGTAAAAACTGAAGAGAGAGGAGTTGAGTGATGAAGGGATACAGCAGCTTTTACTTACGGGTTGCCAGTTCAAATCCAGCCGTGGATGACTGAAAGTTTTTACTGACTGGAGGATTTGTAGCGGCCTTTGTGAAATGAGTTTGGTGGCCTCTGTCCATTTCCCAGTAAGCGTAAAAAACTCAACACCCTTTTAATAGCTCCCATAAACTGGCATTTTAGAGGTTTTATTCATATCGGTGTAGGGGTACATTGGCTGAGTAGTGATTTTCCTTATGCTGTTGACTGGTTTGTGGGACAAACAAGAGCATCTGGTCTTCAGAAGTGTCAGCTTCCCAGAAGCCCGAAATGCCACACTGCCATGCGGAGAACATAATAAACACAGATACTCCAAAGCACCTTGTCATGTTAAGTTCAAGTTCTAAATTTCTTTTGTTTTAAATATATAAAACTTTTACCATGTAAAACAGCTTTACAGCCATTTTCTCCTGAAAAGAAATTAAAAAAAAAGAAACAAATGCACAAAAATTGTTTTCATTTTCATACTAACTTAAAAATCTACAAGTCTCATAGTCAATTTCCCAGCAGGAAAAAAGTATAGCTGTGCTCATGCTTCTGTCCTGGAGCAATCAGCTAGTCCATGCAACTTATTTAAGAGTCTGAAGTAACAGTATAAAAACAGACAGTTCCGCAGTGTCCAGTCGACGTTCATGGGACATATGTAGTCACCAAGACAATTCATTCATTCCATGCCTTGTCTCTGGCATTTTCCTGGGGCCTAAGAGCCCCTGACTTTTCACATACCCAGCAAGACATCACAGGGTCCATGGGAATGCTGGCAGGCCTCCAGTCTGTTCCCTGGATATTTCCAAGCATCCCTAAGTACAAAGGCTGACAGGACAAACTGTTCTGGAGGTGATGACCTGTTTTGATTGTCCTCTTTCCTAAGGACTCTTTGGAAGAACTGGGAACACCAAGCACGTCTCTAGAAGCAATCAGACATACTGTGCACCTGTCTTGTTGGTACACCTGGTAACATGGGTGAAGGAGTTTCTGAAGGGGCCTTCACCTGCAGTTAAAAGAAGCTCTGAGGCCAAAGTGCTTAGCCAGTCAGGCTGGACCACACATCTAGTGAACACATCATTTTTAAGGGTACAAATATGCTGGGATTAAATTTTTAGCCACTGCTACCCTCATTTCTTAATTCAAGAGCTCATCCTCCAGTATTCTGCCTGAGCTGAAATCTCCAAGAGGGATTTCTGGATGGTGGTGTTTTCTCAGAGCAGCTTCAAATAGATTTTAATAAAGTAATCATACCCTATTCATGATAACAGATTACAACAGTTTAGTATTCCAAATTTGGAAAAAGCCACTTCTAATTTGCTGAAGCTTGTGTAACCTTGGGTAGGAAGAATGGTCTAAACAGATCTATATGGTTCATGAACATAAGTAGCTCCATGAAATATCTGCCCTTAAGATTCTGCATTACACTCACTTGCTGTGGCTAATAATAGGTATATGTTATTTTAGTTATTCAGAGTACAGTACAGAAACTAATTCACAAAGAAGCAACTCGGTGATCCCCTAGGTATTTTCTGTATCTGTTCAGAATAGAATAGGCCGTTACATGAATTAATTGTTCTTGTGAATCACACAGATAGCACAAAAACTGAATGCAACAACACTGCAAACTATGGCCAAGTGCATCCTCAGCAGACATTTAATTCTTCAGGCATGTAGTCTGATTAGTGCTCTAAGTGGACTCATCCATACATTGCGCAGCTCTAAGAAACGCCCTCTGCCGCAAAAAGACTTTGGGGGGCACTTGAGTAAAAGCAGATAACTGGGTTCTGGAGCAACCTCTCTTTCCCCCACCCCCAATGGCTCCGTCTTTGAACTTGGGTCATTTCGCAGGCCTGCGAGCGCAGGCGGCACGTGCGGGGCTTGCACAATGGGTAGTTCAGCCCTGGCACGCTGCAGCTGTGCATATTTGGTCCACAGGTGCTCAGTTTTATGTTGGCTCGCCAGCCAGCTGCAGCCAAATCTGTCTATTGTCTCGGAGAGCGGGGCTGGCAGGGGTGAGGAGAGAAGCGTATCGCTGGCAGTTGTTGCCCCGAGAAGGGGAGAGAGTAATTCTGCCGTTAATCCTTCCCAACCGGCTCGCCCCTCGAAGGAGCCCAACCCCTGACCGTGCAGCGGTGCCGGAATGAGAGAGCCTTTGCCACCCACGGGGCTTCTGCGCCCGTCTCGGGTGGTAGGTGATGACTTTATGGGCACAGGTGCCGCTGTGGTGCCGAGCGTTTCCCCACAGAACACCTGCTGCAGGACCCCCACGGCTCAGCGATACATATGCAAACATGAATCTCATTGACCAAGAGTTGAACTCTCGTAAAAATCACTTTACGGCCTTCTCTGTGACCATCGCAATGAATCCAAATTTCTTCTGGCTTTTTTTCGCTCAGGCAAATAGGTCCCAAACAGCAAAACAAACTCTTTTCTCTCCTTCTGAAACCCAGCTCTGAGCTCACACAGCATGAAAAACCACACTAAGGAAAATCACGAAGTGGGTGACTGCCTGTCTTCCCTGTGGGTTTAACAGGCCCGTGTTTGAGAAGAGCACTGAAGACATACACAGGAAAGAGCTCATAAAGTCTAAACGTAAACTTGAGACAGGGAAAACCAGCTTAAAAATTTTTATTCCTAGTACGCCTGAATTTCCACTTTCATCCCTAATACTTACCACAAGCCTCATTTAAGCTAGGGAAGATATCTTAGATAGATTTTCTTTTTTTTTTTTTTTAAGAGAACAAATCATAAGAAAAAAAATTTTGTAAACTAGTTTCTCAAAACAACTTGACTGATTTGCAAACCCTATTCACCTATTACTTCACCCCTCTAATTAAAACCAAATGAACTTTGCCAGTCTTTCTTCCTGTAAGAATTAAAGTCTTAATGGAACCAGGAGAAACGTTAAATACTATTACCAGTAAGATGGCTTTGTTGTTATAAATGTCTTTCGCCATCAAAATATGTTTTATAAAGACACCAAAGTTCCCACAGTTTTTTGATGGGTGTTTTTGCCTCCACGCAATACCATTTATCTCTGAGTTATATTTCTTTCTTGCAGTACAGAGTCTGCTGTGGAAAGCACACCATTCTTGCTGCATCCATGAACAAACAGGCAGGCACACACTTGTAAAGCCACTATGACAAGTTAATGCACAAACAGCCCTCAGGCTTGCACCTCCCATTTCCAAAACGAGCAGTGCTTGCTTATTTTTATTGTTCATGTGCAGATGATTCCTTAGCATTCAGAGCCCTTTATTGCTACTTACACTTTTCTCTCAGTTCTATCCGGACTTAGAAATTGCACTTTGTAAGACAGTGTGTTCCACTCCTCTGTCGGAGTAGACGTGTTTCATTTGTTATGTTCATTTTATGAGAGGAGAGTTTGTGAGTATTTTCAGCGAGAACTGACTGCTGTGAAAAGTTAACAGCCTGAAAACTGAATTCATCTCCATATTTACAGAACTGGTCAAACAGATGCAGTATCAGCAAAGACAAGTATCTGTACAAGCATCTGACTCAGGAGGTTTCTTATGGGTGACGATTTCACAGGGACTGTTCACAAAGACATTTATTTTATGAACTCACCCTCTTCTCAAGCACCCTAGCACTCCTGTGTATACACAGGATACATCCTCCAAGGACCCTTTCTTACATGCTTTATAGCTTAAAAATTCGTATCTTAAGGTTTTTTACAGCAGGGTGGGAGCTTAGTGTTTTATATGGGCAGTGCCATTGCCTTGCTGCTCATAAAGCACGGTGAAGAGAAAAAAAGTGGGTGGAGGCACAGGCACTGTGGAGGGAATTGCACCTCCATAAGCTTCTCTGCTGAAATATCCCCCCATTCTGTGCTGGGGAAGGATGTGGCTATGTGCGCCCATACCGTAGCCCTCAGGCTGGGGTTGCAGTTGGAGCAGAGGAGGGAATTCACTGCATACCCAAATTCACTGCATACCCAAATTCACTGCATACCCATCCCTGCCTCCGCAGAGTCAGAGCACTGCAGGGCTGGGCAGTGACGAGGCGGGAGCGGGTGGAGAATTTTTCAGCAAAAGATGCTTTGCTTGACAAAACAGTGACTTACCACAAATGTGATCTTTTGCTGGAATTTATCATTGGCAGTGACTTTAGTAGGGAAGATGCTGCCAAGTCCAGGAAAGGTTTTCTGCTCTAGAGAGCAAGATCTGCCCCAGCAGATACGGCACGGGCATCTCTGGGTTACTCCCTGCCCCGGCATGAGCCTTGTGGCAGGGGAGGGAGGAAGAGAAGACAGGTCTCCTAACAGGAGAAGCTGTAATGGCAGGTTGTCACTGGTGATTGTGATGGCTACAAGCATTGCCCTGCTGGATCTCAGACCAAGGGCCTTCCGGAATCACGGTGTTACCGGCAGCAGGCTCGGCAGCTGGGTGGTGGCCACGGGCAGTGGGTGGAAGGAAAGGCCCTCGCTCAGCACAGCAGAGGAGCTGGGTGCAGAGACCATCAGCGATGCACAACACCGCTGTGTTGTCCCTCTGGGACAGGGCCTCCCCGGATATCACCTCTGTTTGGTTCCCATTTCTCTCAGAGACAGGCAGAAACTGGTGCATCATCTCCCTGAGATGTGGGAGACTCACATGCAAGTTCTTGCTTTAAGAAAGATGTGATTTCATTTACAAAGATGGGAACTTTTAGCATCTTGGTTACTATCATTGAAAAAAAATTATTAAGAGGTTTTAACAATAAAGATAATTTATAAGTGAGCATAACTGATTCAACAGGGGAGTTTTGCAAGACGAGAGGATGCATTTTGTCAGCTCTGGAAAGTCCAGCTCTTCAGAGTTCAGCTGTATTAATTTCTTCACATCCTTTAATTTATAATTCCCAGGAACTGTAAAGGAGGCTCAATACCAATGCAAAAGTCAGGCTATCACTTTGGATTCATGTAATCTGTATATAAGGTACTGTATGTGTATAGTAACATAAATGTGTATAGTAACATAAGTGTGTATAATGCTTTAAACAGCACAGTGTGTCAGTGAAGAGCATACAGTTATGTCTAAGGTGTCATCTAGAGATGTGATTGCAGCATCAGAGCTAACTTCAAGCTAAATTTGAGACCTTGTCCAAGACCCAGTGCTTCCTACCTTTGCAGTTAGTACTCCCTGAACTCCATGCTGCTGCCACTCCACTTGCAGCAGTGCGTGGGACAGCTTTAGGTCAGCTTGGATGTGTCTGCACCTGTGGTTGTATCTCTGATTGCAATGGGAGCATACCAACAGGGCCATTCCTGCTCTGAGGATCTCAAAGCCCATTACAGAGGTGTGGAATATTACCAAGGCTCAAACTGCAAGGTCAGAAAAGAGAGAAAATTCATTTCAGTATCTCGTGACAGTCTCTTCCCTGTAGTGCTGCCAAGTGGGATCCTGGACAAATGTATCTCACCTTCCTCATCTGCACAGTAACAGTGAAAGCACCTTCCCTCAGAGCAACCACAATCTTTAATTTTTAGGGCATAAAAAACCAATCCCAGAACTATCTGGATATAAGTAATTGTTCTGATGGGTTAATTACTTGTGCCACAGGGTGACCCACGAATATGGTATCTCAGGGAGGAGGAGAATTTGGCTGGAACAAAGATTGCCAGTGCTCTCTCTCCCGAGCAGATCCCAACCCAGGGAGGCTTACAGAAACCTTGCTCTGGTGTTTCGGCCTCTCCTTAGCTCTGGTTTGGATTCATTTCACCAAAACACTTCTGAATTATGTAATACCTTCCGCAGCTCAATGTTGTTTCTGTGCTATCTTCTTGATTAGTACGCTGGGTTGCCAGTTTGCCATATGGCAGCTAATTGTAATGATCAGGGACCACTTAGAATTGCCTCTTGTCGATCTAGGTGCCGGATCCAGAGTCCAGCAGCTCCCCTGGGTAACCAGTTTGCGTGGTTTTGCACCCTGAATATAGCATAACGCAACACAGTGAAGAAGCACAAGGGAAGCTATATCATCCTACATCATCCCGAGGTTTTCACTAGCTGTAATTACGAGGAAATGATGTCAGCGTGCGTATTAGTTGCCTAGCTTATTTTGGTACCTTTTTTTAAAAAAAGAAAAAAACCTGCTAAAATACCTTTAAGAATTTGGCCTTGGGAAAAGGCCAATGTGAAGTCAGTTGGCAGAGTCAGGAGCTGTACCCAGGCCTCAGGAGTCCCAGGGTAATGGCTTTGCCATGAGACTGCTCTTCTACACAAGGTCTGTTTGCACCATACAGCCTCTGTGTTCAACAGATAATAAATCCAACCACAAATAGAGTTTTCAAGAAATTAAAACTGTTCATAAATCCACTTAAATTTAGGAATCTGTCCCAGCAAAAGTAATGAGGGAAGGATTTTGAAAATATCAAGAAAAGCAGTTCAACAGTTTTAAAAATGGAAATGTGTTGCTTATGGAAAGCTGAAATGTTTTTCATCAATCCTGCAATGAAACTTTCTTTTACTCCAAGATGACCTTTAAAAAAAAATTAAGCTATACTTCATTAAAAACAAGGGAAGGAGGGCTTTAAAGGGATAAACATCCCAAAGCAAAATCACGGAATGGAAGAATCATAGAATGATTTAGGTTGGAAAGGACCTTAAAGACCATCTAGTTCCAACCCGCCTGACATGGGCAAGGACACCTCCCACTAGACCAGGTTGCTCAAAGCCCCATCCAGCCTGGTCTTGAAACACTTCCAGGGATGGGGCCTCCACAACTTCCCTGGGCAACCTGTTCCAGTGCCTCACCACCCTCAGAGTGAAAAATTTCTTCCTAATATCTATTCTAAATCTACCCTCTTCCAGCTTGAAGCCAGTACCCCTCGTCCCACCACTACACGACCTTGTCAAAAGTCCCTCTCCAGCTCTCTTGTAGGCCCCCTTTAGGTACTGGAAGGCTGCTATAAGGTCTCCCTGGAGCCTTTCTTCTCCAGGCTGATCAACCTCAACTCTCAGCCTGTCCTCATAGGAGAGGTGTTCTAATCCTCTTATCATCTTCATGGCCTTCCTCTGGACCCGCTCCAGCAGGTCCATGTCCTTCTTCTGTTGGGGGCTCCAGAGCTGGACACAGTATTCCCGGTGGGGTCTCACGAGAGATGAGTAGAGGGGCAGAATCACTTCCCTCAAAAATTAATACATTTCAGGTAAACCTGAAAGAAAATTTTTAAGTTCCTCCATTTTGTTATAAAATTCAGAAAATCTCAATACATTGCAGATTGCTCTCTCCACCTCGGGTTGCTCCCTATGATATATCTATGGATTTTGCTGGGATATTTTTCAAGACCCTTCGCCCCTCCCTTGCACCGCTTCCCTCACAAATCCAGTCCCTTTGCTCACCACCCTACCAGCTCTCCTGTGCTGTCATTCAGTTTGTTGGGTTACGTATTTAAAAGCAAAGCAAGCTGCCAGTTTGCTGCAGCTCTGAGCTGGAGCTCTTTGAAGAGTCCCACAGACAGAGGCTGACTGGATCAACTCCCCGTGGATGCTGCAAGTCAGCAGACTTAGCCGTTTAGCTGCCGGGAGGTTCAAGTGAGGCTGCCCATGGGGAAAAAAAAAAAAAATAAGAAGAAAGAAGGTCAGATCAGAACTGGAGCTGGGTAAAGTCAGACTGGAAACACTTCAGACAATTCCTGGAAAGTAAACAAAGAAAAAAAGAAGGAAAGAGAAAAAAGATATAAGGAGAGTCTTTCTGTTGGAAGTTACACATGGGGCACTCGGCCATAGTCCTGATGGACGTGTGCAGATCATTCTGTAGGCTGATTACCTGGCATAAAAAGTATAGAACCTTTCAGGTGTTTCCCACCAACAAACAGACGCTGGGGGCCAGCAATGCTTAACTGTTGGATAAACTATATGCTTCTGGGGGCAGGGGAGTGTCAGGGTGCAAAGGTGCTGCAAAGTTTTAGCTGTACCAGGGAGGCCTGCGATCTTTGAGAGATGCTCTCTCCACAGGCATGGAAAATGACTGCTGTCTGTGCAGTGAGGACATGAAGCAGCAGAGGAGCAGCCCAAGCAGCCCAACTAATGTGGTGGTTATGCCCCCGTGCAGCTTTGTCCATGAGATTTTGTGCAAAGCCCCACACAGTGGTGAACTGAAGAGCTATTACTGCACGCAGATGCTACACATCTGCTACATGTGCTCATGGCTCCAAAGGGTTCTTGGACCAGGTTACTCCTCATAATGCTGCTATTATAATTTTAAATGTCACCAAACACTGGCTTGGAAGCAAAAAGTATCCCTTAAGAACCATTCATAAAAAAATCCATGTGTATGGATCATGAAAGTAATATTTCAGCTGCACACTGAACTTTCCCAGATAAACTAGGTCTCTAAAAATAACACTGCTTTCCACAGTATCCTATTATAAAAATTAAGACCGCAGTTCCACAGGAACTGCTCTTTAGTCTTATCTCTGCCTAGCTGCCTCCATCAGGATAGGAGCTTAGTGTTTAAAAACAGCAATATGCAGTAGCAATCATTATATTCTTTCTGTGTCGTTGCTTGTCTGTGCAAATGTGGCCTATTCAGAGAAATAAAAAAAACCCAAACAAACCACGATCAAAAAAAACACGAAAAAAACCCACTTACTTTTTTTTTTTTTGCTTTTGATTCGGAGCAAGTCCGGGCTTAGCTCCTGTGAAACCTTCATATCTACCACTTACAGATCTGCCCTTGTTGGTGGGCAGTCTGCAAAAAGAGAGGAAGGTAGCCTGCTTGTAGGAGAGTCAGTCCCCCATGGCTGTGGCAGGAAGGGTGCTCCAGAAGTCCCAGGGAGGACTGTCAGTGACAGGATGGAGGCTCAAAGGGGAAACAGTGCAGGGAATGAAACACCAGGACAGGACAGTTTGTATCCTGGTGCCCTGTGTTGCAAAACTGATAAATAGCTCTGTCTTGTCATAAACTGATCTTTCAAAGCTGTTTGGCTTCCTCCCAGATAATGTGAGGAGTTTCAGGAAGAGCAGAGCCAGCCCTGAAACCAACAGCAAGATGCTCACCTGATAGTGAAACTGGTTGAGTTATTGTTACGGCTATTTGGTCAAAAACTAAAACTTTTGATATCATGGAGACAGAATCATAGAATCACAGAATCACAGAATGGTTTGGGTTGGAAGGGACCTTTAAAGATCACCTCGTCTAACCCGCCTGCCATGGTTAGGGACATCTTTCACTAGATCAGGTTGCTCAAAACCCCATACAATCTGACCTTGAACCCTTCTAATGATGGGGCATCCACAACCTTTCTGGGCAACCTGTTCCAGTGTCTCACCACCCTCATCATAAAAAAAAATTCTTCTTTATGTCCAATCTAAACCTACTCTCTTTCAGTTTAAAAACTTTTTCCCTTGTCCTGTCACTACAGGCCCTCATAAAAAGTCTCTCTCCATCTTTCTTATAAGCCCCCTTTATATATTGAAAGGCCGCAATAAGGTCTCCCCGGAGACTTCTCCAGGCTGACCAACCCTCTGACCATTTTTGTGGCTCTCCTCTGGAAATGCTCTAACAGGTCCATGTCTGTCTTGTGCTGGGGACTCCAGAGCTGGACGCAGTACTCCAGTGGGGTCCCACACAAGCAGAATAGAGGGGGAGAATCACCTCCCTCAACCTGCTAGCCACGCTTCTTTTGATGCATCCCAGAATTTCTGGGCTGCAAGCACACATTGCTGGCTCATATCCAATTTTACATCCACCAGTATGCCCAAGTCCTTCTCTACAGGGCTGCTCTCAACCAATTCATCACTCAGTCTGTACTGATATTGGGGATTGCCCCAACGCAGGTGCAGGACCTTGCATTTGGCCTTCACATTTTGTCATCAGCAGCTGGCCTTTATACTTGGCCTGATATCCGGTCATCAGCAGTGGAGAAGGTAGGATGTCCAGCATGGGTCTGCTTCCTTTATCTATGGAGAGAGAGAGAGAGGTCCTCCTTTGGAGCAGCAACTGCTACCTGTCATTCAACACCAGCCTAAAATGTTCCTATGTGTTGTCAGCTTGTGAGTGGCACTGGAGAGCATTTTTCATGACATTTCATTCAGCTGTGGTATATTTGGAGCATACTGAGTTGTTAGGGTCAATGCTTCAGTAAAATAATACCCAGAATGCAGTTTGCAAAATATGTGATGCAGCACTATAATACAGGATCACAGAATCACATAATGGCTGAGGTTGGCAGGGACCTCTGGAGGTCATCTGGTCCATCTCCCTGCTCAAGCAGGGCCACCTTGAGACAGTTGCCCAGGACCATGTCCAGATGGCTTTTCAATATTTCCAGGAAAGGAGACTCCACCACCTCTCTGGCCCAGTGCTTGGTCACCCTCAGCGTAAAAAAATTGTTTCCTGATGTTCAGATGTCCTGTGTTTCAGGTTGTGCCCATTGCCTCTGCTTCTCTCACTGGGCACCTCTGAAAAGAGTGTGGCTCCGTCATCTTTACACCCATCCTTCAGATATTCAGACACATTGATAAGATTCCCCTGAGCCTTCCCTTCTCCAGGCTAAACAGTCCCAGGTCTCTCAAGCTTTCCTCATAGGGGAGATGCTCCAGTCCCTTAATCATTTTAGTGGCCCTTTGCTGGACTGTCTCTAGCATGTTCATGTCTTTCTTGTAGTGAGGAGCCCAGAGCTGGACACAGTACGCCCAGTGTGGCCTCACCAGGGCTGAATAAAGGGAAAGGATCACCTCCTTCAACCTGCTGGCGACGCTCCTCCTAATGCAGCCCAGGATGCCATTGGCCCTCTTAGCTGCTAAAGGCACACTGTTGGCTCACATTCATCTTGTTGTCCACCGGCACCCCCAGGTCCTTTTCCACAAAGCTGCATTCCAGCTGTGCAGCCCCCAGCATATACTGGTGCATGGGGTTGTTCCTCACCAGGTGCAGGACTTTGCACTTCCCCGTGTTGAACTGCACAAGGTTCCTGCCAGCCCATGTCTCCAGCTTGTCAAGGTCCCTCTGGATGGCAGCACAATCTTCTGATGTATCAGCCATTCCTCCCAGTTTGGTGTCATCTGCAAACTTGCTGAGGGTCAGTTGAAATGGCTCCCTTAAAGCAACTAATTTCCCACTCAGCAATGTAAGGGTCAGGGCACAGCATCAGATGCTCAGACATGGGTACGTTCATGCATAGCTTGTTGATTCATAAATGTTGGTGGGTTAAACTCAGAGGGTTTTCAGCTACTTAAACCACAGCAGTTGAGGTGTGGATCAGCCATTCCTACCACAGGCAGTGACAGACTCAAAGAGAAGAGAAGGGAGTGGCAGTACCTTCTTCATCTGTCTGAACTTAACCTGTTAGATATGAGTCAAAACTCCTATGCAATTGACATTTTTCTTAGGTCCCTCCATGAATGGGTGGATAGGTGTCATTCTGGCCATGTACAGCTCTGTACAATAGCTCTCCGTCCTAGTCGGTGTCTTCTGTACCAAGCTGATGGTTGACCTCTATGGTAATTCAGTCACTGGCTAGAACTAGTATATGGTTTGTATAGGTGTGTATACATATGTATATATTAGATATGAATAATGGCCCTGTGGCATTACAGCTGGTATGTCTGACACCTGCTGGGACCCCAGGCTCAGGAGTCCCAGGAGACAATGTGCTCTCTCCTTCCAAATGCATCACCTCCTTCCTGATGGCACACAACCTGTCACCTCCCTTGTTACCTGGCCCTGTGTAGCAGCCACATCTGCCTGTCTCATGATACTGCATCTCTCACGCATGATTTGAGAGCCTGACCTCTTATTTGATTCACTCCTCCTTGGGCATTTGGAGTACCCATAGCTGAGGCAGAGGCACAAAACTCTGGGGTGGCAGAAACTCTGCTATGCTGCACGCTTTGCCAAGCTGTCAAACTACAGCCCTTGCTGTTGTAGATATTGGCAGCGATCCCTATGCCAGTGCTTGCCAGAGGCTTGTGAATGGTTGTCAAAGAATGAGGATGCCCCTCAAGATCAGCAGATTTATGATCTGGGAAGTCAAGTCAGATAAAACTTGTGCATTTGTCTGCCACAGCTGCACTGCCTCCTTTCCCTTCCAGCAGGTTTGCAACTGCAGCCCAAACACAGTATCATCCTTCTTTCCTCTCTCCTTTGGCAGACATTTCCATTTGGTACCCTTGAGGGGCACAGTAAGCATGGAGCAACTTTTTTCTTGGGATTGCAGTTTTTGAGTGCGAAGTGGAGAATGTCCCCATGAAAAATTATCTTGGAGCTCAGTTACTTTAGAGAATCTGCTCCCAAATATCCTCTGATTCAAACAGTATAAAGAATGTGTACAGGTTTTGGAAACAAGGTTTTAGGGGGTTTTTATGGTACTATTAACTTCCAGCTTTCAGTAACGTCAACTACAGAATGGAAAAGATACTAACTTTCACTGCTATAAATTAAAACCTAGAAAAACCTTATGTTTATTGAAAAAGTAAGGATGCCTGCCAAAAGGGCTTTCTCGCTTGAGAATATTGAACGTCTTAGAGTACATCTGTATGTTATCCTCACTGGGACTGACAAGGGAAAATAATCATGGAACATAAATACATTTGCTTTGTCATATCATGTCAAGCTCTGAGAGATCTTTGGACCATTTACATGTTTAAGAATAGAGGCTGGCAACTTAAAGATCAGTATGTCTTCCAGCCTGGAGACAAGCTAGGTTTTCTAAGACTGCGGCATGAAGATCCTTCTTGGCTTTAGTAGCAAGTGCTGTAAAATAGGACATCCTACTTTAAGACTGCTAGAAACCCTAGCAAAGCAGGGTAGACTAAGGTGAGAATACTCTGCACTTGAAAACCGGTTTGGCATTTTGTCTCAACACCGCTGTTCCAGAAACAAATAAATTCCAGATTGTGCAGGGAATGTTTTCCATGCTTTCCTAACTGAGGAAGAGGCATTTCTGCATATGATAGGGAGAGGCAGAGTTACTTCCATACACCAGCATTCCCTGCTGGCTAGAGAGAAAACAGCAAGTGCGATGGCCAGCCAAAGGAGTTTCCAAGAAACAGACAGCTGTAAATCCTGTCTGCAAGGCAGGTATCAAGAATGACTGATTATAAAAACAATCTCACTGCATTATAAGGGAAGTTAAAAAATTATTCTCTTGGTGTCATGATTTATTTATCCACTCTAGATTCAAGATGTGCTCAAGGCACAACAGCAGATTTGGAAGCAGAATTTGAGCATCCAAAGCTCTCGAGTGGTTTGAGCTGGGATTTGTACTGTTTGCCAAACTCACATCTAGATTTTGGCTTTGCTCCTTCCTCACCAGTCTTCCAAATTTTCAAATACAGAATATGGATTTCAGCACATTCCTTTCTAGAGGTTCTGATTTCCCTCCTGTGAGGTGGGTGTAGCTCCAACATCTTTTAGTTAATATTGTTGGTATCAGAGATGGACTCCTGGTTTTGGACTCGTGCCCTTGCTTTTAAGCAAGATGCATAAGAACACTGAAATGTGTACAAGTCAGAATATATACTCATTTACTGTGATAGACATAGGCTAGTATTTAGCATTTAAAGAAGAGAAGCATGTGTACTAAACAGAAACTTTCAGGTTTAATATATGACCTTAAGGAGCCCAAGCTGAGCATCTGCCCTTTCCCATTCATTTCATCCCTTGAACATCTTACCATAAGACTTGAAGGATGCAGTCTGTCCAGCGCAGTGTGTCCATATGCTTTAACACTTGGCCTTCAGACTGAAAAGGGGGTAGCGTCCTGTCCTAATTTTGAAATTATACTGCCTAATGTCTTCTGAAAACACAAATCACCTCTAACACTTTATCCGTTCACTGAGCCCTTGGCAGGATTTTTGCACCTTCATTCCACTCTGACTGGGTGTTCTGTGAAATGCATTAAAGCTCAAAGCCTTCTGAAGAGTCTTTCTTCCATTTAATAATATTTTTTTAATAGCCAAGTGAAGGAGCATTTAAACATTTTGATAAATTATAAAATAACAGGCTGGAAAAAGGATTCTGGGTATTGTATTTGGGTTACCCTAGCAGCTGTTCAGTATTACTGGATTTTTACATCCCCAAAGAAGTCTTGTTAGGGTTGGAGGCAAACAAGTATTTCTGAGTAGTTTCCCTTTTTTTTAATTTCTGTGTACGGTGTCCTCCAGGTGCACAGGTCTGAAGGTCCCTTTTTTGGAAACGGTATGCAGCAAAACCAAGAAATTATGCCAGTCCATGTGTACTTTTCACAGGTGGTTTCCAAATATTGTCATGGCAGTTGGGAAGCAACAAAGGTTGAGATTGTTTTCAGTTTTTTCAATGTTGTATATTCATTTTTCTACCTGTGGAGTAAATTTGCTCTGAAGAAATTGCTCCTTTACTGCTTTAGCTGTACCATCATTATTTCACATCCAGGTCAATGTGCTGACATCAACAGACACCAGTTCTCTTTATTTGGCAGCTATTACACATGCACACAGAAGTACATGTATACACATATGTGCTATCTACTGTTATCTCAAATCTATACATGTGTGTTTGTGTGTGTGTGTACATTATGTATATATATGTGATATATAAAATTTTAAAATATCATTCAGACTGACGAGAATAAAAGTGGATTTCGTGGTTGATCTGGTTTGGGTTGACTCAGGCTTCAGGTGTGTTATCCACTGCATTTTCATGAAGGTGAACTCCTCTAACTCTGGATTGTCCTCTCCCTAAAAATAAATACTTGGAAAGCACTTTAGAGCACTAATGTTCTAGTTCAGAGTGTCTCACGTGACTTAAGCATAGCTTTGCTTCAGAAAACTTGCCAAGTCATACCTGTGTTTGGATAACAAAGGTTTCACCAGGCCTCTTAAGGTCTTGATCTAATAATTTTACTTTCTGTAAAGGATCTTGATTCTATGCAGTCTCCAGAAACCTTTTTTTTTTTTCAGTACAGTGCTGGTAGAATCTGAGAACCTGTTAGCTCGGCCTTGTAAAAAATTGACTTTTTTTAAGTGCTGCACAAGTGCAGAGTAAGGAGAAAAGGACTAAAGAGGAGAGGGATGACATTTTGAGAGTCGAGGATATCTTTTGTTGAAAGAAAACTTTTGTGAATTTGTACCGAAGCCTCATTCTTTTCTCTTTGATAATGCAGTCAGATGAGGAACTCCAGCAGGCTTAAATAAGCTTCGCTGAAATCCTTTAAATTTCACCAATATGAAGATGTTGTCAGTCAGAGGATATTCAGGGTCACTCTTTTGGTTGGTCCCTTGAGCATTTCTCACATGAAACTAGGAAGTGAGACTATCTGACAGTAGTAAAGTAAGAGTCCTCCTCCTTCTGGGTAGCTGGACCATCATGTAAAGAGGCAATCACCAGTCAATTCATTTGAGAAACGTAGCCATAGAATTGTGGACCATAAATTACACAACATTCAGAAATTTGAGACTCTTTTGAAATCTTCTTCTTCTTGCTTAAACAGCTCCCTTCAATTATTCTCTCTTTCTGTATAGGTAATAATCGAATTTTCCTGGTGTTTGGGCTTATGTAATAACGAAACAAAAAGCAACTAAGATGTCAGGCACACATCTCCTTCCAGCAACAACTGTTCCAAGCCAAAGACATTACTGCCTCTGGCTACTTTTCATTGCTCCCATTACCATAAATCTTGGCCTATTCCCATATGCAGCTATGCTGCTCTGATGAGCCCTTTCCCTCTAGCTGCAGATTGAGAAAGAGATACGCTGCGGCGGGGCAATGCTGAGGAGTTAGGGGAACACAGAATTTAATACCCTGCATCCAAAGGAAGATGTAGGGTATCTCTGAGCCTTTTTTCCTCCCCTGAGTAGCTTCTAGTTTCTTTGGGCTGCTACAGAAGAATTGTGCAGTGCATGCCAATGTATATATTCATTTTCAGATACGTATATTAATTTTCACTAGCATGCTAGCAAGAACCAAAACTTCCAGTATAAATGCTTTCATGTGATCACCACATGTTCTATATTTTTTCCATAATGTCATCAGTTGATGAGCTAAGCAAGCTGGCATAAGACATCTAAGCTAGTGTCACAACTGAGGACATGGCAAGTGGAAAGACCTGGAGACTACAGGTCCCTGCTCCTGGAAAAGGCCTTAACCAAGGCTCTGCCTTTGGTCATAAGCTGGATTCTGCATGTTGTGTGCAAGTGTAAGAAGAGATGGTCTCTGTCCCACACAGTTTACAGCTTGACAGTCATCTTCAGTAGTTTCTACCAATCAGCCTATTTAACACCATAGAAGAGAAAACCCACTGTGTATTTGTCAAGGGTCTCCTCCCTGAAGAACCACTTTTTTTTTTGTAATGTCATTTAGTGCACTCCAAAACCAAATATTTGTTCTTTGAATGCATCCTCATAAGCCAGGAATAAACATCCCAAACAGAGTGATTAATGGCAGTCCATGTGGGTGTGGATTTGCTGTGGGCATGCACATGCACACCCACAGGCTCACACACCCACACATTCACACAAGCCTGGTAATTGTTTGCATATTTAGTTGTAGAATTTTTGGCATTTGGACATTCTACTAATTTTTTAAACTGCAGATACATTTGGGTCAAATTAGCACAAGCAGCCAAGGAGCCATATCACTCTCTCAGCCCTAAGACATCTGTTCTTGCATTTACTTGGAGCAGAAGTGAAATAGACTTCTGTTTAGTGAACATCCAATATAAAATCATCTTACCAGCAAGCCTACTGTTAATCTAGCAGGGACAGCTCAGGTCAAGAGACAGATGGATTACTAGAGCTGGGTCTGAGAAGCTGCAGAGTACTGGGGAGTGAAACCAGGGAGTAGTGATTGCTTGGTAGTCTCTCACTTTCTTGGGCATTAAATTCACTTGCAAACACATAAGTATGCTCTATTCACATTGCAAAATGAGTCGTTTGTAAAATGACTAAAATTTCCAGTCATTTTGCAAAATGATTGTTTTATCCAGTCGTTTTGTAAAATTACCGTTGCATTAATTTCTCAAAATTTGGCATTATTTTTCTACATGTGTATTTCCACAGAACCATACAGTCACTTACTTCCACACTTGAGACTGTTCTGTAAAATTATTTAAATTGTCAGTCATTTCACAAAATAGACACATATCTCACATTATAACTGCAAAATATATTTGGGGACATTTGAGGCAATTAGGAGGAATATTACATAGTTATTACGAACATATCAACAGCGTATTTCAGAGTATTCTACTTACTGGAAAATAAACCTTTTCTCTGAATTCTTGTCCGTAAGCAAAAGCAATACTTCCTTTTTAGCTTTAAGTGCACAGCAGCTTCCTGAACCAGTATGCCACATACGGCATCCCATCAAAATGCTTTGTGGCGCCTTAGAGCTTGGATGTCTGGGGACCCTGGAAAGGGAAGTTCAGACCTGCATGAATGGATCAGGTGATCTCCGTGGCCCCTACTTGTTGTCACAGACCCAAACATGTTCTCCAGAGAAGAGCAGGCTGTTACCCTACGCAGTATCTCTGTGACATGGTCTCTTGCAGATAATTTTCCTGCTCCTAGCTGTACTGTGCTCTCATGCCAAGCATTGCCAGAAGACTCCAGCAGTAACACTAGCCAGTTCAAAATGTTCTATATCTTGTCAATGTAATGTGGTTGTGGCTAGGATAACTTCAGGTTTATAGCATCTCTGGTAATACTGGGGACACTTCTGGTGCCTCAGATTGCCCATGATGCCAGTCAGTCACAAAGGCCTGAAAATTTTAGTCACTGATTTCATAATAGGATTATACCTATTATACCTTTATTTATATGTACATACATGTAAGTATACACAGGGTTTTCACAGCCACCCAGATTACAAGTCTGAGCAGAAATCTGCCCTGGCCACGTACTGACCAAATCTCCCTTTTAGTCAATTAACAAAATGGGCAAGTGAAGTAATTTAATATCTGAGATATTTAATTCAACTGGTAATATTTTCATCTAAACTACACTGCGGTGTTTGTGCTTCTTTTTAATTCTTCAGGGTGTTGGATGGAAGGGGAGGAGGAGGAATTATTTTATACCTACTGAGCAACCATAATTATTAGCAGTTTTGCTTCTTCTGTTCAGCATAAGTTTTCAGCATGATACTGTGAGTTGCGGTTTTTCCTTGTGTGGGTTTTGTCTGTAAGAAGGGAAGGTTGTCTAGAGCTGTACATATGTGTCAGTCTGAAAAAGGGAAAATCCTGATCTTTAAAGAGCAATGTAAAGACAAATGTGTATTGCAGATTGCTTCATAATAGGAGAGATATCCAAGTTACCTTTGAAAATGCAAACTTGGGTCAAAGTTGTATGCAGCCATGATGGGCAGGCTCTTCCCTTTCACCTCTCAAAGTAAGGGCCCTGCAGCAACTCAGTAGTGGTTTGGTCTCCCCCTCTTTCTCTCCACACCACAACGCCCCCACAACACCAGCCTATTCGTAGACAGATGACCTCTCTACACTGCTTCACACACCCAGCGTTAGTTATTTAGACCCAGTGTGGAAATATTCGTACTGGATTACAGGCTCTAGATAGCCCTACCTGAGCGCTATCAGACACATGTTTGTCCAAACAGGACAATCCAAAGAACAGCTACTTGGTGCTGCACTGGACACCTGAGGGTGATGAGGTTTACTTATGGACTTGATTTGACTTCTACAGGCGTGTGGACCCTTTCTGTAAACTTCAGTTAGATTTTAATCAAGCCTGAGATAGGTGAAAAAATGTCATCTTCTGTGAAAACATGTGCATTAACACCCAGGTCATCAAATATTTCCATATGAAAATGTGCTTCAGGCATGTGACCTCTCTCAGTTGCAGTTCTTTCAGTAGGTGGTCCCAGACCTTGCCACATAAATGAGTGCGGGACTGATGCTCTTGTGATGCTCAACCAGTAATTGCTTTCTTTTTTCAACACTAAGTAGGCATTAAAACAGAGCTGTCCCTAAACATACAAGTATTAAAACAAAAAACAAACAAACAAACAAACCTGAAGGAAATACATCTTTCAGCAGTTGTCAGCAGATACTTTAGGCTTTCTGTGGCAGCAGAAGGACCAGTTATCCCCATCAGCTGAAATCACATCGTCTTATCCTTTTCCTTCTTTTGACAAGATCTGTTCCCGTTGAAACAGTTGGAAAATTTTCGTTTGACTTTCCTGAGCTCTGTATCTGTCAGTGTTGTCCCCCTGCAACTATGAGGACTTTTTGAAGTCTGTCAAAGACATATACTGCAGGTTGAAATGAGGAAGATGCCATAAATTATTTGGGTAGAGTAACTTATTGTCTTAAAATAGTTTAAAAGACTTATGATGGGGTTTTCCCCTGATGTTGTTTAAAGAAGAAACAGCGTTTGTTAGAGACAAGCCTTTGCCAACGTATACTTTCTAAACCATAAAAAAGTCACATGGTTTTATCTTATTCCCATTGAACATATTTTTTCAAAGCCAAGACAAGAGCGTCCTGACAGTGGAGTACATAGCGCAGAGTAATTGTCCTAGCGCTCTTTGTGTCTTGGTACACTCCTAAATAAGCATTGACAGATGTTACAAGTGGTTGTCAGGAAGATAAGAAAGCAGGGCTCGTTCAACAATTGAGAATAAGTCTCATGTATTTTAACTACATAAAAGAATCAGAAGCAAACAGAATACACAGTTTCTCTTACATATTTTCTGAGTGGAATCACTGAAGGATTGCCACAGTTACATAGTTAAAGGTTTATCTTCTGACGCAATGGATAATACATGTGAAGAATCCAGAAACCAGGCTTACAAATTAAAGGGGATTATTATGTTGGTGGTGATAAATCCTCAGTAGCTTCAGTTTGGGACAGCAGTTTTGTATGCATGGACCAAAGCAATGCCCTGGGGGCTGCAGAGACATCAGGCTCCTCTGAATATCCATAGCAGGTGGAGAAAGAGATCTCTGGGGTTCACTAACATTTGCTGATATAATTGACTTGCGCCATTGGCTCTTTTATGTTTTTTATTTCATTTCACACAGACTTGAGCTGCAACAGGCATAGTACAGACATTTTCTTCTGTCAGTATGTCTCTTTTACTGTTTATCTGTTCCTTCTCTGCATTATGCAAAGGATATGTTGATTGAATATGCCCTTAATATGATAAACATGTAAGATCAAAGTGTTAATGAGACTTGTTCTCTCCTGCGAGCAGTGTCAACAAAAGCCAGTAATTTAGGATTATTTAGCATTTTATGGGTGGCAGTCTTCTGTTGCTACAAAATTAGTCAAGGTACCCAGAACCATAATGACTGTGGAGAGCTTCAGCTGACAGGGTAATAAAATAGTAGACTGAGTTCAGAGTCAGTAAATGCAAAATAACACATAAAAAAAGGAGAAAGAACCCTAAGAATTTCTGTACAGGGAAGTCCCTACATGAGCAGCTAGCACTCACAAAGGAGACCTTGGAGTCCTTCTACAGTTCTCTAAAAAAGCCACCTGAGGACAGCAGTGAAAAAGGCATTTGGGAATTACTGGGAGAGAAATGAAAAGCCAAGGGAAGATATATTGCATTATACTGCAATATAAATCCCTGGTGACCTCACACTGTGGATCTTGCCTGCAGTTCTAGAAAGACTATGATAGAACTGAAAGAAAGTTCAGCTGGGGAGCAAGAATGGCCAAAAGCATGGGAGGTTTCTGTACAACTTTAGATTGAGTCGACTAGGACTCTTCAGCCTGGAAAAGAGGCATTGGAAAAGGTCCATCAGGTCAAACATAACGTATGGAAGAAGGAGCAATGGCCATTCCCTGCTTTTAATTGTACAAGAAGTAAAGGACAGCAAATAAAAACAGCAGTTGTCAACTTAATCAAAGGAAATAACCATGTTTGTCACTAATATGTTGAACTCACCATTGCAAGATACCTTAGATATGCATAAACAGGTTCAAAATTGTAATGTGGACAAATTAACAAAAGCAAAGTGTATCAAGTGCTCTGACAATGTGGTTACAAGATTTAGCCACAGTCTGCTGGGAAAATAAAATAGGGAAAGCAAACTCTTTTTCATTGTCTCTTCCTGGATGCTTTCAGATACAGGACGTATGTATAGATGGACCTGGGATATTCTTATACGTAACAGAGAACATGCTGCTGTATTTTCTTTCTCAGATTAATCTCGTGCACTAAGGTCTCTGGCAACTCTCATGGGCTTTTGTATCAGCAGTTTTAGGATTTGCTTCTGGCTTTTGTTGTGGATGCTTGTTGACTGGGCTGTGTTAGTTTCTATGCCAGACTTATATTCTTCTTTCTTCCTCCTTAAGCATATCTTGACCCTCATTAATTAACAATATTTTACTCACACATACTAACTATATGACTGATAAAGTAGTTCTAGGCTACTCTAGACTTAGGATTTTCTTGTCTTTCTTTTTCTTTTAGATTGTTTATGTTGTATATCCTACAAAAGATGTCAGCTTTCCTAACTTCAAATATATTCTGCATTCTGTTCTATCCATCTGGCATCCAAGTCTCCAAATTAGCATGCTAATAGTACATTTTCCCCTGGGATCCTAGGTAAGACACAGGCCTTCATAGATGTTCTGTTGCATGGAAATACAACTCAATTTCAGATAAAGCACAACAAAACATGGTGAGTGGGGTAGGGGGGGCTTCAGCCTGGGTGTTTCATTAAATGTGACTCATTTTCAAGATGCATATTCGCTTATCTTTTACGGGTATAGTGTTGGACATATAACACAGAAATTAAAGGAAATTTCCTATCATTTTCTTTCTGCATCAGAGGTTTCAGAGTAGAGCATGTTCAGCAGCAACACAGCTTCAGCTTTTCCAGTATAAACCCTCTCGTTCCTACCTCTAGAAGAATAGAATGCCTTATTTTAATTTTTTTTTTAAATTCTTTTTGGGAGGATCTACTAAATTCCCTGACCTCCCTCACAGCAGGGTCTCAGTAAGAATTGTGCTGGCACAGTTCAGGGGGTAGAAACAAGCAAGGTGCAGGCTTGCAACATCATGCATTACCTTTGCCACCAAATCACATCTTCTGAGATTACCACTTCACTTATATGCTTCTAAAAGGGTTATCAAATCAAAGTTACCAAAATATATCTATAAAATTATAAGCTGCCTGTCAGAAATAATCTGCATCCTCTTCTAGCACATCTAACAAGAAAATTGATTTAGGTATATTGTTCAGACTGGAAGCAGCTGGTAGTGACCTGTGCTGGAGAAGATGACACCAAGTTTAAAGATCTGCTAAGAGAAGGGTAGTTCTTGTGACTGGAGCATGGGTCAGGCATTAAGGGAGCTGGAGCTGTGACACAGGCCTCCTGTCTGAACTACAGAAAAACTCTAAATAACTCTTCATTTTTTATTTCCTATTGATAATAAGGGTGTTCATGTTTCCTTTTACACTTCACTAATCTTGGCTCTGTAAAACGCTTAGGACAAGTGAGTGTTTCCGCAGCAGCCGGCACAGTGTTTATGGATCACTGGCTGCTACTATAAGGAAAACACTAGTACTATGACTTGCTATGTCACCTGTTAGAAGACAGCATTACACGTACTGACTAGAAACTAGTAGGACATGGCTGAAAACTTAGGAAATATTTTCATTTCTTCTCTACTCCAAAAACTGCGATACAAAGCCTCACATTCAGACAGAAATTTAAATATCAAGGTAGTGCAAAGTGAGATGACTGGGGGAAACAGGAACAGATTAACCGACCAGGTAAGGCACCTCAAGAGGAAAATGGGGTGAACCCAGACAAGGCCAAAAGGCGAGAACACATAACAGGCACAGACTTACAAACAAACCAGTTCAGAAAAATATTGATTGACAGGATGAAACAGTGTCCTGGGATCCAATTGCAGTATCTGGAGGTATTTCTTTGACTCCAGGTCTCACACTAAGAAAACGCATGTCCTACTTCTAGGCAATCCCCCAACCAGTTCTAGTGCCAGGCAAGCGTATCAACGAACAGCTGCTTCCACCACTTGCTTTTTCTCACTTCTTCTAGCCCACCTGTAACTGCCTGTAGATACACAGGCAGCATGCGTATTCAGGCCTTCATAGATACAAATTGGTCTATGAAAATGATCCTGTTCATTCAGGCTGGGGTCTGCTTTATGCATCATTGGGTGGCTTTATTGCTTTCTCTTAAGCTAGCAAAAATAGTGAAAGGGACTTAACTGTGTAGCTCTAACCTGTCCCGTAGCTACTCTGTCGTGTCCTGGTACCTCATCTTTCTGGAGCAAAGGGAGAAACTTGTACTAATGTGAGGTTAAAAAAAGGAATCAAGAGGAACTAGATGGGATTTGAGGAATTTGAGTACAATACAACATTTGTCCCTACAATGATTCCTGTTTCACCAACGCAAGCTTCTCCTTCTATATCTCAACCTTGAGTTGAAACATATTTTTCATTCACAGTCTGGTAATCTGCACTCGTATATGATTTTGAAACCATCCTAGCATTAAGGCCATATTAATGTATCTTGTTACAAACACATAGTGAATTGAAGACACTGAATTGAAGGGTTTGAGGCAATATGACACTAAAATGTCAGCATAAAAACTTAACTCATTTTGTAAGGAGAACAAAAACTTATGGAAAAAATATTATAAACATCTATATTGTTTTCATTTTTATCTGCTGTGAGTCACTTTTTAAATTGGCCTTCCTTGTCACATGGTGGATGATATTTGGTCTGACAGGTCCCATGGCAAGTGTATGGCTGTAGTGCTGCAGTCACCCATGTGTATGCCAGCAGGCAAGTGTCTGAGGGCCCAGAATTGGGGGAAACTCATGAGCCAAACCAACTGCAAACAGTGGCCTCATGGACCTTTGTTTGGGAGCCCTTCTCTGGGTGCCCAAAGATCAGTTAGCCTTGCAGTCTCAAGCAACAAAGATAAGTATTTGTGGCAGTGAATTAGCTACTGAAATACCAAAATCAGTTCCTGGGTGCTGAGGACATGGCCTCTTTCACCCCACAGGGGACAAGTCAAACAGTGAAATGCCTAGGCACTGAGTTCAGAAGATCCTCGAGTTTGGACCACGAAAAACCTCATGACCTCCTCATCAAATTTACCAAAAAAAGTACTAAAGCTCCTGTTTTTATGATTACACTGAATTTTAGAAAAAAAGCTCTAGGGAGGTGTCACAAAAGGAGAGTCTTGGCACCACAGGCGAGTGAGCCTTGGGTCTCGCCATCTTCATTTGACGTTGCAAAGAGTTGCAAGCAGAACGAGAATATGTGGGAACACAGTCCCTGCAAATTTGTGCATTGATTACACCCGTCTTTAGAGCTGCCTTGGTCCTTCTATAACTAAAGGTGTTTAAATCATTTGACTGCTGTTGAATTTCAAAGTGTCACTAAAACCCTTATACAATAAAATCAAAACAGCAGAAGGAAAATTATTTTATTCTTCCAGTAAAGGAGCTAGAGGGTTACTTGAATTCAGAAAGAAATACACTGTAATTCTGAAAATAAATTACATATTTTGAGAACACTTCCTAGATTAGATTAGTCCTTTCTTAAGACAGAGGGAGAGTTTGGTTTCCTCGGGTTCCTTCTTTGGAAAGGGTTTCTGCCAAGACAGATTTGCAAAGGCACACAACAGGACTATTGCATCTTTTTTTATAGATCATGCTAAGTTCATATCAGGCAAATGTACAAATCTACTGCTTGGCGTTGTACCCTGTACTTTGAGTGAGCCACGTGCCATGGGTGTGTTCAAGTGAAAAATACTGTGTTGATTTTGGACATTTTATGCTTACATAGATGCATTTTGGCCTGTGTGGGCCGGAAGAGAAAGCAATGACCTGAATAGCCAAGCATGAGTCTCAGTTAAAACATTTACACAGCTGAGACCAGGAATCTCTCCTGTGCATAGAAAAAACAGTTGAAGCTGTGAAATGCTTTCCAACGTATCACTGCCTGAAAGACAGTGTGAGGGAAGGCTGGTCTGGAGATTACATTTGGAAGGAACAGAGAGATGTTTCCATTCCCATCACTGGCTGCTGCACAGCTCTGCTTTTTATTCCTCCGTTTCGTTGAAGTTGCTGTCTATCAAAAAAGAGCAAAAATAATAATAAAATATTCTGAATAAGCCACTAAGTTTTAGATTTCATATCCTGATAGAATTGCTTCTGTAATTAACAGCTTGTCCTTCCTTTTGTGCCAGAAGAATTTGTGTGTGTCCATGTTTATGTTTATGCATACTTAAATGCACATACACGTATGCACAGATACACACATACTATGATGACAAGTATTAGGTCAGGGCACTTCAGACTGTCCCCTAGCAATGAGCCGAAAGGAGGAAAAAGCCTCTCGGCAGACAGCTCCTTTGCATCACGCAGCATTTGGGAAGCCCAACATGTTTTGACAAAATGACGTGGCCACCCAAACGCTCATATTGCAACCCATGCCTCGCATAGTCTCTGCAGTGTCCTTAGAGAGGCTGTAGGAGTGAGCTCTTTACTCTCAATGGGTTTGGATTCTGCGGAAACAAAGGCAGTCAAAAACTTTAAGTCTTTTATTTTGCAAAAGGCCAGCACCCTTTGCATGGAAGATAGATGAAGCCCTGTGACTCATTCTCTCAGCAGCCACCCTTTGAGGGGATGTGACAGCTGGTGGAAATAAACCTGCACAGAAAGGCCTGGGACAGGATGAGCAGAATGTCTTCTCAAAACTAAGCAACCAAGGGACTGCAGGGTACCGCTTTAGCAGTCACCTGAGACTGTTTGAGGGTGGCCAGTAGAACAGCCCTGCCTTGCTCCCAGCCATGGGTTCCCACCACATCCCTTGTGCTGGTGTCATTAAATCATGCAGCTCCATCATGTGCTGGGTCACTTCATTGATCCATCTGGTCATTTCTGCATCACCTCTGTGTTTTGTAGGGTTGCCTTTCAGCCAAAGTAGACCAAAGTATGTGCCTGGAAGTGGTGGAGGAGAGCAGGTCCACTCCTGTCACAGCAGCAAGGCAGCTTTAAATTGGCTCAAGCCCCGTGTGAAACTGCACTCATGGGCAGAAAGAACCCAAGCAGAGGCTTAGCCAAGAACTCTACAGTTAAACCTTCCCCCAAACTTATGACCAGCAACAGTGCATTTTTAGTGCTAAAGCACTTGCTCTTATCTCCTGGATCTGACTTTTCTCTTTTACGCTGAAGTAAAGACTGCAAAGTAGTTGAAAATACAGCCATTTCTCTCTTGCAGTATTGTATCCCTACCAACATACTAAACACTGAGACAGCACCAGTTCAAAGTGCCAGCTACGAAGCCACTAATGCAACTTCCTGAAATAAATCTTAACGCTGTCTGGAGATCTCGCATCCAAGTATTAATGAGGCCCAGCCTTTCTTTGCTTGTGAGCTTCCACAGCACGGGTGTTGCAGGCCAACCAAAATGTTATCTTAAACATACTTTGAACCAGGGTAACTTACTGCCCTCCTGTCTGTGCACTGTAGTTCAGTGTGCTGCATTACTTCACATGTCATCAGTTTCTGTTCCAAGTATAACGAGGTGCTCTTCTTTCACTAATCGAAATTTGCAGTGCAATGTACACACACACACAATTAAAAAAAAAAAAAAAAAAAAAAAAAAAAAAAAAAAAAAAAAAAAGACAGACATGATTGCTGCACAGGCTACCTGCACAGCAAAATGGAGAGACAAGGAAAAAAAGAAAATACCTCTCAGACAATAGTCGCGTTGCTTCATAAACTATGGAAAGTCTTTGAGATACACTATGTTGAGGGGTTTGATCTGAAGAGTCAGTACAGAAAACTGTGAAAAAAATATGTTAAAATGCATTGCGTGATTCTCTAATTCAAATATAAGTATTTTGCAAGTTCTGTTGAAATGCATAGTTAAACTCATGTAACTTCTCAATATATTGCACATAAGAATTTAGTTACTCATGCGTTTTCAAAATTAAAAGTAATACTGTGTTACTTTTCTAGAAAATTCCCATAAGATACTGGCATTATGGAAAAGTCAGTACCATGTATCTTAAATAGTCGTCTTGAAGGATTGTGTGTATAGCAGTGAGGGGTGAGGAAATGGTATGTCTAAGTCACAAGGCATTATATAATTTTATTTGGGCTTTCTAACACCTAGCATGTGTTACTGACAACACAAATTAAGTGTTCGCTGATGAAAAGCAAGGCAGTAAGAAAAATATAGCTTTAGTAGAACATTATACTTTTGTTATTTTGAATAACAATCATAACTGGAAAAGTCAAAGAAACTTTACAAAGGAAAACTGACCTTCAGTCAGAAACATACACCAGAAAAAAACACCTAGGAATTACCTCTCTTTGTCAACTTACTAGTGAAGATACATTCAATTATGCATTCTAAATGTGCGTCAGTCCTTGTAGTCTATCTAATAAACCCTGTCATCTACACAATAAGCACAGGCAAGACATTTATCATTACTATACTGTGACATTAGTATAGTTGCAAAGTATGCAAAATATGCTTAAGATATGGTGACATAGTATTACTACAGAATATCAGAAGGCAAACACATGAAATATCTGCAATATCTCTGATATTGCTCCTATTCTTCCCATCTGCAGTGGACATCATGTCAGTGCCGGACTCAGAGTCGATATGGCCATTATCGTCCCCTGTTTGGCACGTTTCCGCCTACCTGGGGAGCTCCTAATAAGGAAGAAATAGTCATGGCAGATGAGTCAGCTCAGCTGCTATTGTGGCTGGTGGCATCAAAGGAACAGAGGAGCTCCAGGAAGTTCGCACACTGCGTATGACACAACACAACGCAAAGGCTCTTCGAGTTAATATAATGAACCACTAAAAATATACAAGTGTTGTAACAACTCCAGAAAATAGCTAGCGTACACAAATCTAAAAATATTGGTCCTATTCTCTCGCCACAGGATACCAGTAACGTCAGTGGGAGCCCACTTAAAGATAGTGGGAAGTCTATGGGAATTACTCACATCCTGCATGAGTCCATGTCTCCTTGAAATCCGTAGCCATTCCTTTAGGACCATTACTTGTTGTTATTTACCAGGCTATGACATTCAACATTCATGTTTATGCTTTCCCATTCTCTTTTAACTCATGCTTTTCCTTAAGAGAAATCATCTGAGTGATCTAAGTTTTAGTTAAAGTAAACTTAAAAGTTTGGGACCCCATGGAAATAAAGCCGTAGGAGTGATGACCTTTCTAATTTCTCCCCAATACCGTTTTATCTCAAGGCACTGCTGTTATTTAACATGTGTCCAAGACTGGTTTTCACTGCATTTTCTTTGCTTGGGGATGCTTTCCATTTTTTGTTTGAGACATGTCAAGAGCTTGGTCCTGAAGCAACTGAATTCTAGAGTTTGTGTTTGAGCTGACATCTTTTGTCCTCGCTCTTTTAACAAATCCTCAGTGCTAAATACAGCTGTATATAGAATATTGCCTTACTTGCTTCTGTGTGTGTGAATTGCTTCTTATATTTCCCACGTTCAGACACAATATCTTTTTTCCTCTGCTTTGCTTTCTGCAATCCCAGATGGCAAAACTAGTCCCTGCTCTCAATGCTGAAAACATTCTAGTTTGCTTTCTAGGTAAGAAGCAGTGCACTGGAAGCTGGAAAATTAATTCACAAAGCATATATCCCCCATTTGCCATGCCAAAAAATTATAGCAACTGTAAAAGAACCATTATAGCAATATGTAAAAGGTGTCATAGTACCATCGCTCCTGTTGAGAAATAAATACGCTGTCTTTGCTTCACTTTAAGGGAGCACTTATACAGAGGTTATTCTGTTGACTTCAGCAGAGTCACTTCTGGCTATCACCGAAACACAACAGGCCACAGTTAGGACTTAATGGAACAGCAAGAAGCCATTCAGTTAATGGTACATCATTTCATGAAGGAAAAAAGTCTCCTTATAAATCATTTGCATGGATGTAGTATCCCACTGTCTTATGTTTCTTTGGCACTCTCCATTTCTAGGCGATCTGCATTGGCACACAGTTGCATAACCTTAAATTTGGGGGATATTATTCTTTTCCATTAACATTGGCTCAGTTTCTGTCCTGCAATATTTTTCACACAACTGTTGCTGAAATCAGTAAGGTTACACTGTTGCACAAAATGAGACAGGATCTCATTTATCACATTGTCAAGATACCAGCAATAGCCTTAAAATGATAGTGCTTTTATTATACCTCATCAGTATGTCTACTGACTTAATCTGGATATTATAAATAAATACCATGCCGGTAAAATTTGCCTTGGAGACAAGCACATTGCCAGGACTTTCTGTTTCAGATAAGGTTTAGTAGGTAATAAGCCTTCTGCTCAGTGTTTTCTATTGGTCTGAAATTATAAACAGTACGTAAAAAATTGTATAATGCTGACAAAATTCTGGGTAACAATGAACGAAACTTTGTTTCCAGTGCTCTTCTCTCTTTGTTCTTATGGAAAACTAAAAGAAACGGTTGCAAAAAAGCACTCGAGAACTAGTCTCCCCATGTGGATGTGACTCAGGTAGCTGACTTAAAATGAAATAAATGCCACAAATACCAGGTCTGCTACTCACCAAGTCGCAATATGGCTCTGTCCTTCATCAGAGCAGCCATATGCTCAATTAAAACATGTAATTAAAACTGGTCACAACAGAGAAAGTATTATATGCCATCATAGTCCCTGAGGACAGGTAAACTCATTGAGACATGGCTAGCATTAGGAGGTAGGAGAGAAAGGACGGTGGACAGACAGATTAATATGTCAGTGTGGCAAAAAAAGGATACCAGCCGCAGTAGACTACGTCAGCTTTTGTTTATTCGCTGTGTATCCTGTGTTCTTCTGCCACTATCGGATGCATAGCGCCAGGTTTCTGTGCTCTACTCCTGCAGAGCTCTTCCAAAGCTTATCAAACCTTTCAGCAAAATTCAGATGACATCCCTCCTCTGTCCTTCAACCACTGATGTAACACTGGATTCCTTTTTCTTTTGTTTTAATCTTTATTTCTGTGAAGAATGATTTGATTTCCAGAAACACGTATCTTCTTGATCAGTTTTATCATAAGCACAACAGAATGTGTATAAATATAGAAGCCTGTTTATTTCAAGATATTTTTTCCACACTGCATCCGGTCAATGGTTTAGATTAGAATTTAGAGAATGGAATGAAAACAGGGCTGGGGCGCTGGATCAGCTGTAGAGGGTGGGGAAGGAGCAGTCTTTCCATTATTTGAGTTGTCTCCCTTCTTTACATAAATTGATAGCTACACACCAAACAGTAAAAATGTCATGAGTGTTCAGCAGCCAGTGGATTCTTTTTAAATACCTAATTTGAAAATTATTACCTCCTAATTTTTTTAAGAATTTGTGTCTTATAGGTCTTCCCACAATCACCCAAAGATTGAATTTGGGATTTTCAAATATATGTGCTATGATTTTGCTTAGGTAATTTTTATCTCCAGCTCACATGGACACTTGCTTTCTTGAAGAAACCAGCAATACCTTTGGGCTCAAAGGACTTTAATTATGCTTGTTCATCCTTGGGAACATAATTTGTGTTTACCTACAAAGGAAAGGATTTACCATAGATGAGGTATATCAAGATAGTCTATTCCTTATCTTTCTGGTATTCTGAGCTAAGTTACGTAGACTTCACAACTCCAGATGAAATGGAAAAAGTCAGTCCTGTCCAAACAAGCCTACATCAGAAGGATTTGTCTCCCTGGGGATCCTGTGTAGAGCAGGGTAAGGGTGAAAGCTGTGTGCTTCTCAAATCCATATGTGTGATCCTGGAATACACACAATGTTTCAGGTGGCGTTAAAGACCTCTGCTCCTGTTCTTCATTCCTCTGAATCTGTGCCTAAGAATGGCTGCTAAAGGAGGTCTCCAAGCAATCTTTTTCCCAAAAATTTTTTCTAACCAGCCAAACTGCCAACTGCTTCCTTCAAATGTCTAGGTGTTCTAGTCAGGCAATTATAAGAACTAAGCCATCGGATTTTACCATCTTAGCCATCAGATCACTGTCAGCATCCCCAGATTCACCAATAAATAAAAGACCCTTTCCGAAAACATGACTACAATACACAAGTCTGATCCTTATCCATTTCAGGAAACTGGAGAACTAGAGAAGGCCCAGCAAAGGACACCAAGGATGAGCAAAAGTGTGTGTGGTTCCAGCACACAAGCAGCATAGACTAGAAGCCCTTCATCCAGAAAAGACATGATTGAGGGGAGATATTGGAAAAGTCTCTAAACTCATAAATGGGAAGATAGAGATAGCAATTAACCATTAGTCACTAAGTTTTACAACACAAGCAACAGGACACAAAACATTACATTAGCAGGTTGGGGGTGGAAAAAAGCTCTATGTTTTATCGGGCATCATATAGTAACTTTGCAGAGCTTATTGCCATGGGCCAGTGAGGAGAGTGATACTTGAAGATACTTCAAAGAGACACTGGACAAATTCACTCCGGAAAGCTATGTTAGTAGGACATGACTGTCCATATTGAACATGCAGTTCAGGAAGTCCCTGAAGAGCTCCCAAAATGGGAGGCCAAACAAGGAAATGAATAATGTTGCACATCCTCAGTTTTATACTCTCCTGTAAACATCTGCTGCTGGCCACTGCTGGAAACAGAAGATGTGCTATGTGGCCATTTGATCTTCTGTACTGCAGTCCACCTCCTCCTCCATTTCTTGTGGCATATTCTTTATCTTCAAAAAGGTCATCTTTACAGCTTTGTAAAAGGCCTGTGATGCATTATTCTTTTCTTAAAAGCTATAGAGGCCGTACAGATCTAGGTAAATTGAGACACACTTCTTAGTCACGCTCTGCTGCTCTTTCCTCATTGTTGGCCAGTGTTCCTTGTATATTACACCGGTGTCTTCTCAAGATTTCAGATCACTTCAGATTTACATAGCTTATGTTGTCTACCTTTGAGTCTTGCAATGAGATTCTTGCAGGATCATAGCATGCTCCTCCCCTAAAGGTATATGCCCCTTCCCCCTTCCATGCTCCCTAAGACTTCTGTCTGTGCAGGTCCTTCTGAGGTTTACATGCTGACCTGAACACCTGGCTCCTTCTCCTCCTTTCTGAGAGGTGTCTGCTTCCTCAAGCCCTTGTTCTCCACAGAGAAGTTTCAGAAAAATTGCTCTACCAGGGAGTGATTGCTCCTTCGTTCTTCCTGCTCATGGTACAACTCAAACACAGGCAGCCATTAACGCCGAGTCTATTCCCAGGCAAAGGCTCTAGTGCCATTTACTCCTCCCTTAACCTCTAAAGTGTCAGCTCACTGCCTAGTAAAAGGTTATCATAACACTTAAAGATAAAAGCAGTTCTGAAAAAAACAAACAAGAATATATATCTGTTTCCCATACAAAATTTAAAATACAATCATCATCATACAAACCTAAAGCTTGCCCCTACTTGTAGCAGCAATACGTTGTATTTGGGTATAAACAGTTACTATGGGGCCTGATCCAACTCCCACATAAGTCAGTGGGAGCCTTTACATTCACTTCAGTGGGAGTGAAGGCTTACCACTTGGTTATTTTGTGAACATTAACATTATATGCTATAAAAATGATGCTTCAGTTTTCGATATAAAACCAAGCAACGTCAGTGGCAGACTGATCCTTGAACAGGGGCCCTCAGTGCTACCGTGTTGAAAATAATAAGTACAATTCATTTCAAATCTGTTTGTTATTCCTAGTGTAAAAATAGATCAGTCCAGCCAATGGGATTAACCATTCTATTATTTCTTGGCTGGTTTCTTTATTGTTGTTGTTGTTTTTAAATAGTTTTCCTGTTCTGTTGTTACAGATGAATTCTGCTAAATATTTACTCTTACACTTGCCGTAAACGTATTCCTTTCCCGGCGGGGCATCGCACAGCTCCAGATGTGCAGCACTGAAATGTTTCAAAAACAAAGGGGGCCCCAAGTGTAGCCACACAACAGAGCGAGGGCAAAAGGCTTGTTGCATCTTTAAGAAGTTGCTGCGTGTGGCTTTGCTGAATGCAGCCGTCGCGGATCTTAGGGATGTTTGACTTGGCTGCAGCTGAAAAGAGTCAGGATGAAGAATTACAGACAGGAAAAGGGTAAAATCTTGCCTCTCGAAAAGTCTGAAGTTTGAGTGCGTTTCTCCTTACACCTACTAAGATGGGACTCTCTGAGCTCTAACTGCCACAGTTCATACCCATGCCTGTCACTGTCCTTTGGAGGGGTGGTGGGAGGGTATGGCAAGTGCCATCTGCGCGGGGAGCTCTCCCAGCCCCTGGTCCGTGACATCAGGACAACCCACTGAGCTGAGCAGGAGGGAACCAGGGCGCAGGGCAGAAGCTGTGGGCATCCTGGGGCATGCAGGGCAGGAGCTGTGGGCATCCTGGGGCAGTCACGGCAGGGAACTGGCATTGGCCCCGGGGTGCTGATGCCAGCCTTTCCCGCAGCAGCCCTGGGCAGCTGCAGCCAGTGTGCGCGCACTGAGTCCCTGCATGAAGTGACTTGTGTCGTTAGCCTCGCCACCACATCTGATGCCCCAACCTGCTTCACCCTCCCTCCTCTCCCCATCTACTGCTGTTCATCTGAGGGCCTTCCTTCTTTCCTGGCTAGGGCCATTCCTGCTTATTACAGCTTTGCTCCCTTCAGCAGTCCCGCTTCTGGCACTGATGGTCCTGCAGAACTTGCGGGCTGTAAGAATGGCAACCGAAGGAGCAAGAGCTATGTTACCCAAGCAAGTCATCCTGCACAGTAGCCGGTCATGTGCTGGGGACACAGCATGTGTACAAGTGCAGTATCACTGGGGTACCCACAACTTCATTTTCATCAGCTCGCCTGACTTCTATCTCGATGATGTGCTTGGTCTTCTTGAAGGGAAACGGTCCAGTGTCCCACCAGAGAAATGTATGCTGTCTTACATGCACCCAAACATGATATGATTCAGGCTGAAATTGTGTTTGACTGAAGAAGATAAATTCTTCCTTTTGGCTTTTTGTGACAAATGAGTGGCACATTGACCATTTGTGGCCAGACCAGACTTCCAGGGCCTTTTTGGTGCCTTGAGCATAACTACCAGTAGAATTTGAGTAGCAGCATATCAGGGCTAGCATCAGCTTATGGAGGTCAGGCCCGAGAGGTAGCCACCTTCCCCCTCCAGACCTGGCTGAGCAGGACTGGCCTCACTCCACTGGCCTGAATATGAAGGGCTTAATCCCTTGTGAGTGTCCTCTGCAAAACACAGGGACCAAAGGAGGCAACTCACAGAGACACATAAAGAAGCATTTATTCTTGACATGACTGAGCATATTAACGAGGAGAAAAAAAAAAAAAAATCCCTGCCTTCATTATTAATACACATTACTTGACTGCAGAAACCTAATTTTTTGCCTAAAAGGGGGAGCAAGGCCAGTGCTTTCTGTCAGTGGTATTTCTCCATGTTCTCTGGTGCCTTGAAAAACAGCAAAAGTCAGGTGGAGTCACCCCTGCTCTAGGCAAATATTATACAACTGTTTGTTACATGAACAAAGTGGCTGACAGATGACCTTCTAAACATACCTACGTTACTGTTTGCTAGTGCACATACAAATTGAAGCAGGAAACAGACTTCCAGAACATGAAAGCAGGTTTTGCTTGCTTATCTCATTGTATTCTAATGTGATTTGAGGTAAACAAAAGACAGCTATGGGCTTTGTTATCTTAATTATTCTGTACAGCCAATATAGAGCAGGATTGCACTGCATGATTAAACGTAACTCTTACTGCCTTGCAAATTATTAACATAATTCCAAAAATTGCACATAATTCAGGAAATACTTTTCCTAATGGCCTGTCCTGACTGAGGACAGCTGTGTTCAGACCTATGTCACATAATGGGAAAAGAAGAGATACACAGATAATGTTCACCTGGTATTCAGATGCTGCCTGTCAGGTCTGCACATATTTTCTGCATATCTCTTGGCTGGGAGTTTTGGAACTGATCTGACTATATAGATACTTGAATTTTATCATATGCAGTGAAATTAGGGTTCAGTGCAAAGCATGCGGGAGTCCTCCTACAAGTCTGGATTTGTCCCACGTACTTAGTCTCTCTAACACTATTTAGAGAAGCTAGCAATGAAATACTGTGATATTCACTGAATAACTGTGGGGTTCAGCAGGAGAACAGTTTCTTTGTCATCAGGCTAGACTGTTCTAAGACTTTTTTTTGCAGGTATTGGGAGTTACAGTCTTTCAAGTATTAGTTATGTGTCAAGAAGAGCTTAATTTCAGCTAGAATGGAGGAAGACGGATGATAAGTGGAGAAAAACTGAAAAAAAGCTGGATGAATATTTGATTTTAAAAATGTGAGAAAATTCACATTAATCTGAGAAGATCTGCAAAGGAAAGATTAAATTCTGCCAGCCCCAGTCCTAGAAATATTCCCCTGTAAATGTACCAAACCAGTCACATGAGCTAAATTTTACTTGCAGACTCTTTCCTCAGATGTGTTCCCACCCTTCCAGTATTTTTCTTTTCAAATATTATTTCCACTAAAAAGGCTAAAACACATTTGGGTTTTCTGATTACACATATGTGATGGCGTGATGCATTTTGATAATGTTTTTCAATAATCATGACAGACAGTCCCACCCTCGAGGCTGTAACTCCCTTTGATTTCAGGTGAGATTTTTGCCTAATGATCAGGCCCTGGGGTGTTTGGCTCATCAGTTGCAATGTAATGAGCTAAGAAAAATTTGAATTGATAAAAAGCAGGAATAATGGAACAGACTGCTGGCATAGCAAATACATTTCAGGGTGTATGTGTAAGAAGAATCGCTCCCTCAAAAAAAACAAATAGAAAGGCAATAATGTTGTGTGTGCTACTTTGTCATCCAGTCACAATAAAAGACTCAAGGAGGGATTCAGACAATGCTGTCAACTGAGTATTGAGATCCCACACATTTTCAGTCCAGCAACCATTGTAAGTTGCTGAGAGAAAGTTGATGGAAGAAAGTAAATTGCCAACATTTTATGGGACAGAGTCCTCAAAGAGTTTGTCCATGCTGGAGGTCCTACAAATCTAGCACAGAGCTTTGAAATGAGCTCCCTGTGCCTGGACATCTGCAGCCCAACATCTGCTGCCACCTGAAGGCGCCCCAGTGATGTCAGCTAGATGCCACATGGGCTTAAGAATAGGCCAGTAGGGATACCACTGTAGCAATGGTTCAGAGATAATGGACCACTTATGATACTCAGGGTTGCAGACCAGATGATCCAAAACTGGCCCACAGAACTATATGAAACAACTACAATATGTAGTACTTCCAGCTGAAGATTTGATGAGGAACCATTCTTTCATACCATGGTATGAAAGAATTTTGTAAGATGCCATTAACTCATCCAAGTAGCTGAAGTCCTCTGCTTTGGGCAAAGCATCCTCTGTTTGAATGTCTAGACCTAACTAGTGTGAACTAGCGAACCTCATCCCGGTACATAGACTGCATCTCTTAATTTTGAGCAAGATTTCTCACTGAAGTCGTTTTGGATGGCTTCTAAATTCAAGTCAAAGACCTAGAGGAGAAGTCTTCTAGAGGAATAGCAACAAGCAATCTTAACAAAGCCAGATGGCATAATATATACCTTCCCTTCTGTTATAGAAGTCTTATGCAGCATCGGAGACTGGTTCTCACTTTTGTAATAAAATGCTTTCTGTCCAAATGCTGGACAAAAAGCAGCCAGTCTCTGAGGCTGTTTTAAGGTGGCTTTTAGCCACCAAAGCTCCTGGTGTTTCTTTAGAGCATTTTCATTTTCTGAACAGCATAAATGATGTCACTTATTGATTGCCAAACCTATTTCATAATTTCAATAACCTCCAGGGGACTGATTAAATCTGAAATACTTTGGCCTATTTTAAAGGAAGTCTAATCGTGTTTTTAAGTCAGCCTTGGAACACATGATTCTTTATTAACCTAATAAGCCTCCATTATCCCATTCCCAAGGTTCTATTCAAGCCCTGTATTTAGTGTAAAGTACCATGCACTGGTTAATTAGAGCATATTATCTTGGATGAAAATGCTGAATCTTTTTCTGCAGAGTCAGTGCTTGGAGAATTTGTTAATATGCTGCGTGTACCCAGATTGGTTCTTATCTGAGCCTTGGCATGTGTTAGCAGTGCAATTACCTACTTGCAATTGCTGCCTGCTACTTGGCAAAGGGGAATGCTGAACAGAGGGTTATTTCACTAAAGATAGAAAGTGACTCATTTTGATTACTCAGTCATGTCCTCTCCTACTTATGCATGCACAATGGGAAAGTCTGATGGTACCAGAGAAAAGAGAAGCAGCATGTGTTCGAGTCACTTCTCTTATTCACCATTTAGTTGTAGCAAAACTAAAAAGCCAATAATTATAATATAACAAGAGGGAGTAATAAGACATTTCACCTTTGCACATTTAGAGGCGAATCTGAATTTAAAGGGAAATGACAAGCTAAATATGGCAAGAAGTAAAGGACGTAGATAACTCAATTTCATTTTTGTTTACCACATTTTCCAGTCAGCTTGGCTTTCTGGTCTTTGTCTTTCTGTTACTGTTGCAAAAGGGAGAAGTGTTTTTGCCCAAACAGCATCCTGCTTTAAATTAGTGTAATACATTTTACATTAGAAGTGTGTTTATAAAATACACTCTTCGTAATCTAGTCTAGGAAGATTGAATAGACAGTGTATGTTGGTTAACATTTGTAACGCCTTCTACAAACTTGGTAGCTCCAGTCCCATATTTAAGTGACCCAGGCCTATGAAATTCTACTGAGACTTATAGAGTTTCAAAATTATCCCTTACAGACATATTCCATTATTTGAAAAGATTTTTCATGAAACTGCTCACCAACCGTGTCCCATTTTCCTACTGAACAAAGTATTATTAAATTCAGAATTTTGCAGCACTAAAAACCACATCGCTAAAAAGTCAGAAGTAAACTGTTTCCCTTTACAATAATTTGTTGTGATTGATGGTCCATTCATTAAAACATTGTTATGCATTTTCAATGTTAACTTAGTAATGCTCCCTTAATCTAATGTAAACTTATTTCAAAAATTGGGAAACTATTTCCATTAAATATTTAATTTCATCCCCGTAAGGTTTAGACTAATGGTGTAATTCGAAATGCGTCCATATTTGTGGTTATACATCTGACAAGCTTCTGACAATGGCACATTAGTGTAGCACCAACATTTAAAACAACCATTGAGACAACGCATACCGTGCCCTCCTATCACACAGCATACACAGTAGACATTTTAATGTGGAAAAAAGAATAACAAATCTCTATGCCCTTCATGATTTTAAAATAAAATAGTCTATTTCAGCTCTCATGACATCAGTAGTAGTAGTACATCAAGTAAAACAATAACAGTTTCAAAACCAGAATTAAAAACCTTCAAATGATTTTCTAGAACTTTCTGAAATGAAACACTTTCTTAAAAAAACACGTCAACCCTGAGTTACAGGGAAAGCCTCCTCAGATGGTGACTACACTAATGATACACATTTCTTGACCTTTCACCAATGTGCTATGCCAAAGTGTTCTACAGTGAAGTTCCTACCTCCCACTGCCGAGACTGCTTTCCTCACTGTCCGAGTCCTGACTCCCAAGTCATTTCATCAGTCTTTTGTCCCTGCTCCTTGCAAGAAAGTATGATCTCTGTCTTTGAATTTCTCTCCTATAAGACTTCCTGCTCTGTACAGTATTTGAGGTGAGGGATGAGACTGACTGACAGGACTGACAGGACTGCCATTGGAGCACATCTGCTATGAAGACAGGCTGAGAGTTGGGGTTGTTCAGCCTGGAGAAGAGAAGGCTCTGGGGACACCTAATAGCGGCCTGTCCAGTACCTAAAGGGGGCATAGAGGAAAGATGGGGAGGGACTCTTTATCAGGGAGTGAAGTGATAGGACGATGGGTAATGGTTTAAACCAAAAGAGGGTAGGTTTAGATTAGGTATTAGGAAGGAGTTCTTTACTCTGAGAGTGGTGAGACACTGGAAGAGTTTGCCCAGAGAAGTTGTGGATGCCCCACCCCTGGAAGCGTTCAAGGGTTGGATGGGGCTTTGAGCAACCTGGTCTAGTGGAAGGTGCCCCTGCCCATGGCGGGGGGATTGGAACTAGATGCTCTTTAAGGTCTCTTCCAACTCTAACCATTCTATGATTCTATGATTCTAAGACATTGAGCAGCTTCCAAACCAGGGAGCGTGAATGAGACTTGGAGCAAGGACTGAGAGTTGAAGTCAGGTCCACTACAAGTACTTAGGGTGAAAGTCAGGCTGCAGTGAGGAAGGCTGAGGAGCCGTGCCTATAACGTTTAAGCAGTAGACCTTTCCTAACACAGTTTACTTTGGCCGCAGTGCTTCAGAGTGCACTCACAAAAGCAGCGCAGCCTGCCTAGTGAAGGGGACCGTGACTCCCAACCAGAGATGCAGTGCTGAGGGGCAGGAGGCAATAATCCTTCTGGCAGCTTAGCTGTCACCACCAGAGCACCTAGGCTGAAAAGCTTTGGGCAGAAAGAACAACTTAAGACATTGTCCAATAAAGTAATAATCAGGAAAGCTTGACATTTTCTTATTTCAATTGAAAATAGTCTTCTTTTAGGGAACAAAAATTGTTGACCAACAAATTGCCCACATTGTTACATTTTTGATTAAACAAAACCTCTGATCACTGTTTCAATGAGACTTTAAATTTACATGGCTTTAAATTTCCTTTTAGTACTCTTTAGATAAAAGCCAGTTCTCAGTGGAAAAGTGTAATGGTTCTCTGCAAATGAGAACATTAAAACATTATTTCAATAAAAAGGATGCATAGAATTCTGCCCAATGTGTACATCTGAACCTTTCAGAATGAAAATAACTTCAATAATTCTATTCTTTTTTTCCACAAAATGATTTCCCCATTTTTCAGCCATCTCTAATTATAACAATAACTTGCAGGTGTTTCCTGTTAAGTTGGTAATAACTATGTCCTGGGATAATAAAACTCTTGGGTTTGGCCCATTTATCATATTTAAATTATAACTTAAAGGTGCATCCTGTTTACAAGGTAATAATTATATATGGAACTAAACAAACTCCTCTGGAGCCAGTCCAGTCTATTGTGTTATGTCAGACTGGAGCATGGGTTTTCAGAAACCTTAGATGGATAATGCTATAGGTAGTAAAAGTTGACTCTCCCCTCTTCACAAAAGTGAAAAAAAAAAAAAAAAAGTTGGTGTTTTACCTATATTAGGGAATGAACTTTAAAAAACTAAACAGCCTCCAAAATGAGTGATCAAATGATCTTAAAACCTTAGCTGATGGCCAGACAACTCAGTCAAAACACACCCATCCGAATTCTTTAGGGTGGACATCAGCACGAGATGCAAATGTGCAGGCGTGTACCCCCAGTTTTGTCTTCTGTGTCGTTCCAGTGGGTCTCATTCCTCTCTTTGACCATGGTCCCCTGGCTGTGAAGCAGCAATGCAATATCCCTGTTCGAAGGCCGCTGAACTCAGCCTCCTGTATTCCTCCTTGCTTTGTGTGGTGGCTGGGATTTTAAAATACGCCTTTTTTTGTCAGGATTGAAACCCTAGACTTTTTAAAAAAAATATCCCGGGGAACGAGGTCAGCTGTTGAGTTTGCAAGTCACCTGCTAGACAGTTGCATTACAATGAGATTTGGTTTTTTCATGCAAAGCTCTCCACCTTGCCCCAATCCCTTACACTGACGCGGGCCCAAATTTCCAGCCACCTCCTCTGCGCCAGCTCCCTTCGGCTGGCCAGTGCTTTCCATCTCAGTTGCTTAACAGCCTGCAGAACCTTGTGCAGTGGGACAACAGTCATTCCTTTGTCGAGGTCAGGACTTAGGGGGCTGGGGAAGGAATTTGGCTTGTCCTCTGTACATAGGAAAGTAACAACTTCAGTGTGAAGCACAGAAAGAGATACTAGCATTCAAAAAAAACCACTAGAAAAATAAATTCCAGAAGCAACCAGTGCATTAGCTTGCATTGTAGCTTTGCTTCAGTGTTTTACTGTTATTTCTTAAGAGCAAAATAAGCCCCAAACATTTTTTTTTTTTTTTGCTACATACTGCACAGTATGAGTAATTCAAGAAGAGAATAAAGGCCGGCATTGTATAGCACACTTTCTCATGCGCACACAAACCTCCTTCCAGCTTACTGAAGGAATCAAAGGGTGGAGGGAGTGTCTCCAGCGTTTCATGTAAATGACATCTTTTTTTCTCTGGTTTTAATGCCACCATAAACTCAGTGTGATGAAGCATTGATGAATAATGAGCCCATGACACATCGTACTTTTAGAACAGCTCATATATTTGGCATATGCCGGGTCCCGTTTGTGTCAAATTTTTTTTTCCTCACTCAGGCATGGATTTGTAAACACTTTTACCATAACTAAGAAATGCAGTTTTATTTTCACTCCTCAGGGAAGCCCCACTGAGCATCCACACAGCTCACACCAGTTACCCTCTCTCTTTAGGATGCTGCGAGGCAGCGAGGTTAGCTCTCGCCATCTGAGCAGGCATTGTGCGTTTGCAGAAGTCGCTGCCTGGCCAGGCCAGTGGCCGCCCTCCGTTGGGAGCCACCAGTGGGGCTGATGCATCACTCTTACCTTGCCTCAGCAAGCACCTAACTGTTATCTTCCCCGCAGCAGTCCTGACGGCACTGAGTAGAGAAATCAAGACACCCTTGTGAAAAAGTGCAGCTTCCTATTTATTAAATGACTCGGAGAAAGTTGCGGTTTTAACTTGCAGGTTTTTTTGAGAAGAATGCCCTTTTTAGATATAAAACAACTGCACCTGTAACTTCTGGATTTAAAACCACCTAGGAAAGAAGCAGTAGATAAGTCATAAGCCACCAAGTGTGACCCGGCTGCCAGAGGGGGACAGGGAGCTGTTAAAAGCCCTGGTTGTGGATCTCCTGCAGCAGAGATGTTTCCCTCCACATCTGTCAGTCCTACCCCTGCAGCAAGGTCTGTTGTTTAAGGTGATCTCTGCTCTCCCTCACAAAAGGGAAGATCAGAAACATCTCCTGGCACAGACATACTGGAGACCTCAGTCTTAACTCCTGGTCTGGCATCCCAGGGATTTGCGTTCAGCTGGCGATGTAGATGTCACCAGGTGAGGACACCCCATATGGGGAGGCAGAAGAAAACTTAACAGTGCGAGCGGCATAGTATGGGCAAGATGTTTTCCCAGGACAGGAGGAGGCTGGACACAGTCTGCAGTTTTCAAGTTTGGCAAAAAAGCTCATCATGTAGATGAAAAGGCCGGCTTTCTTATTCTTCAGTGTAAGAGTATCAGCAGCATCGAGTTTTGTCTTACAGAAATCATCTGTGGTGTCTAGTCCAGTGTGCAAAGTTTTCTTTTGTTTCTCATTTGCCTTTATCATTTTGCCTATGTTGAGACACAGGACAATATTTTTTTTAAACCTAATTTTTTCCAATAAATGCTTATAAGATTTCAAATATAAGGAAGAACTCCCTACTCTCCAGTAAGGTCCTTAATTTCTATAATTGAAGCTTTCAAAGCAATATAAGAGAACAGGGCATAAGGAAACTACTTGAATCTTCATTGCTTTGAAAAAACATGTAAACACACCAGTTTAAAATCAGACCACTTTTTCACCATGGTTGCGAAGAATCCTATAAAGCTTTCCACAAGGCTGTTGAAGCTGAAAGAGGTGATATCCAGGCTGTCAAGAAGACCATAAGAAAACCTGGATATTGCTGACAAACCATGGGCATTCCCTTCATTTCCAAAGTTATGAGCGACCCACATTTAGGACCACACCTGACACTAGCACAAATGAATGCCATTTCTCAGTTACATTACACTTATTTCCCTGGGTGACAATCTCTCTGTGGGCAAGATAAGCTCCGGCTACGCAGGGCAGATTTCACAGCACTCATGCTGGGAGCCTGTCCCCTGTGCTTTGGTCGGGGTTTTTGGGTCACATGCAATTCAGAAACCAGGATGAATCAACCTACTTTATCTCCTAAAAAAAGCCATTACCGGCAATTTTCTCAGTTTCATAACAAAGCTCCAGAAGGTAAATGAGCCAGTTTCTGATGTCAGAACTGTCTCTTTTTCCCCATTTTTCTTCAGGCCGGTTACACTGAGGACTTGAAATTAGGAACTAAATGAGTTTCTTGAAACTGTCTTTCCCTGGCAAAAATGTAGCAGTGCTACAGAAACCACGTTGATTGAAATTAATTCCTCTGGGAATTAATTTATTCTGGAAGAAATAACAGTTCCTGTAACTTTTATCAGTCTTTTCACGCCAATAATTTACATTTAAAATCTTATTTAAAGCTGAGGTTGTGTCTGAAGCTAATTATTTGCTTCTAGAAACAGATAAAGCTAAAAGCATGCTGATAATCTGCTTCTAATCTCTCTGTACCAATCTCCTTTGGCCCCATACAAATCTTCTGGTCAGTGATAAATTTGGCAGCTCTGTTTTCAGTATTGGCTCAAACTCAGCTGATCTGAATGCTCTTTTAAAAACAAAAACAAAAACAACTCCTCCTTTACAAAAAACACGGTCGCTATTCACTCCGGGCTGTAACTGGTTAGGCTGAAAAAGGGTTAAATCCCAGTTTTGCACGATCGCATTGAGTGCTCCCATTTTATTTGCCTCCTTGATTTTATGTCAGACACATGCCCGTGCTGAAACTACAATACAGTCAGTGTCTGGATCTCTGACAAAGATTAGGCTTTCATCTCTGTTATTTGTGTTCCTCCTCAGAGTTTTTTAATGACTTTTAGCAGAGAAAAATAACAGTCATGGCTTGGGAGTGCTTCGGTATTACCCGGCACTTACCATCATGCAGTCTTTTGGGGGATATGTTGGGATCCAGGTTCTGGCTGTTGCTCCATGGGGATCTATGTCTTTTCAAACAGGTTCCCAGTGACTGGCATGGGAAATATAACAATCTGTAATAATAACGAGGAAAATTCTGGGGCTCAATACTTTTAGAGGAGCTGCAATTGAGTGGAAGAAACATTCATTGGATCACATTAGCCAGAGCATGTAAGATGCTCAGCATGGTGACAGGACATGGTGACACCATTCCATGTCACCTGCAAAGCTCTGCTAGGGGAGTTTTCTTTAATTACCATGGACCTTAAGCTTTGTCTGGATCTGAATCTTTTTCTTAAAATCTGAATCTTTTTTCTTAAAACTTCTTTTGCAAGGAGCTCCTTCCAGAGTATTTATTATCTTCAAGTACTAGAGAGCCTGCAGAGAGTTTCACATCTCCTCCTGTGCTCCACCACTGCTGCACTGCTTGTCCTGAACAACTTAAATAAGGGGAACCTTGAACTTCCTTTCCACATGTGATATGTTAGCACTAGACATCGAAATAACAGTTTTTCCATCTCTGAGTATCCTTTTCTTCAGTCTTCAGCCATCATCCTCCGCTGGACAGCATTTTACGTGTTTTCTCATAACGGTGTCTATTATTAAAAGTCACTGTTTGCCAAAGGCTACCTAACGTTACACACAGCATCACATACAACCTACTTTTCCTCATATTAGCAGCTTGGCAAGGAAACACATCAGGTGGTTAATAAAAAATCATTTTATAGGGGTGGCAGAAGTAGCCTCAGAACTTACTGTTATGTCTTTGGTTTACAATATAAACTTAAAATTTTCCCAGAAGATTAGGGAATTTACATGCATGGTGAGCTTGACGTTGTCATTTGCATAAAGTAACTGTCTGATCCAAAGTCCACTAAAGCCAGTAAAGGCTGTAAAGAATCAGAGACGATAAAGATACAAAGCGTACTGACAGCCAAGATATTATTATCCATTTTTTCATAGAACAGTTCAATCAACTCTTTTATTTATGCTCCACAGCATACAAACAAACATACCATGACATGTTTTTCTGTCCTTGCAAAAATACTCTAGCAGAATAACATCAAATCATCAGTATCAATCAATCCATTAATTTCAACTGAGTTATTTAAGGACTTAATTTTGTACTCAAAGACTTAGTAATCTGAGACTGCAAAACAGTACCCTGTTACTAAATCACAACTGCAGAGGGAGAGACTGGGCTTATGATGGGAAAGTAAGAATTAGCAACTTTCAACTGTCCGACGTATTATGAACTTACTTGGATTTAACATACTTACACTGCCTCTACACAAGCTGTAAAGTACTCTGACAGCAATTATATATGCAACTCAGACAAGATTATCAGGCAGCCACCAGCACACGAGAGCAAGTGGTATTTAACCAACAGGAGGTACAGTAGCCCCCCCTCCTGCTTCCCCCATGTCTGATTCCAGTTTTTCTGTCCAGAAATCTTGTTCAGCTGAGAAAAACAATTTTGGCCATTTGCTTGGGATAAGACTGTAAGTCTTACAGCCAAGTCAGAGCTACTGCTACAGCCCATACAGGGACATCTACAAACCCCAGAGAAGTCTAGCCATGTGTTTGCAAGTCACTGGTGCAGTACATGCACAAGGTAAAGTCACTGCATGTCACACATGCTTACACCTCTCTAGGAAATCCCAGAGAAAGAGATGGGAGCCGTGCCCTCAACCCTGTCCAAAATGGCTTGATTTTAGCTCTCCTCCAAAGCCTAACAAATAGATGGCCTTTGTCTGATGCCCTGGAGGGCAAATGCAAGCTAATAAAAACTTGAGTCCACACAGATAACATATAATTGTAACTAGGTTTTAGGTAATGGTCTTTCAGACTATCTCATTATTCTCTTTGAACAGGCTTTGAATTACACTTTTTCAATTTTAGATAAAAGTGAACCAGTGGTTTTGCAGCATTAGCAAAGTAAGTTAAATTGAATAGTTAGAATTAATGGGTGCTTTGATTTCATAATTTCTCTTTTACCTTGAAACCAGGAGTCAGGCAGAAAAATCATTCTTTCCCTCTTCATGTTTTCTTTCTCCAGCCATCTTTCTCCATTCTGCTCCGTCAGCCACTCGCTTCTGGTTTGTCCCCAAATGAATAGTTATACCAGGCTTTGATCATACTGCGTTTGCTTGACTTCTAATTCACAGGTGCTCTCTAGAAATCAGCTCCCACACCGCAGCATTTTCAGTATTTGAGTGTGAGTATTTGTAATCAGGATGAAGTCAAAATACCTCTGTTGGTGTTGATATCACCAAACAGTTGTTCTGCCTGTACTTTTTTTTATCTTATTCTGAATCCATGTTTATGGCCATTAGTGAAACTGCTCTGGAGCGGAGTCTGAATGAATCACAAGAATCTCCACATACCTGCTGAAGGCAGAAACACTCACTTGCCAACTTGCTTTTGCTCCAATGGCTTACATGAAGCAGAAGCAATCTCTGAGGAGCTCAAACACATGTTGTCCCTTATCCTCAAGCAGATATGGCACCCCATGCAAGCCTAAATCAGCCATTCTCAATCATGCAGGTCTTTAGCAGTCCTGAAGTGAACTTAGCCTCAGATAAAACTAATGAGTCTGCAAGTCCTGGATTAATACGGCTGTCCAAGAGAGCTATAGATCATGCACCCAGCCTCACCAAGCAGTTTAAAAAACACTGATCTACAACAGTGGGATACCTAAGTTTCCACTGTAGAGGACACAGATCTTCTTCTGGTGGAGTGGGAGGACCACACATCACAGCTCCTTTCTTATTCTGTCACCAGACCTACTGTGCAGGCGTAATACAGACGACGTAAGTGAGCATGCAGTCTGATGCTAACACTACTGCAAATAAAATATGTGCGATATATGCCTGGGTGCTCTGTGAAACGGTCTGAGTTGTACAAGTATGGCGTATAGACTAGATGTATCTTTTCATTCATTTATGACATAGTTCACACATGCTAGATCACCTCTCAGTCCTCTCTCTGCTTTGGTCCAAAGCGGACACATGAATGGTAACAGTGGTAGAAGTTGCCACAAGAGCAACATATGGTCCCAATGCTATCTTTTGTAAGGGCCCCACAATCCCTTTGCTTCCTTGCCAATATCACACATTCTTCAGAAGATGTGGGAGGAATCACAGTTCACCAGGACAACTCATATCTGGTGTCAGGTGAATTGTCATATTGGTGAATTGTCATACAGGAAAGCCCTTTCTGTGGATGAATTCTTTGGCCAAGAGCATTCTGCCAAACAGCCACACACCAGCGAGAGGCACTGTGTTACCTCAGCCTGGTACCCACCTCCAGGATGCTATTCCAGGCCATGCTTGTGCCAAGCGCTGGGAAGCGGCTCCAGGGACTTGTGGTGCTCATTCCTAATCTGCAGCCATGTCTGCAGGGCTGTGCAGGCATAGCCTTGAGGCTGGGCTGGTGGACCAACACATCACTCATCTGTGTTACTAGTCTGATACCAGGCCCACAGGGCAGCATCTGATGCACTCCAGCTGATGATGTTGCAGAGAAAGACGGCACCCATAAGAGCACACTCCAAGCTGTGCTTGCCTGGCAGAGGAAGAGTGCCCATCCTTCCATGCTTCGCCCATTGGCCTTCCTCTAGCCTAGCTGCCTTTGCTGAAAGACAGGAAACTGCTGTTGGACAGGCAAGGCAAATCCAGAGCTCACACAGCCCCAGCCTGTCCTTCAGTAAGGGCAGGTGGGAAGTGTAGCTAGCCCTTGTTTAGGCGATAAGCAGAAAAAGTACAAATGGTAAAAGACACGTCTAAGGGAATTCAAAGCCTACCCAAAGGCTCAGATGTAGGAAAGGTGAAACCAGCATGGCTTTGTTCTTCTCACCAGCACTGTTTTTCCTCCCCACTATGATTATTTACTAACTTCCATCACCTGGGGGAGAATTTGGGGCAATAGTCAGTGACCCCTGAAAGGGCTGAAACGTGGGGCTGTTTGTCAGATTTCAGCTTGGCTTCCCTTTACGCCTCTTTTTTTTTTTTTCTTCCCCAATATTTATTTGAAAAAGTGTTTTGGCAGGATTTACAATCCACAAAGCCCTACAGACTTGGAGAGAAAAAAAAAAAAAATCTCAGGTGCTACTTAAGAAATTCCTCGTTTTTAAACCTCAGTGGATTAAAGTTTCTGCCTTAATGATCTGTGTGAGTGCTTTTGTGTAAAACTTTGAATAACTTTATTGATTACATTCTGTATAGCACAAGTCTCTGGACCCTTATTCTTATTCTTCTTTTCTAAAAAAGCTTCTGTAAAGACATACAGTACCAGAATGGATTAGTGCATTAGCCCTTGCCTTTGCAGACTTACTCGCAATCCAGACAGGATTTGGATGAAGAGAGTCTTACCCAGGCAGGATCATGCTTCTCAATAGAAAATGTTTCCATACTGAAAAATGGAAAACATAACATTTAGCACAATTCAGCCTATTCGATAGCCTTTTCTGTGCTGAGGCACAGGGATGGCTACAGAAACAGCACTGCAAGTCAGCACTGAGATGCTTCGACAGAGCTGTCTCAGAGCTAGGATAGTTTTCATAAAGAGCTTTCTCAGAAGAAGAGAAAAGAAAGCACTTTACCAAAGCTGTATGGGAGACTCCAGCTGGCAGAACAAAAGTTACAGGTGAAAAATGAAGTTTATTGGCAGAACGTTTGGGTCTGACTGAAACAGCAGCAAAGTGCCCACAATTTTCCCTTCCTCTGACAGTGTCTCCTCAGCTTTCTTCCTGATGTCTCCCAACACGAGGCTCTCTCACATAAGCAAATAGATGAGAATGGGAATTCAAGTTTCAGTTTAAAATAACCTATGGGACCTTCACTCTGTTTTCAAAAGGAAAAACAGATTTCTGTCTAAAAACAGACTCTCCACCCTCCCTTTCTACCCTCCCTTGTCTTTTCCACCTGTTTAGATGTTTTCACAGTGGGATAACACATTCATTCCCTCCAGACCAGGGCTCAGCTGTTAGGAATGGAAAATAAAACCAAAGTTTGCAGAGTATTTTTAGCCCAGAGAAAATAAAGCGGTTGAAAATACCGTACACCCACCAGCTCCTCCGGCTTGTAGAGATCCATGCCCAGAAAGAAAGGAAACCACAAGACCGGGCTGAACCCATTGATTTGACATCGATGCCAAGTATTCTGCAGCGACTCACCCAACAATCCCTTCTTTTTCTGTTCGTTTGAAGGTGCCCTCCCCAGAAGTCACATCATCTGATCTTTCCCATCTTTGTGGCACTGACGCTTTCACTACCATATATGCACTTAGCTGGCTTCAGCCCATTACCCTCATCCCTTTGTACGAGATAATCTGTTGATGACTCGCTAATCAGCAGGTTGCAGATGGGTCTCCTGTTTCCCTCTGATCTCACAAATCTTTTGGGACTGGCCTTCTGAGAAGAGACAGTGCGTAAGGGGATACAACACTAAACAGATGACACATATTTTAGATCCACCTAATGGCTGCTCCTGGTTTCCAGACTCCCCAAATGCCATTTGTTTTTAACAAATGGCCACACAAGCTGTGGAGATGATATTTTAAAAATGTCTTTTAAAGGGCTGACTTGCCTCCAATGGCATTTGCAGCATGTGTGCCCCTGACAGTAGTCCTCTGTGCTGTCAAGCTGCTCCCACTGCAGGTAAAAATTAAGTATTCTGAAAAAGAAATTATAAACTGACTACAAAATGGGTTTAGAGAAAGCCTGTCCTGAATGGGAGAGGTGGTTTAAAAGCCAAAAAGAGAAGGATCTAGATCTCACTAGCATCTGCGGCTAGGTCTGAACATCCTTGGACTGTGAGCTGTAAGTAGAGTTTATGCTTCAGTTGTAGCAAAGCAGTGATTTCTTCATTGCTGCATTGACTATGCAGCATCTTGTATGTGAGAGCAACACAGGATGCTGGCAAAACTGTCATAAACAAACAGCTGACAGGAAGTTATAAATCCTGGAATATCCTTTATGCAAATTCTTCCACTTTTCTGTTTCTGTCCCAGGAAAATCTGAAGATTTTATACAACTAGCTAGGACATCCCCCACTACACATCTCAGACAGACCCGCTGTAGAGCAGCAAAAGGCATCCCAGCTTAGCTTTGCCACTTTACACAGTGGTCGTATTTTTAATATGAAACAAAACAGCACAGGGCCTGTTCTCCTGCACTTATGCCAAAGGGCTCAGCACAGTTCCCACCCGTCCTATTTTACCTTCCAAAACAGAGAAGTGTTTCCATATCCACATATTGTCTGGGAGGGCAACACTTGGCCCAAACAGAGCCAACGCCATGGTAGCAATTTAACAGGAGGGATGATCAGGTGCCAGGGCTTAGCCCTGTGTTATGAGTGCAGGGGCAGCCACTGAGCCTGAGGTGTGCTGAGTGTGTTGGACCCACTGCACACACCAAAACATTGGAGCAGTGCATGCATACTAGGTCTCACAAGGACCATACTCATTATGAAGGCATCACAAACAGCTCAGACGTATACTTCTGTCCAAGAAATCCTGGAAAGAAATATGGCAACTCCTTTGGGAGCCATTGAACTCTCCTCCTCCATCTCCATTTACTTAGTCATCATCAGCACGCTGTTATGGGTTCACTTAGTTGTAGGAGTATTCCCAACAGACCTCCTTAAAAAGCACTTTCTATTTAAGACTGAAAAGCAGCTGCTGATAATACTGCCTTAAGCTGGCCATTTTGCTTCTGGCTTCTATAGGTTCCACATTTTTCCTATCCAGCCAGCACAATAAGCATTTTAGCTCCCATTGTCTGGGATTTCCAAAAATGCTCAGCGCTGACCTAACTGATCTCATTGTAACCAACACTAAGTGTGGTTTGTTTTCCTCTCCTTTTTCTTCTTGAAAAGACGGAGCATCCACAAATAAAAGATCATTTGCAAAGTTAAGGCCAGCACGCAGTTATTCCAGTAGCTGACACACTGCTACATGAATGCTGACTATTTACAGCAAATGTAATCCGAGTTTATCTTCTACAAAATCTTTAGCACGTTATTTCTGGAAGTTCAAGTTATAACTGCTATGATTTGCGAGTAATTCAAGGAAGCAGTTCTATTAATCCATCCAGTTTGAGGGGGATGGGGGAACAGGGAAAATATATTCCTCAAGCTTTCAGTCCTTCTGCAGGGAAGGGAGTAACATACGCCTGGAATTACCTATTAGCAAGTGTTTTAACCCTCCCCACGTCTGGCAATATTGCTGCTAATATGTAACATAAATTCCTTGGAAATTAGGATTATTTTTTTTTCTTTTAGTAAGTCTCAGAGGAGGCACCCCCACCAAACTGACCAGATTTACCCAGTTTGGACCAGGGTGTCAGTAAAGAGCCATCTAGGCAACTCTGTTTCAGGACTGCTAGCGTCTCCTTAGAGATTACCAGAAGTAAGGAGACATCACAACAAAAAAGGAAAAAGTTGACAATGTGAGTCAGATTTTTAAATGGCAGAATCTCTGTTTATCAAAAGATTAATTTTAAGCAATGGCAGTCTAAAACACTGGCTTTCAGTCTTATTCCAATTCTGTCAAGCCAGGCGGCCAGAAGCCACTGAAGTCTCTGCTACGGCAAATTCAAGCACACAAGGCTAAACCAAAAAGTTTCAGTTTTCTCTTTTTAACACTGGCAAAAATCTACCTACAGGTCACGAGAGAGGAAAGCACAAGTTTCTTTGAGAGTGACTTTTTTCCCACATGGTCTTTCTGAGCAGTCTCACAAAACCTTTGGTACAGTTTCCTGTTATTTGCAGGATGGAAGAGAGAAAAAAATGAGCATTTTAGTCGAGGCACACATAGCCAAAGCCCTCTATTCAGAGTCTACTTTCACTGAAATTAGTGATAAACTCATAGTGACTCTGACAGGAACAGATTTCAGCAGACACTGAGTGCTTCCGAAGGGTCCAGTCTTCATGCCAGGAAAACTGGAGAAGCAGTAAATTTTGTAACTTATGACAGGAGCACTCTGGATGCCGACTGGAGCTCAGATGTTAGCATTTTTGTTACACAACATGAGGAGGATACACTTCATAGATGAGCATGAACAATCTCCATACATCTATTCAGCAAGATTTGCACTTAAATACTTACTTACAGCTGCTAAAAATCTCATTTTCCAAGAGCTCTCAAAAGAAGTTTAAGGGCTACTCAGCCGTGACTTGGATGTCAAAAATGGTATTTGGAGGAATCTCAGTTGGTCTCTAACAGAGAGCAGATTTTTATTGACTTACCCTAGATAGACGGTTGAATCGGATGACTGCAATTGGATTTCTGCTTTCTTGGAAGCAGGGCATTTGCCTTGGCTTGTAGTAACAGCTTCTGGGTACCTGGTCCCACATGTAAGCAGGTAAATAATTGACAGATGGTTTTCTTTATGCAGCTAAGTAAAAACTTTCAACATTATGTCAGGAGAGATTAGGAAGCAGGGGAAAAACACATTGAAGAAAGCCTGGGCTTAAGCTGCCGCACCGTTGTTACCCAGCATCCCCGCCACGCCAACTGCAGCAGGCGGATTCCATGGGCGCCTAAAGGTGCTCGTTATAGAGGGTGTTTACAGGTGTGCCATTATCAAGTACTGATATAAAATACTACTGCGGAAAATCATGTTTAATAAGCTCCAGCTGCCTGCTAAATTAAAACAAAATTCCTGCAGCAAATAGTCAATTTGAAAAACAAGCAGTACTGGGAGTGAAACAAAGGAGCTGAGCACAAGAAGAGCCCTGACTGAATCAAGCTGCAGTTTGGAAAGTATATCAAATGGATGTTTTCCTAGTTTTGCTTTTATGCAGATACTCGCTCCTGCCAGCACAAGTAGCTGCTGAGACCACAGCCTATCTTCTGCCTTTGTATTCCTACATGTGCCCCTAGACCTTGTTTCTGTGAGATCGTAGGCTGTATCGCAGGGCTGGCTTGTAAAAGTCAGTAGTTTGCAGAGGTGTAATAATGTGTTTTATTTCAAAACAGAACTTAAAACAGAAATACAAACACAAACAGCAAGGCCTGGCAGACTCTTTCCCCTCCCACTCTGAAGAGCTGGTTGTCCTGCTTCCCCTCCCAATTTTCTGTTGGCTCAGTGCCTCCCCAGCTGGCAAAAACTGGGGCAATTAACCCTTTCTTCCTAAGGCCAAATGCTAACAAGACCTAGCTGGCTTTCCTCAAAGGAACAAAAGCGCTGCAGGGCTGTGCACTGCCCCATCACCCTGCAGCGTGCACCAGTGCCTTTCTCCTCTGCTTGCATAGCACCTACCCCAGCAGCCCCGCTCTGTGCTGGCACTCCTTCTCGCAACACCTACAGCAATGCACAAGAAATACAGCCTACATGACCCGAATGGCTCTTAACTTTTGCCTCGTGGGAGGGAAATCTGGATTGAGAACCTACCGGCTGATTATTTTGTTCATTTAAGGAAGACCCAAAGCGACTATCAGTTGCAGAAGAGGGCAGAGAGACCCACACTGGCTCTAAGAGAACTGGTTTGGGTACCAGAAGCAGCACAGCTCTGTACTGGATCATTCACTGTTGTTGTTTCCTGCCTAAAGGAAACAGAACCTGCCTTCTCTCTCATTTTCTTTTCAGGAAGCCTGGCACATCTGGGGCTACCATAAGCCCAGATTTCATTTGTGTTATGACAGATTCCTGTAAGTGCTGCCCGTAGATAGCGAGCTTTCTCAAAATGCTTTCACAGGGCAGGATAGGATTTTTGGCCATGCACCTTCATTTCCATTATTTTCCATGATTGCATAAATTATTTTAGACTAGAGGTTTGTTTAGTTTAGAGAGCCAGTGCTGTTCAGAAAGGACGCTGGAGACCCTTCCACATCTGAGACAAAGGCTTTTTGTTATTCCCATAGGCTCCTTCGGAGTAACAGACTTGCATCTTCCATCAAAGCTCACTGAAGGTGTTTTATTATGGCTGTGGACCAGCAAATCACAGCAATGAAAACTAAATGCAATTTCCATTCTATCATCTATGTACACAGCATTTTAGTTGCTCATAACTCTCTCAAACAAATTTTATTGGATCAAAAGTGTCCATTCTGTTCATTTTCAAGTATCAGGAAAACTGGCGTAGCTTACTTATGCTTCAAAAAGCAAACAAGAAAAGATGCCTTAGATGCCAACACAAACACAGCATGTTTATCGTAATGGTTGGACATACTGGCAATATACTTTGAATATACTAGTGAAAAGTGAAAAGCAGATTAAGTATGCAGAAAACTGGTTGAGTAGCTTTGAAGTTGTGACAATAATCGTTTTCATACACAGTAAAAATTTCCATTACGTTTCCTGGCTTGGTGCAAATTCAGGAGGCTGGATGTTGCACACTTGGTAGAACTTGCTAATCAGTTTCTTTGTTTCATCTGAAGTACTTTTCACTTTGGGCGCAATTGTGAAGCAAAATAGAAACAAAGAACCGCACACTCTAAAGACATTTAAGGTAGTCAGGAGCAGTGTACTCTTGGAGGCAAGACTATCCTAGACATGAGCAGAGCTGTCTTTTTTGTTTCCATGTTTGTCTTCACCGAGGCTTAATAATACTTTCTAAAAATCTCTTAGAACTTCATAAACCTATTAAGTCTGTCACCTCTCAAGGTGACCATCTTATCATCAAATCCAGCCTGATGGGAATTTTAGGTATATGCTGAGTCTGTGTAATGTGTTCCAGCTACTCATCTTTCAGAAGATTTCACTAAAAATTTCCTATGCCATTCAGTAGCTTTACATCTTTTCCCCTGTTGTTCCCCTGGCAGCAGGAATGCAGCTGGGACTGCCAGCGGTGGTGAGGCTCTGCTGCTGGGATTAAAAAGACCCTTTACAGACTGCACAGAGTCAAGAGGGACATGGACTACATTTTTCAACATTTTTTTTTTTTTTGCTGTTTACTTTCACAGATTGCAAATTGATAGAGCTGAGGGCTTCCAGAAAGTTGTCCTAAACTGAATCCTTCCAAGTTATTTCTTAGTCCTGAGTCCTGCCCTTTATTTTCTTTCAGTAGTTGGGCATTCCCTTCCAGCCAAAACAGTAAAAAAGAGGTAAACCTTCAAGAACCTTTCCCTTTTTAGTGGGTAGGAGAGAAAGAGTGTAACTCCCCAGCAGAAGCAACACGTGGCCCACTAAATCCTCCAGTCCCCCTGACAGTACAGCTGATGAGGTTGACAGAGGCAGAAGCAATACCACCCAAACTCATGGGTCCATGGACCTCATGCTCCCTTGCTGGATTTGATAGCAGAATGGCTTAAAGGCCCCCCCATGCCACCTCCCCAGACAGCCTGGCCAAAGGGCAGGTCAGACCGAGATAGTTCATTCCCTTCTCCTTGATCTTTCCCTTTTCCTTGATCTTCAAGGCTTCACAGGAAGCCTTTGAAGCAGTGCGTATAAGGGCAAGAGCTACTGCCTTAGGTTTAGATCCTCACAAATTACATCCATCTTTTACCCAGCTCAAGATGTTCTGTTGAACAATAAATGCAGATACCAAAGACTCATTAAGGCCCTTTTCTCCAGGCACCAAGTTGGACTATATCCAGGTTTTCAAAGGCTGGACATCATTTAGCCAATATGCATCCTCTAGAGCATCTCAGAGGCAGACATTTAGCCTGTTAGCGTCAATATTCCTTGAAGATTTCAGACATATGGCTCCTGACCATTTTTCAAATATACTTCAGATTCACTCTGCAGAAAAAAATCCAAATTATTCCTTTCTCCAGGAAAATATGTTACAATACTAGTTGCCCTCCCAGAGCCGTTTTGTATTTCTTTGAACTTTTTTTGTTAAAAGTAGGAGAAATAGATTGTAAAGGAACGGGGCTACATTTGATTTCCATTCATCTGAAAGGGTGTATTTCAAATGTTGCATAGCATTTTCTAACATAATTAATAGAACAAACTAATTTCTTTTTTTGCACTCATTGTAAGAGTTTGTTACATATGCCAAAGTGATAATTTGGACACGGATTAGGCCATCAACATCAGAAAAGAAATTCAAAAGTCCGGGTGGCAGATTTTGAAGGTCAGTTATGATTTATCATCTGTGTTTTATAAATTCTGATTTATATTCTGTGATTTATAAACTGTGATTTATAATCTGTGACTATTCTTTTATTGTGTACTTTGTTTTGCTCTGTTATCTTCATCTTCTTCAGTTTGAATTTAATACATGTCATTAAGCCATTTGTTTATTTGCAAAAGTTGCTAAAAAGCTCTACGTTAAATGGAAACAGCATTATGGTACTTTTGGAGACTTATGACATTAGATCTTCGGAGCTCATGTAATAGATGTACTAAATGAACTTAAAAGAGGACTTGCAAAGATATTTCCCAGTTGCTCATTTTTTATGAGAGCTGCTTATATTAGGGGTCTTACAATATTTGTTTTATTATCTCCAGTTTCTTGTAACCACTTTCAGCTGGGATTCCATTTAAGACTTTGATCATTCTTGGAGCTTGTATGGCAGAATGAAAAGGAAATATGGCCCCTAAGAAAGAAAATTCTTCAATAAAAGGAAATTCATTCTATAGGTGGAGGTGTTTGGATGGACCATAGAAAGTCAGATATTTCAATTAAGTTTAGATTTGGACAAAATGTTACTGCCTGAAAACCATTCCCACCTGATGAGAGACCTGTGAGCGATAGGTTAATGCATCAAGTCCAACTACTAAAAGACAAACGGCTTCAAGACTTTAAAGTATTTCCACCGTTAATGACTGCCATTGGTTTCAGCAGACAGAAGGTAACTCTCCCACGTATGCAATAGTGGCTTCAATAATTTTGAAGAGCATCAGCGTGGTCTAAGAGAGTGACGGCCATCTTCTGTTTTGCAATGAGGACTGCAGGGGATAGGACAGTCAACACCAGTCTGCACAAAAATAAGATAGTTTGTAAGTACTGGGGGAACGTTACTCAGAGAACAGCTCCTCAGGTTCAATTGGGCTAAACACGAGGACCTTTACTGTGTTACTGGGTCTGCCCATCCTGTTCACCAAGTCTCCCACCATGCAAGCACACTGACCTCAGAGGGCATGACATTATTTAGGGTGCTGTGTCATGGTCTAAGGTAGAACAGCCTCCTTCTGTTTTGTCACAGTTTTAGCTCAGCATAAACTGACTACGAATCCCCACCTTCAGGTGCAGGGGGGTTGCTGAGTCTTTACAAGATGCTTCAGACCCCAGTACTAGCAATCTGGCAGCTCTCACCAGCCCAAAGTCACTTCCAAATCATATGTTTGAGCACTGCATTAAATATTTGACTTTCAGTTAGCAATAGCATGAGCAGAGCTCTCTCTGTGCTGAGTTTCAATTTCGCACTCTTTCCCTGTAGCCTTTGAAACTGAACTTGCACCAGCCCACCAGCCAAGTGGTGAGACTGAATTGTATTCTCTGCCTGAGATCCTGACGGCCCGTTCATTTTTCAGTCAATCAAAAGACTGTGGACATTGTGGGGATAGAAGAGACTCCTTAAAAGATTTTATAGCATAGAGAGAGGATCACAGCAGCAGAGCTCACCTATCCCTTCATCTGACCTGCACTAACTGGGATAAGGTGGGAAGAGGGAGGCAGATGCTGAGAGACCATAGTGCATCCCTGTGCTTGCTCACAGGAGAAGCTTCTCCTCGCAGGCCAGCCCCAACCTCATCCACCACTTGAGGAACACAGAAGAGAATCCAGCCCCTTCATAGCCGTTACGCACACACTAAATAAAACAGCAACTTGTGGCATGAAATTTGTCTCCCTAAATAATCTTGTTTGGATGTATTAACACAGCGCTGGCCAGAGTGCAACCACTGCCAAGCCCTCGCCCTCCCCTTCCACCATTCAGCCTCCAACAAAACTAATGTTAGTGCTGTTGTAAGTAGGATATCTTAATGCAACACACACACACACAGGATCCCTTTAGATTCTGGTTTATATCTTCAATGAGAACCTTGGCAGCTGTAAAAACACATTTTGGTCTGGTCACTAAGCTAAAGATTTTTTTTTCCTCTAATTTCATACACAATTATTAAAAGAGCCGGGACTTTTGGCAGTGACATTGCGCAGTTCTGTCAGCTTATCCCTCCCCCCATACACAAGTTAAAAAATGATTAATTAAAATACATCCCAGCTTGTATGATTAATGTATTTAAACAATTTGAAAATGGACGTGCTTTTCATTGTTGTCTGCTTTACAATGTGATGCTTCATCAGAATGAAAGAAAGTGGAATGTTAACAGGGCTAGGATGTTAATTACTTACATCTGAGCCCCCCAAGCTCGGTAACCAGCTACAAGCACAAGCATCTGGAAGTGACAAACAGATTTTTACAAGGCATTACACCAAATTTATCCAGTATTAGTGGCTGGATATATCAGCATGTCTACATCAGCTCTTTAATTTTGGTTGAACACAGTGCTCTTCATTTACTGCCTTGCACTCCTGGGCAAGTGTTGCTGGGCACTGTTGGACAGCTGGTACCATTTGATCCTGGGGGAGATTTCATCATTAGCAGTGGGAGTCCCATCATGTGTTTGCCATCTCACTAATGAGTACATAAACCACTTCATAGGGCTGGGTTAGGGTAGGGTAGCAAATGCTTCCAACTCTGCTGGTTTGCAAATTCTAAGGGAATGCACAAATATGAAATGTTTTCTGGCATCTGAGCACCTATGAGTGCTCTGAGCACCTATCTGAGCCGCATTTGCTGCTGCCAATGCTAGTGCTGTTCTTTCCAAGAGCGACAGTATGAACCCTTGTCTGAAAGGCAGGACTGGAGCAGAGGTTTGGGAGATGTCATGTGCTTTAGGTGTGTGAGAACATGGTTGGAGTGAGCAATGACGTGCTTGCACTTCAGGAGATAAGAGTGTGCATTTAGAGCTCTGATTTGCAGGGGGTTGTGCAGAAGGAATGTTACATGGGCTAACTGGAATCTGGGATATGGAAAGTACGATGGTGAACGGACATCCTAGGGGAATGCTGCCATCGCTGATGGCGGTGTGGACACTGTGTTTGGGACTTCTGCATTTGTCTAAGTACTCAGAGAATCATAGAGTAATAGAATCATTTATGTTGGAAAAGACCTTTGAGATCATAGAGTCTAACATCTACACATCTTTTAAATACCTCCAGGGATGGTGACTCAACCACTTCCCTGGACAGCCTGTTCCAAAGCTTGACAACCCTCTCAATGAATAAATTTTTCCTAATATCCAATCTAAACCTCCCCTGGTGCAATGTGAGGCCATTTCCTCTCACCCTATCACTTCCTACCTGGGAAAAGAGACTGGCATGCACCTCACTACAGCCTCCTTTCAGGTAGCTGTAGAGAGTGATAAGGTCTCCCCTCAGCCTCCTTTCCTGCAGGCTACACAACCCCAGTTCCCTTAGCCTCTCCTCATAGGACTCATTCTCTAGACCCTTCACCAGCTTCGTTGCTCTTCTGTGGACACTCTCCAGCACCTCAATGTCTTATTTGTAGTAAGGGACACAAAACTGAACACAGTACTCGAGGTGGGGCCTCACCAGTGCTGAGTACAGGGGGATGATCACTTCCCTGCTCCTGCTGGCCACACTATTCCTGATACAAGCCAGGATGCTGTTGGCCTTCTTGGCCGCCTGGGCACACTGCCGGCTTATATGCAGCCAGCCGTCGACCAACACCCTCAGGTCCTTTTCTGCCAGGCAGCTTTCCAGCCACTCTTCCCCAAGCCTGTAGCGCTGCATGGGGCTGTTGTGACCCAAGCGCAGGACCCAGCACTTGGCCTTGTTGAACCTCATACCTTTGGCCTTGGCCCATTTATCCAGCCTGTCTAGATCCCTCTGTAGAGCCTTCCTACATTCTAGCAGATCAACACTCCTGCCCAACTTGGTGTCATCTGCAAACATACTGAGGGTGCACTCGATCCCCTTGTCCAGATAGCTGATAAAGATATTAAACAGAACTGGCCCAAATACTGAGCCACTTGTGACCAGCCACCAACTGGATTTAACTCCATTCACCACAACTCTTTGGGCCTGGCTATCCAGCCAGTTTTTTACCCGGCTAAGAGTACACCTGTCCAAGCCATGAGCAGCCAGTTTGTCCAGGAGAATGCTGTGGGAAACAGTGTCAAAGGCTTTACTAAAGTCCAGATAAACAATATGCACAGCCTTACCCACTAAGCGGGTCACCTTGTCATAGAAGGAGATCAGGTTAGTCAAGCAGGACTTGCCTTTCATAAATCTATGCTGATGGGCCTGAGCACCTGGTTGTCCTGTATGTGCTGTGTGATGGCACTCAAGATGGTCTGCTCCATGACCTTCCCCAGCACCAAGGTCAGACTGACAGGCCTGTAATTCCCCAGATCCTCCTTCTGGCCCTTCTTGTAGATGGGCATCACATTTGCCAACCTCCAGTCAATGGGGACCTCCTGTTAGCCAGGACTGCTGATAAATGATGGAAAGTGGCTTGGTGAGCAGTTGCACCAGCTCCCTCAGTACCCTTGGGTGGATCCCATCTAGCCCCATAGACTTGTGCGTGTCTAAATCATGTAGCAGGTCACTCGCCATTTCCCCTTGGATTATGGGGGCTTCATTCTGCTCCCTGCCCCTGTCTTCTGGCTCAAGCTGCTGGGTACTCAGGGAACAACTGGTCTTATTGTTAAAGACTGAGGCAAAGAAGGCATTAAGTACTTCAGCCTTTTCCTCATCCTTTGTCACTATGTTTCCCCCCACATCCAATAAAGGACGGAGATTCTCCTTAGCCCTCCTTTTGTTGTTAATGTATTTATAGAAACATTTTTTATTGTCTTTTACGGCAGTAGCCAGATTAAGTTCTAGTTGGGCTTTGGGCCTTCTAATTTTCTCCCTGCATAACGTCACAACATCCTTGTAGTCCCTGAGTTGCCTGCCCCTTCCTCCAAAGGTCATAAACTCTTTTTTTTTTTTCCTGAGTTCCAACCAAAGCTCTCTGTTCAGCCAGGCCAGTCTTCTTCCCTGCTGGCTCATCTTTCGGCACATGGGGACGGCCAGCTCCTGTGCCTTTAAGATTTCCTTCTTGAAGAATGTCCAGCCTTCCTGGACTCCTCTGCCCTTCAGGACTACCTCCCAAGGGACTCTGTCAACCAGGCTCCTAAACAGGCCAAAGTCCACCCTCCGAAAGTCCAAGGTGGCAGTTCTGCTGACCCCACTCCTTACTTCTCCAAGAATTGAAAACTCGATCATTTCATGACTGCTATGCCCAAGACAGCCTCCAACCATCACATCACCCACAAGTCCTTCTCTGTTTAGAAACAACAGGTCCAGTGAGGCGCTTCCCCTAGTTGGTTCACTCACCAGCTGTGTCAGGAAGTTATCTTCCACACACTCCAGGCACCTCCTAGACTGCTCCCTCTCTGCTGTATTGTCTTTCCAGCAGACGTGTGGTACATTGAATTTCCCCAGGAGAACAAGGGCTAGTGATTGTGAGACTTCTCCCAGCTGCTTATAGAATATTTCGTCTGCCTTTTCATCCTGGTTGGGTGGTCTATAACAGACTCCCACCGTGATATCTGCCTTGTTGGCCTTCCCCCTGATTCCTACCCATAAACACTCAACACTATCATCATCAGCATCAAGCACTAGACAGTCAAAACACTCCCTAACATACAGGGATAACCCACCGCCTCTCCTTCCTGGCCTATCCATTGCAGCACCCCAGTTGTGCGAGTCATCTCACCATGTTTCCATGACTGCAACTATATCATGGTTTTCCCACTGCACAGTGGCTTCCAGCTCCTCCTGTTTGATGCAGTTCAGTTGGGCTATTGTTCCTGACACCTTTTTTGGGGGAGAAGCCCTCATTCCTACATGACTGTTCTCAGGTACTTCCGTGGTTTCTAACACATCAATAATCCCTGCATCTTTGCTGCTGCATGGATCTCCATCTCCACTGACATGGCAGACCTAAGGGCCTTGCTAGCATACTGTCCCACAAACATTGGCGTGCCACGCTCAGGTTTATCTCTAGCAAGCCTGATTTTATCCCTTTCCCCTTTCAAATCTAGTTTAAAGCTCTTTCAATGAGCCCTGCTAACTCCTGCACAAAGGTACTTTTCCCCCTTTGAGACAGGTGTACCCTGTCTGTTGCCAGCAGGCCTGGTGTCGTGTACACTGACCATGATTAAAAAACCCAAAATTCTGCTGGTGACACCAGTCTCAGAGCCAGGTTTTGATCTACTGGGTCTTCCTGTTTCTTCCCTCATCATTTCCTGCAACTAGAAGGATAGAGGAGAACGCTGCTTGTGTTCCTGATCTCTTGACCACTCATGCCAAGGCTCTGAAGTCTCTCTTGATTGCCCTTGCACTTCTTGCAGCAGCTTCATCGCTGCCTACCTGAGAAATCAATAATGCATAACAAACTGAGGGCTGTATCAGTTTAGGAAGTTTTCTCTTCACATCTTTAACCCAAGCTGCAGGGAGGCTGCAGACTTCTCTAAGAAGTAGGTCTGGTCTGCATATTGGACCTTCCGTTCCCCTCAGAAGAGGGTCTCCTATGACAATGAGCAGTCTTTTTTTCTTTATGGAAGCAGTTTTGACACACGGCATCGGCCAACTTAGCCTTAATGACACCTTCAAGATAGATGAACCATCATCCTCATCATTGTTTGGTTCCACTTGCAGAGCCTCTTTCCCATTTTGCAAGGGCACCTGGGAAGGTGGAGGAGTCACAAAGGAGACGCAACTGCTGCACCAGGCAGGAACTTGTCACCGTTCCGCCCTGTCCCTTAAGTCACTGCGTTCAGCCAGGTGGAGAGAGGATAGGGAATCCTATCATGGGTCCTGTCTGCCTGTTGGGCCTGTCCCAGGGAAGGTAGGGTGCGGTTCCAGTGGTCTATCTCTCTCTCAGACTCCTTCCTCGATACAAAGCACTCTGGCCATAGTAGCCCTTGTCAGTGTAGCACTAGCAGCCTGACCTTGTCATTGACAAAGGTATTTATGTGGATTTAAATGGGCTTTTTGTTGGCATATCTGGAACTATAAAAGGCTTTAGGCACCCAGATTAAGACTTTAGCACCTCCCAGTCAAAACTTAGACCCAGCACCTGCAGCTTTGTACACAGAAGTGCACAAACTTACTTACATCTGTGCTTTGGGGTGTACCCAGCAGTGCCTCTGTCTTGACAGGACTGTGCTGCTCAGTGCCTGCCTCATAGTTAAGCCCTATCATGACCACAGATGTGGCATTTTTCTACATATTTCGCACAAAAGACTCGATTCATTCAGCAATCTCTGCGCAAGCCCATTGAATGATGCTCTGTATGAAATGCTGTGGTCAGTGTGGCTTTCCTTCAGAGCCCAGAGGGTGACAGTGGTGGCATGACTCCTGCTTTAACAATGACTATATTCCTCCAAGTACAGGGGATCTGTGGGGGGTCAGGCATATATTTCTCCCCTCCAAGTGTCACACTTGCTGGGCTGTCCTGAGAGGGTAAGGTCATTCCCGGCCTTTCTGCTCAGCCTACACCACATGACTTCTAGCAATGAAAGATGCATTTAGCTGAAGTCAGTGGGGACACAATTTCTTTCCCAGCTGTGAGAGCAGTCACCACTAGAGATGTGAGTTTCCATCCCCTGGGCAAAGAAGAAAACTAACCCCTTCTCTGTGGGTGCTTTAACCACTAGGTGCTTGCACAATCGGGACCTCCTGTGCAGCCATTTCTGATTAAAGAGGTGGCCCTAATGAGGTCCTTCAGAGAAAAAAGGGATTGTAACCCGATTTCAGGAGAGTTCCAGGTTCTTAAATAAATAAAGAGAAATAAAAAAAAAAAAAAAAGGAGACTAGTGCTTAACTTTTTAAATCTGATTGATATCAGGTGTGCAACATAGCTATATTAAGCTGCATAACTCAAAGTTTCCCTTTCCTGACTTCTTGTGGTTTGAACTACAAGATAGCAGAGGGATGGCTGGGGTTTTAAGGAAGCTTTCATTTTTAACTCTACGTATTAAAGAAAGAACATTAATGTGTCAATGTAGCATTGAGGATATGAGCTCTCAAAAGTCATGCATTGTTTCTGTGCAATTAGATCTGCTGTGTCATAGCAGAAACCTTTTCTTCCTCCTCTTGCCTCCCCTGTTGACATTAGTTGTCAAGTTTAATTTAGTGGCACTTTTAAAAAAACTACAGTACAGACAAGTGTGAGAACTTTTATGTACCAGCAGAAGAAAGTGAATAGCTGAATCAAGGGCTACAAATATTGTCACAATTTTCATTAATTTGCGTTGGGTACTTTTGAGTAATCTGAAGAATCAGCATTGAATTGAACCAGGTTACTTGTTATGCCAGCATGTGAATGCATGGGAATGTTGGGACATTGGCTACGGAAAGGATGGCTATTCTGCAGCTTAGGACAGCTAGTCTACTAGACAGCTGGAGGCTGTAGGTCAACATTTAGTTCTGTTTGTTGTTCTTCAGAAAAGACAAATGTCTCTTCCACTAGTATTTTTCCCTTTTAATATCCAGACATTTGGTACCACAAAAAAGAAAGTACTATTCAGAACAGTATCTTTGCAAACAAGAGATAAAGCAAATGCCAAGCCAAGATGCTTTAGCGATGCCGACATCTTCAGATCAGAAAGAGAGGACTAGGCCAGAGGCAAGGAAATCTGTCTCGTCTTTCCACCACATGATATTCAGAGAAGTAAATGAGTCTGGGCATTTTAATGTCATCAGGTTTTTAGGTTTGGAGCATTTGCTGCAGGATGTGCTCTCAGGGAATGAAGAAAACTGAAAAATAGTCCCACAAGATGAAGCTATCTCTAGACTCACACAAATAAGTATGCTAGTAAATCAAAATGTCCTTGTGTTTAGAAATGGACTTGTAGGGAACATAGCAGATGCAGTCGTTATTGCTAACAACATGTAATCATTTAAAAGCAAGAGGTGGGGTTTTGATGAAATTCCTTTGCTCTCAGTTGGCTTACCTGAAATCAAATTGATCCCAAGTAAACTGTCTAAAGTACAGACTCTAAATAATGGTGCAGGATTGCTCATTCTGACAAGGACTTTGGTGTTACAATGAGTTCTTAATATTCAGAATTTAAGGACCCTCTGGAATTTGTAAATGAACATACAGTGCCCTCCAAAAATTTCAAAACCTTGTTTACCTTGGACTAGATACAAAAATCACATCTACAGTGTTTCCCACTAGTGTATGTGCGCATATGTGCACTAGAAAAGTCGTCTCATTTTGTGGCTGTAGGGTGAAAGTAACTTGAACTTTCTTGTAATTGACAATGAAGCTTAAAGTTATGAATATGGGTAAATTTATCAGTCAGTCCTGTTCTACATGAAGTCTGAGGGATATCTGCTTCTCAGTTCCCTGGAGCTGAATCGGACTCTCAGGTGTTTGTATTCTATACCTTGCCTATGGACCTCCTCATGTGGGTACTGAAGGGCCCTTGCCACCAGCAGCAGAGTTTAATCTTGGTTTAGCAGGTTTAATCTTGGCACTGTAGGATGACACAGTACAAGAAATGAGATCAGTCATACACTAGAACAGATTTTGTGCTTTGCTTTGTGGTCTGTCTACAGGTACCTGGCTTTCTGACACTGCTCATAGTTTGGCCTGACCTGAGAAGACAGGTAGCTGTAGTAGTGACCTCTTTGCATGGGCTAGAGGATGGTACATCCACTTTGATTTTTTTAATTACTTACTTTATTTGGTATTAAAGCCAAACTATACAGCACATGCCTATAGAGCATAGCAGGAAGCAAGCATACAACATTCATTTGCATGAGACAGTGTGGCCCCTGTTAAAAATATAAAGAAGTTGCATCAAAATAAAAATTAAAGGTTCACCTAGCAATCCTCTGAACGCCAAGATTCTGCCACAGAGCAGCCACACAGGTAAGGTGTAGGGTTCAGGGGATCTGGTTAGGGGGCTCCCATCTCTTGTATGCTTTGAAGGATTGCAGGGCAGAGGGTGCAGAGACGTGAGTTTTGTAATGAAACTCTAAGACTTTAGATTAGCCTCCACATGGGATTTATTTTTATTTTTTATCAATGCCGTAAGCAATTCCCATGTATCATGACAGAAGATGCTAATGACATCAGAGCTGCAGGTTCTGGAGATGTCACCTGGGAGCGCTGGACTCCACAGCCAGTTCCCTGGCTCAAAATGGGTCCAGGACTTGTGGTAAGCAATGACAGTGACAGTGGCATTTGTTGGTGACTTTATCAATAGATGGCTCCACTGGCTTAAATCCGTGGGCTGCAGGCAAAGGTAGCAAGCAGCACTTCTAGTGTGTAGCATCTTTGCTCTAGTGAGGTTCGAGGCTCTCCTACAGGAAACATGCTTAATTAGGTACTTCATCCAAATGAGCAGAAAGCACATTAAGGAAAGCACAGGAATAAAGAAAAGCAGCAGCCATACACCGTAGACCTGTAGTGGCTATGACAGAACCTGAAGTAGTTCACATCACTGCCTGAAGGATGGATTTTAAGGCACAGAGAAAGCTACACTCTGTGTTATAGACCAACATAAACCTGTAACTCTTCCTGCCACCTTTCTGGAGAGGCACAGCCAACTGCTCTCACCATTTGCATCCTGCCCAACATGGTATGCCAAATGCCAGTCAATGGTAAAGTCAAGTGATACTGTTGACCAACTACAAGGAGCCCATTGTCCCCTTGGCCACTTCCCCTTCAGCAACTGAGCAGGCTCTTAAATGTCTAGGAGTCATTAGCAAAGGAAACCCAGGCGGGAGGGCTTTACAGCAGGTGGTGCCACCTGTGTTTGGCTAATCCTGTCCCAAGCAGACAGCCATCACCCAGTTGTAGAGGCAGTCAGGCACTGTGTGATGGTGAGTCAGAGCCACGAATGAAGTGAGTTGGAGTCCTGGCTCAAAGCAGAGAGTTTACACAATGGAGTTGTGCCTCTCTGACAGTTGTATTAATGTCAGGGTAAAACAAATGTGAAGATCCCATCCTGTTCTCTTTTGGGGAAATACTATTGAGATGAAGGCTGGTTAGCTAGCAAGTAGCTGAAGTTTGCTTGTATGGATGTGATATACACAGTTGTGCATGCCTACTCAGTCGTCTGCAGCAAGGACTCCATGCCAGCTTCCATATGTAGACTGGGCTTGGAAGGAGGCTTCCTTTGAGAAAGTTCACACTGCAAACTATCTAACAAACAGTGGCACCGGACACAAGTACTTTCAAGAGGAAGCACTTTTTAGCAGCATTATCTCTGTGTGTATCCAGTTCAAACTAACTCTCTAATAGTTTCCTGCACTGTGACCTGACAACTAAAAAATATGTAGTAGGGCCCAATTGCCAAATGGCTTGGGCAGCACTACGCTCTTTTGGTGAATCATATGATTTGGAATTGATGGAAAAGGTGTTCTTATTTAGAAGCTGGTAAGAACCGATAAGAGTCCAGACATCAGCATCTCAAATAATGAGGCTCTAAAATGGTGCCACAGATTCTCCTGGTAGTGGTAGATGCATTTATTAAGGCCAAAATAAGAAAAGGTGTAGTTTTAAATATCTGGCACTAACTTTATCTAGACATTTGAAGAGTACAGTAAAAGAGTCCCTCTGGGAGGAATTGAACATAGGAGCCCCCATACTGGATATTAGCATTTGTCCCTCTTGTTCAAGAGTATCCAGTGCAGGGAGGTCTGTGTACAACTTCTGAAGGCTCAACAAAAGATAACTGAGAAAAGCAAGCTATTCTCATGACTTCACTATGCAGGAGTCTCCACTTCCACTGAGAAAAATTTAGATAAGCTTGAAAACCACTACTCTCATCCAGGAGAAAACAGAAGACTTTAGATGGGTGAGAAAGAGCTTTTCCATCCTGCCAAGTTTTTTCAAGCTTCCACAAATTTCCCTCATTCATGTTGAGTTGAAACTGAGACCTTTTGAAACATTGCATGTCAAAAAAGAAAGCCAGACCCCAGAATAATCAACAGGTCTGAAATTAAGGCTGTCAGCTGGGACGTGGGAGGCCCAATTCAGCTCCCCGTGTTCCCACCCCACTTGGGAGTCAAGGTTCCCCAGTAGTTCTTGGCTGGCAACCTAGAAGGGAGCTTGGTTTTTCAAAGCAATGAATGCTCCCTCAGAGCTGGCCTCTAGGTTCCCAGCTCCCCTGCAAACTGCCAAAAATCTTGGGATTTCAGGGCATCTGGCTCTGCCAATGGAGCTGCAAGGAGATGGTAGCCTTTGCACCCAATTGTCTTTAAGAAATGTGGTTATAAATGAAGTCGGCTCTTAGACCTGAATCCATCTCTGATTCCTGGAGTAGAAAAGGGTGTACTGTATCAAAAACAAAAGTCAGCAAAATGTTCTGATCACTTGGAAAAAATTTCTGTCTTTAAGACATAGCAGGTTTGAAAGGATTGGTTGTTCAGTGGCTTTATTGCTTGCCTTTCACTTCATGGTAGAAAATATTGATGCAGTCCCAGCAAGTACAGGGGAATTAGTAGAGCCTAAATTTATGGGACAGTGAGAAGAGAAAAGGAAAAAAGCATGCAGCTCATTTGTTTAATGGGATTTCAGTGATCAAAGTGAACATCTAAATCAGATGTGTGCATTTTCCTCTGTACTAGGATATGCACCTGCAAGAAGCATTCTCAGGGATGCAGATGTCTTGGGTGGGGGTAAGGTGTATTGTTTCCTAATGGTTTGGCACATCTTCACATTCAAGGACACCTATGCCTTTTAATTTCATTGTGAATGAAAGTGCAGGCATTCACCAGGGCCATGTAGGCTCAGAAGGAGGATAGAGGAAACCCTTTGATATTCAAAGAATAAATAGAATAGATTTTGCTAAATTAATGATGACTTATGAATAGAAATGATGAAAGTTAGCTTCTCTGGAGGCTTGTGGTAGTAGTAAAACCAGTATCAAAAAGAATAAAAATTGAAAAGGGCCAACTTGCTCCTCCAAAACATTACAAGGTTGAAAGGGGCCATTAACATGGACTGCAAGCACAGCCCATCCTGCCAAGCATTGTCAAAATGAAACCAGCAAATACACTAATCAAGGCAAGTATTTGCTTAACAAATGGTCATGCAAACTGGGTTGCTTTATTTGGGATTTTGTTCCTTACTAATTCTCCGCCCACTGCCCTGCCTGCCCTCTGAGCACCACAAGCCAGTTCAGGCTGAACGTGAGCAGAGGTGACTCTCTTGGCTTGAGTAGGTTGTCCTGCCATTAGCCCTCGCTTGAGTTTGGGAGGCCAGGCCAGGCCATACACCGGTGTGAGCCGTGGTGGTGCTGCAGGATGGGAAACCTCTGGACAGCTCTGGCATTGCTGCTTTCCATTTTCCTCCCTCTGACTTGACGAGGCATCAAAGCTGAAGCCTCGGCTACTCCAGAGCCTGCTGATTTTAAGACATCGGCTTTTAGATGATTGGCAGCCCACCCTTCCCAGACTGTGACCAGCATCCCCTGGTGTAGGTTGTCTAGTTGCTGCTGCTTCTCCTTGGTCGGGCAGAAGTCCTGGGGAGCTGAGCTCCCATTAGCAAGTTCAAGGGAACTGCATCCCATTTGAGTCTTCCCCTATTCCACGTCCTGTCAGCGAGTCCAGGCTTCATTTAGTCCTAATCCATCCCAGCCGCACACATGGCTAGGAGGGCTTTTAGATTTCAGTGTCTGGGTTTCAACGTTCCTGCATGACTTTCCCATTAAGGAGTCAGGGAGAAAGTCCAGCTTGTGTGCTGGGAGGGCTTGGCCCCTTGCTGGCCGCTCCCTGACGGAGCAGGGCATGCCGTGGCCTGCCTTCTTTGGAAACCCCAGCCATCCTCAGGCGCAACAGGGTGAAATAAGGACAGTTTGCTTTATCTTTAAATTTCCTTGTTTTCTTGGGCACCAGCCAGACCCTTTGTTTTTTGAATATAGTTGTTTGTGGTTTAATTTCCTTTGGGTTTATTTTTTTTTTTTAGTATTATTATACCAGCAAAAACTCAGCTTCTCACTGGAATTGTATAAGAGGGACAAGATGGAGTGCAAAAGCTCGATGAAACTCAATGGTTTTCCCATGAGATCTTGCAAGGTTGTGCAGTAGATCTCACACAGCAACTGGGAAATTACCATGTGCCACCATTACAGGACAACCTGTCCTTAATGGCATTGATGGTCTAACTTCTACAAGCAAGAGCCAGAGGAAACTGGCTGCCACAGGGTCTTTATCTCCCTTGTTTTGCCGGTGTGTGTTGAGGGCCCAGAGCAGGGCCTGATCTGCAGCCCTCAGACATGTCCAGGTGTGTTAATGCTTGCTTCTGACATTCTGTTAGGTCACTGATGGCGAGATCTTTCCTTGGAAAAGACCTTGCAAACAGACCATCAGACATAAATAATGGGAACATCTGAGAAGAAACTCAGGCTGCGTTTTCCCAGGCAGCAGCAGAGGAAGCCTTGGCCACCTTGTCCCACCCTTGCACCTTCTTCTGCACTGTCCAGCACAGCTGTTCATGGGACTCTGTGGTGAATCAGGTCAGGGAACTGATCCTGCTGAAAAATAACCATTTTTGTTTTCTGAATTCTCTTTCACTTGCATCAGTTTCCTCTACCAGTTTCCTGTGTAGCCACACAGACAGCTTCATGGGCCCACAGTGTGGCAAGCAGAAATAAGTGCCCACAGGTGCAGGAGTGGGGGCTAAGAGCTGCTGAAGTTGGTTTATGAATTTTGCATGCTGAATGCAAACTTCAGCCTTGGAAAGGATCTGATTTTAAATTGCATCCAGTGGCACACCTAATTAGCAGTCAAAGTCAGTATCAATTACACAAGAAAATCATCATGAAGTAACCATTTGCACATGCAAATATATGAAAAATGCACATCAGTGGTGTAACTGTACAAGTGAGTTGTGTCCCATTGAGCACAGCTCATTTTGAAAAAGATTCAAGTGTGAGATGCAAAAGTCAAGTCTGATTATCTCAAGGGAAACCAAACATAAGGACAAAAAAAAAATTCTCTGACAAACAAACCTCACTATAGCATTCCATTTGGTGTTTTACAAACTGATGGCCCTGCAGCACCGCAGGCCTACAGAAGGCAAAACTCCCATGGATCTCAAAGAGAAGTGTTATAGAAGTTCAGTTTACAAGAACCATGCCAGAACAATATGAAAATCACTTTTCCCACCACTGAAATGCAGCCACCTCTAGCATGGGATCTGCCAGATTTTTAACAGCTCACAAGTTGGGCCAGAGAAGACATTTCTATTCCACAGCTGAGATTACTGTGCAAGTAAGACATTATTATACAAAGAAGGAAACTATGCCCTCTGCATCAGTGCAGATGTGAAATAGAGAGGGAGCCCAAATCCTTCAGCTGCAGGAATGGAAGTTCCTCCCGTGACACTGGGCTGCCAACCATCACAATTATATTGCCAGCAGACTTAACTGCAAGTCTCAAGGTACTTGGTGGACTGGGGTTGGGATTGGGGGTGGGGGCTAGGGCACAAGCTCCTGTGAGGAAGCAGTTGTACAAGAATCTCAACTTTCTTCGGAAATCAGAAGGACTTTCCTTGTCCATATGATTGCAGAGAAAAGTCTAAAAGCTCTACAGCTGGAGTGCTCCAAAACCAGGTGGGGCTTTTTTGTTACGCTCCTGAAAAGCAAGCAAAAAACTAAAACTAAAACCCTTCTAGGTTTCAGAGACCTTAATGAAAAACTGTTAACCTTTGGGCTGCAAGCTGACTAGCGCAGTTTCAGTGACAGTAAACTGTTTATTCACTCCCAATACAGAGTTTTCATTGTCTCCTCTGCAATGGGTGATGGCAAGCACCGTCTTCATACAATCTCCGTCCTGTATAATGAAAATGCCTGTCACCCTGGCGTTTGGGCTTGAAAAGGTTTGCAGGTTTGTTCTCCATGCCGAACCAAGGCGTTGCCACTGTGCAACCCCTTTCCCATAGTCCTTCTAGGAAGGAAGCCAAGTTCAATTTAGAGGTGTTAAGATTTGAATCCTGGGGGGAAACTTGAGAGCAGAGAAGGGGGCCAGCCTTTGTGGATGGACAGCATCCGGACAAAAAAAAATTGCTAGGTGTTGCTGAGAAAGTCCTCTGGATGTCTGTGCCTCTTGTTAAATAAAGGCGTATTTCTGCACCCAGGGCAGCAAGTGACCTTCGCCTTTGTTTCCGATTAGTATCAAACGGTTCCTGTGTCGGAGATGGGTCCGTATCTCTGAGCTCTGAGGGTCCCACGGTTCTGCAGGAGACGTGTTCCCATTGCCACCCTCCTGCTGACAAGCTCTGGCCCTCCAAACCCAGGCTGCCTACACCTTACTGGCCCAGTGAGGCTGCCAAGCAGTGACACAACAAACACCCCCACTCCCCACACACCCCACCATCACCACCCCCACCA